>OX424574.1:44662892-44992892 GCA_949152435.1 Gastracanthus pulcherrimus
AGCTTACTCGTTCAGTAGAGAAGTCCGCGCTTGGTAAGACCGAACTCATATGGGTTTTAAAATTCAATGCAAAGTTATAGATATTTTTGTCGGAAGTAATTTCTGGTCATATAAAATGCTTTAATCTACAGCGGACTCTCAATATATTTATTAAATATTTGTTAAATAATATTTAGATTACAATAAATTGATCTAGTAAGGAAACAATGTTGAATTTTTGTGGAAAGTTACACATATCGAGCGGCGACATATACAGTATACTGTTAAGTGAAATTTTGAAAAATATTTATCACGAGGGTATAGAGTTTAATTATAGAAATGTGAAATAACGAATTATGCTATTTGTATTACTAATACTGCATCGTTAAATGTCGCAGAAAATACTCACAAATTTATTTGTAGACTGAAAACGTAAAATCAATCAAATTCGTTAAAAATTAAAAACACAGAAATAAAAAGAATAAATATTTATCTTTCATTTAGACATGCAGTTTTTATTTTTGAATTTATAATATACGAATGGTAAAATATGGACTTCAGTGCAAGTTTTCGATTTGTTGAAGCCATTGAATAAATACATCAAATAAAATTTCCAGTATCACTGTATAATTGTTGATAAAACTACGCCGTAAATAACTCGGGTTTTTTCATGGGAGGCAACATTTCTGAAAAGCGCTGAAAGCCCTCTCGGTAGGCGATATTTTTCTGGGTTCGAAGCCTGAAGCGCCGGTTCAAGCTAGTGGCTCTGAGAGAGCGAAGGATTAAAATGGATGAGCAAGTCACCCCTTTACAGAGAGTAGCGAAGGTGAAAGGAAAACGAGGAACATACGGAAGAAAATAACGGCGAAATAAGTTTCTCGGCGTACCAGTGTGATAAAGATTCATTCTGCTTTTATCGCCTTCGGGTTGATAAGCTAACGCTCGTTTGTACGATTCTAACTAAGATGCAGTTCCACTCGGACGTTTCTACAAGGCTGAACAATTTGTGATAAACTTTTTGAATACAGAGCTTCACTACAATATTACGCAAATAATAAATATTCTGACACTTCTAAACTAAGACTCTGGTCTTTTTGATAAAAAAAAATTATTAGATTTTCTTAATCTTTATAATTGTAAGAATGTTGTAATCTTGTTTAAAATATAAACATCAGTAATAAAAGATACAACAATTTAGGTTACTGCAGACTGGACATAACGCGATGCTTTTGTTTTGCAATTTTTACCAAAAGTCCGGCATAATGACCAAAGCCAAACTTCTGTCAGACTTTCACCAAACTTATTAAGCCAGACTAATATCAAACTAATGCCAGACTAATTTTTTTACACGGGTTGAAATGATCACTTTTTTTTTTTTTTTATTGTTTTTTAACAGTTTTTTTAATACGTATCAAGTTAGATTTTTTTCGGAGAATTGAGAATCAATACGTTTTATGGAGTGATAACTTGGGTTTGTTAGTGCTTCATATCATACAAGAATTTTTGAATATACAAGATTAATGTTGCGTGCACGTACTACAATTAAAATATCACTAATATTGGTGAAAATTAATATTAATTGTGGCATAAAATAAAGGGGACATGGTAAATTGGGTTGAAACTTGGTATAACTTATTTTTTTCTAATACCATTGAAAGGAAAACATTTTCAAGATAATAGGTAAACAATAGGAGTTTTTTTAAACCATATTCATAATACCTTAAACAGAAGAAAAACCCGCTGCAATTCACTGGAATTTAGCTTCCCCAAACTAAATTAATTACTCCAATATAAAATTCTTTGTTCTTATAAATTAATTTTAAATTGCTATATCTTTCCGAAATATAACCATTTAAACTAAGAATTACGTTTTCGTGTATAACAGAAGAAAGAAAAGAGCCTATCTAAAATTTGCGGTTGTAGAAGATAGATAATTTTATGCTCTTTTTAATGCATTTACACCAAATTGACTGACGTTGCTGTACCAGTGTTTTTGCATCAAATGAATCGTTAAAATAATTGTTGGTAATAAAATTTTGAAAACATAAAAATATTATATTTGTATAGCCTTTTTCTTTAATTTTTTCTTTTAAGCGTTGGATTTATCATTAAAATGGTTGGTTAGATTTTTTGTATGCAAAGCTAAAGGCTTTCTATTAATTTTAAAAATATAAAGGTAAAAAATTCGAATGATTAGTGAAACAAATGTAAAAAGTTTCAAATATAAATAGCTACTACATATGGGTAATTCCACGTCAAGTGAGCAAGTGAAAAATTTTAAAACTCTGAAACTTTAAGAAAATGATGTATTTTACCCAACATATGTAAGAAGTATTTCAAACTCTTACCTCTATTGGTTCAGGATTTATGCCAAGTTGAAAAACATGATTATTTGCATTATTTTAATTTTTTTCAAAATGTATGTATTTGTATCTCAAGAACTATAAAAGATAAAGTACTTTAGTCCGTGTGTTTTAGAAAGAGAATTTGATGCAGAATATGATAGTAGTTTTTGTATCACCAAATTTGATGATTTTGATTGGTCCAAATTTCTGCCAAGACACCGATGAAATTTTAAGCTGAGCGCCACAAGAAATTGTGTTGAAAAAAATGTCAATGATAGTTTTAGATGTATATTTTAAGATAAAAATAGATTTAGAATGGTACTATAACTCAGTTACGAGAAAAAAAATAAAAGAAATTGGCTTATTTTATCTAAAACAGATTTACATGTTAAATCCCGTAAGAGTCTAACTTTGGTAAAATTTTATTGCGCCGTTCAGCTTAAAATTTCATCGATGTCTTGGCAGAAATTTGGACCAATCAAAATCATCAAATTTGGTGATGCAAAAAATACTATCATATTCTGTATACTATCATTCTGCATCAAATTCTCTTTCCAAAATACGTGGACTAATGTACTTTATCTTTTATTGTTCTCGAGATAAAAATACATACATTTTGAGAAAAATGAATATAATGCAAATAATAATGTTTTTCAGCATGACATAAATCCTGAACCAATAGAGGTAAGGGCTTGAAATTTTTTTTACGTATTTTGGGTATGAAATGCATCATTTTCTTAAAGTTTCAAAGTTTTAAAATTTTTCACTTACTCACTTGACGTGAAATCACTCATATACAGAAGTATAATAGATAACAATACAACATGTACTTAAGGGACAAACCAATTTTGACACGTGAACAAATGCATACATTTTGAACGATAATAATTTACGGTTTTTCATTAAGACAAATTTTAAAACTTTTTTTCACCTATAGTTTAAGCCCAGGTAGTCTTAATGTTATGAACAATAGCGTCTCTACCCTGCCATGCATGTATGGACCTTGTTTTTTAAGAAAAATTCCTTTCCCGAAGGGTTCCAGTTGCAACGATGCATCATCTTCCATGGACTAGAGCTTAAAATGTTTGTTTTCTATTTAGTATCATTTCATAAAACGTATTCATAGCGTATTTACTAAATATAAAACGTATATAAACAATTATTTTTATGTTCCTTACGTTAAAAATTATAATTCTTTATAAAACATTAAGTTCATAATGTTTCACTGCTGTGTGCAGTAGCTATTTATATTTTAATCTTTTTCCATTTTTTACCTTGCGTTATATTCTCACAAATAGACAGTCATTTGATTTTGAAATGGCTTTGATTCTCATATAATTACAGATTTGTGTGCTTTTATAATATTTTCTTATTTCATGCAAAATAAAATGAATCGTGTATCAGAATTACTCATGTGAAGTGTTAATGTAATAACATAGTGATTGTAATTACAAATTCATATTTGCGCCTATATGTACGTTCAACCATTATTTATATTAACAGTGTCTATTCCAGCAAACATATATTGCTATTAATTATGGTATTGATTGTATTTCGCAAAATTTACAAGTTATCCAATGATAAACTCGTCAGCTATTACATAACAATGACTAAAATGCAGAGAAATATGACGTAGTATAGTTATTAGTCATTGTTTGGAAATATGTTTATCCTTTGAATTAAGTTGCAGATTCTGATAATAGATATATCATCTTACCATTTAAAATTTTTGTTAAAAAATTTGTTAATTGATTTTTAACAGAATTATTGAGTAAGTACAATAATATTACCAGTACAAATTAAAAATTATTATCTGCGGTTATTGCACCCCCACTTTTCTTATCACAATATAAAAATCTCAATTGCTTAATAATTTCGTATAAAAAAGGTGAATCATCTTTCTCGATTATCGATTTTAAAGTTTAGGTGTAAAAGATGCGATTTAATAAAGCTTGAACAATTTCCAGCTATAAATTAGTGATTCGCGCGTGCACTAGATCGCAGCTAGTGGACTGAAACGTTATGGCTTCGAATTCTACGAGTTGCAGTGGTGTCTCTCGTAAATTTCGCCCCTAAATTACGGACACACGTCGGTCATAACGTCAGCCAATGTAGGAAATGGCCCCGGTTGGATATCCGATTGTACGTGCCCGTTTGCTTTTATACCCGGGCTCTCGTTGTCACGCGGCATTTTGCCGGAAAAATACGGCGTCGATTAGATTGATTGACAGATGGATATGTTACCGAATTGTTTTATCAGCTTGATGATTCATCGACTTTTCATATTATGAATAAAATTCAGAATATTCTCGACTTGTCTTCGTTACTGATCACGGATAAATGCATATATTTTACAAAAAAACTTAGTTAATTATAGTATGAAATAGTAATGAATTATTTAACAATATTCGAAGGCGTACACTGAAAAAATATTTCTGAATTTTCGTGCTAAATATATTAAATGTAGATGCAAGTTATAATGATCGACTCATTGTTCTTGATTGAACAATAGTGAAATCACAGAATCTAGTATAATAAAAAATCAAATTTAATATAAGGAACTTAGGAACTTTATTGAAAATCACAGGAGTGCAACTGACTTTGGTTACTAGTGAAACTTTGCTTTTTGATCTGAACTATTCCCTCACGCGAGCTGTATACTGTAGATTTCAGTGGAGGTCGTGTATCGCGAAATCCACGTGAACTTTCTCAACCTGCCGTCCTTTTGTAAGTCCCTGAAGTGAAGGCAAGCGCGAGAGAGAGAGAGAGAGAGAGAGAGAGAGAGAGAGAAAGAGAGAGAGAGAGAGTACCAGTGATACGAACAATAGAGCGATCGTTCGATGGCCTGACTACAGATTTTATGTCGTTATATGACTGCGTGAGTGGAATATATCGATTTACTCACAGTGCTGTACGCGTGAAAGCGAGGGCTGAACTCCACCTGAATTGTAATACCGTAGCATACAGTACTTCGCTTTCTCTTCTTCTGCATTTTTGATATTGTGCTCTGGGAAAACATTTATTTAAAAATGTATAGTTCATCGTACCTAGTTTTACTCTACCTTTTTAAATAAATATTTAATTTAAAGAAGTCGTTCAATTATACTAATACATACATAAATGTGACAATTAATTTGTTTGTTTGTTTGTTTGTTTATTTGTTACCCAATCATGCATAAACTACTGCACCGATCTTAATTAAAGTTGAACGACTTGCTTCGATTTTTTGACAGAGATACATACCCTGCTGGAAATGAATTCCGTTTTTAAACTAGTAAATGGTCTAAATGGTTTAAACCAGTAAATTTCTAAAATAGTAAATAAAACGTTTTTTCTAACATTAATCCAGCATTAAAAATGGAATCAACAGTCTAAACATTTTTATTTTAATGTTACTAGCCATTTTATGGCGCCATTGTAAATGTTTTTCTGTTTGAGAAAAAAACCGCTACTAACTGCTTTAGCACAATGCTTTCTCAAAGAGATTTAATGCACAATCATTTATTGAATATTTACATTGATAGAAGTGACTTTATGATCAATCAACAATGCTATGGACAATGTTATAGACTACGGTGTTTAGCTAGATTAAAATAGTGCATTGTTGGCTCAAAAACTTAATCAGTTGTATGCGGAGTTATTTCTAATCAAACTACAAAATTTATTAAAAAATACAAATGTATTTAAAAGCGATGGTGACCACAAAATGTGATTACATGATATGTATATTCAATATTTAAAATCGTATTTTGTTTAGAACAATAATGAAGTAATGAAATAATGAAAAATTTGCAGTTTTGTTAGATATATAAATTGTGAGGAAATTATTTATGAATATGTGCACATTTTTTACTTATCAAATGTATGAATTTATAATAAATTTATTCCAATATTCAACAATTTTCAAAGTTCAAAATTGCATATTTTTTTAACAAAAACAACTTTAAAATGACTGTAAGACACACCAATCGAAAAGAAATTTCGTGAGCTTTACGGATGTGCATATTTTTGATATATCAAACGTATAAAAGGACAAAAATATTTTTTACTATTTTTACAAATTATATAAATGAAAAATTGCAATTCTTTAATTGAAACGAACTTTGAAGTAATTATAAAATAGGTTAATAGAAAGAAAATTACATGAACTTTGCGAATATATGTATGTTTTTGACATATCAAACGTATAAAATAAAAAAATGATTTTTTCCAATTTCCACAAGTTTTAAAAATTAAAAATCGCAATTATTTAACAAACACAAAAGGAGGATATCTACAGATATATAGTAATTAAGCCATTGAAGGGAAACATATAAAAGTAATACCATTGTTTAGAGCTCGTCAATGCATGAATTTCAGAAAATGAATGGATCCCCTTAAGTGGTGGGAAAGTAGTGGAAAAGGCGGTCAAAATTCGTAAAAATAAGTAGAAATCCCCGAGTATGGTTAAACTTTTCACATTGCTTTAAATGGAACAAATCCATAGATATAATTTTTTTCAGCATTCCCCGCACTTAATGATAGTATTTTTTTTATAAAATTCATTTCTAAACGAACTTTAAACGATGGTGTGGTCTCAAATGTTCACTCGAGGAGGCCGCTATGGGCATACTTCTTTAAAGATATTGTAAGATACATCAATTGAAAGGAAATTACGTATAATTTATGAATTGCACTCACGCACACACGCACATACACATGCATACAAACATTTTTTAAAACCTATATATTTTCATTCAGCGACCTCAAAAACACCGAAATACATCGTAATCTTAGATTTAAAAAAAATAATCGATACATAAAGCTTTCTTTTTGGGGAAGCAAAACTAAGCTAGTTCCAGACCAGGACCTACCAAAAAAATGGATACACTTCGGAATTTTACATGGTACAATACAATAAAAAATAGAGAGAGAGAGAGAGTAAATCCGTCGTCGTTACCTCGAAACGCCCAGTTAGAGAATCGAGCCGCGAGCTCTCGTCTCGTTATTTACGCTCTCGATTCTCCGTAGCAGCAGCAGCAGCAGCAGCAGCAGTAGCAGTAGCAGAAACAGGAACTATCGTTCCATCCGGAAGCTCGCGCTGATTGCGAGTCTCTCCGACATACAATATCTTGAGCCGCGTCCTTTCCCTCGTCCCTTGTCCTCGTGTCAGTCGCGGAAATATAACGAGGCTCGAGCGAAGAGGCGTTGTTTGACTTTTGAGCGCGCAAAGGGGAAAAAGAGATAAAGGGAGTGAGAGAAGATGAGGCGCGGCTAAATAACTGAGGTTTTTGCTCGAGGGGCCGGCCGGCTTTCTTCCTGCCCTTTTGAAGCTGACGGGCCGGCGGATATAAGGACGACGATGACGGAGGAGAAAGTCCGCGCAAACCCCTCGAGCAACGGAAGGGCGAAGGACGGAAAAAGACCGGGGTACTGCATAAGCGAGGAACATTCTGTGTGTGTATGTGTGTGCGTGTGTGTGTTTGCGTGTGTGTGTGTGTGCGTGCGTGCGTGCGTGCGTGCGTGCGTGCGTGCGTGAGTGCGTGCAAGCGTGCGTGTGTGTGTATGTGTGTGGGGACTGGGTTAAAAGACGCTGTTGCGGAAAGACTCGCAAAGAAAAGTAATTAGGAAAAGTAATTAGTGGGAATTTTTGTTGACCAAGTCCGTGTACAGTGGATGACTCTGTCTATGTGTAGGGGAGACGTGCTGATCTACGGACAGTTTTGTAAGCGGGGATTCTCGTATAGATATTAAAAAAAATCTTTTTGTTGCTTTAGTGCATACATATGAGGCATTTCACGTCAAGTGTCCTGAGCCGAAAATAAACGACAAAATCAGCAATTTTTGCGTTCGATATAAATAATATAAGACTTGTTTTTAAAAAATTTATCAATAATGGTCTCTATAGTTTTTGTCAGGAGCTTCTTGATGGTGATAACCATTTTTCCAAAATTTTCATAATTTACCCTTGAAGAATCAAAAAGAAAACTAAATTTGCATTTTTTTCAAGAAACGTCATTTTTTTTAATACTTTTAAATGAAAGGTCAGTTTTTTTACATAAAAATCATATTTGTCTCAAAAGGGTTTTTTTGGTATTTTCGAATAACAGAGCTTCGAAGAATGCGTGACCCTCCACCACGCTAGCGCTAGGGTTGCGCAGCTTCTACCTCATAAAGAAGTGTAGTTAAAATATACTATGTATGATATATACACGTTACTTATATTTTTCTTAAGTTTTCTTTTTGTTAACATTAGAATTTTTTACTACTTTCGTAACTTTTCTTTTAATCGTATTGTTTTCCTTAGTTTTGGTTTGCTTCGTCTGTTTTATTGTTTTCTTAATTTTTTTTCACTCAAATTGGCTTTCTTGGCTTTAATTCGCTTTGTCTCTTTCACTTTTTTAACAAAAATGTCGTACTTTGTAGACTGTGAAAATTTCTTCATTTTTAGTTTAACACTTTTGAAATGTATAAATGCGTGATACTGCAATGTGCCTGGAATCGTCATTGCATTATCGAATCTTTCTTTTAAAGCATTCACAGTGAAATCACAACTTTGTTTGGTACTAAAAAATACCTCTGTTGCTTTACAGTAAATTTCTGCCCATGAATATAAGGCTGTAGCGTCAAGAATATGATTTCCTGCAGAACATTGTAAGTTAGCCCGTTTCGCACCTCTTTTCAAATTAGCCCCTATACTGTCACATGCACCTTTACCGTGAACTGTAGCATGAAAATGTCTCTCAGCAGTGATTCCAAAATCTTATTCATGAGCAAGAAGATTGGCGAAACTACTTTTGTTCTTAAAATGCTGACCCGCTTCATCTGTGACGTAATAAATTTTTGTAACCTTAAAGTATGAGTTTAAATAATCAATGATTATTTTTTGATATTCATAAATAGCAATAGCGTCATGATTTAAATTATCAGATAAAATAACCATACTTTTATGTTTAAGTTTACCAGTTTCTATACAGTAAACAACTACTGTAAATACAGTACCTTGATTATTATTCCAAAGAAAAGATTGCGCTGAATTTTGAACGATAAACACGTAGTTTTCAGCAAAATCAAAGCAAACCATAAACTCTGCTTTGTTTGAACTTTCTTTAAGATCTTTTAAAAATAGCGCTTGCTGGTTAACAATGAAATGATGTACTTTTCATTTAGATAATCGTTCACAAAATTCGTCTACGAATTCGTAACTTTCATTACGTGAGTCTTTAATGTGCATCTATCAGTTTGTGTACATGTATCAAACCTAATTTCTTCAATATCTTTATCATCGAAAACTTTTGTTAAATAATTTTTAATTTCTGCTACACCAGGACAATTTTTACACTCCACTACAAATCAAGTATCGTTAGGATCTAAACATACAATTACATTTATGCAATTACGATAGTTTTCCAAAGGTTTTTTTAAAGTTATTGTCACATTCTTCAAATCAATAGCATTAAACATTAATTTTACATTTTCATGATGTGTACAAACGCAAACTGTATGAGTTCCGCTGGATCCTGCTAAAACACAGTGAGGGGGTCTAAATTAAGTAAATTTTGTGAAACCTATCTTTACGTCTTCATGCTCAATTTTGAATTGAGCATATAATTCGTTAAGATTACAAAGTAATTGTCGTTTTTACATGTGAACTCGAGTTCCATCATCTTGTTTCACTGGTACAGAATCCTTTATTCCAGGCATTAATCGACTTATATCATCTCGTTCATAAAATTTACGTACTAAAGTATTTGTTTCAGTAGATAGTAACTTCCCTTTTTTTGGAATTCGAGTTGTTAAAATACCATGTTTTGAGACCAATTCTTTCGCAATTCTTGCTTCTCGATCATTAGATTGTTTGAACTTTTCTTTGATTTGATCAAGGGTAGCAACACCGACTTTATGACATTCATTATCACATTAAACAATATAATTATTATCTACTGGAGGGGTTATATCAGAATCTCGAAGAGATTTATAAAAATTAGCTTTACATTTTATACAAATTTTAGTTTCTGCTGGGAGTGAAGAATACTTATTTTTTAATTTACCAGTTAAATAAAATAAATTGTTTCTTTCATTATGATTATCCTTTTGAAAATAATTAAAACATTTAAATTTCCACGATAATCAGATTTTTTCGGTGGATTAGGTAAAATAATTTTTTAAACTAAATTAAAAGAATAATAATAGATAGAATAAAATACAATGTATTTAATTTATAATGTACGAATTTAATATACATACAATATTCTAATTACTGAACTATACAGAAATATTGAATCGATTAGAATACGTTTACCTTAAATACTGATGGTTCAATATTTAATTTAATAAACAAACTAAAAATATTAACTTACTACAGTCTTACTTACACATTTCCATTCACTATTCATGTGTGTATAGAGTACGAAGTAGATTTCGACACTTACCGACGAAAGATAAATCAACTCGCGACTTTGCGGTAATACTTGCGGTATTGCCAGTGCGGCGGAGATCACGCCTTCTTCGAAGCTCAGTTATTCGAAAATACCAAAAAAAACCTTTTGAAACACAGATGATTTTTATGCAAAAAATACTGATCTTTCATTTAAAAGTATTAAAACAATAAAAAATATGACGTTTCTTGAAAAAAATGCAAATTTAGTTTTCTTTCTGATTTTTCAAGGTCATATTATAAAAATTTTGAACAATGGTTATCACCATCAAAAAGCTCGTGCAAAAATCTATAAAAATAATTATTGATAAATTTTTTGAAAACAAGTCTTATATTAATTATATCGAACGTAAAAGTCACTGATTTTGACGTTTATTTTCGGTTCTTGACACTTGACGTGAAATGCCTCATATGCATCTATAAAGAATATATCCCAAAAGTTATAGCCTGACATTCAAAGCTTAAATGAAACTGCAGGTACTTTACTATATATGAACTTCGAGCAGGCGAGCAGCGGATTTTAATTGGTGGGACAGATAACTACACAATTTTTCCACCAATCAACTTCAATTTTGGGTGCATGCGTGTATGCGTGCATGTATGTATGTGTGTGTATGTGTATGTGCGCGCCGATATGTACATAAGTATGAAACAAAAATGTGTGTCACGCATAACTTCTCCACCATTTCTTTTCTGTTATTCTACATTTTTGTTTGCGTGACACACATTTTTGTTTCATACTTATATATATATATATATATATATATATATATATATATATATATATATATATATATATATATATATATATATAACAATTTACTTCACTTCTTTAAGAGTGCATTAATATATACAAAAGAAGTTTTAAATAATTTGAATAAATGCTTACTTTGTAAAAAAGTCCTGAAAATCACCTTTTATTTTTAGTCATCTACACGAGAATCCCCACTTAGCGCACCAGAATACTATCTTTTCTGTCATTATTTTACGCACTTTTGAAAGTATTTTTAGTAACTGAAAAAAAATGTTTTTTAATTTTCTTGCCTTTTTGAAGCTTAAAAAGAGTTCAGGACAAAAAAAAGAATCTTTTTAGTAAGAAAAAGTCGTTTGATAAAGGATGGGCGTCTTCCTGGCGCTCACGCACAGTTCGCGGGTTAATATACAGGCATTCGTTGTTTGAACATCTACCGGATAGGTAACGCTACTGGTGCATGTGGCATGGAAACCGTATTAACAAAGAATCATAAAGACATGATCTTTTAATTAATAGTGATTAATACAAACGAGAAAACAATAAGACTCTTTGTTTTCTGTCACAAAATCAAACTTTTTAAGTTAGCTTTAAGTGGCGATTAAATAATGAGATCAATTATTTCAATATTCCTACCTGTACATATTGTTAAAAGTAATCATATGTCATTGGTTTCAGTTTCATGTAATTTTTAAAATAATAACTAATATAAGATAATATTTTATACAATAAAGCATAAAAATGAAAAAACAAGTCTATTTAGTGTCTGGTATTGGACACACATTTTCGAAATTATAAAAATGTTAGTATATTTTTCAGATTTAATTATGGATCAATTAAATTTATTCATTATTTAGGTTATTGACTGAGGTTAATTGAATTGAGCCATAGCTAGTGTTGTGGAATGACCGTCTTTTTTACTAATGGTCAATTGACCAAAAAAGTGACGGTCGATTGACCGTCAATGATCGTCATTTTTTTTATTTCTTATGTAAAACATTAATATTTATTATGTTTAATAAAAAGTGTCAGTCTATTTAAAACCGCTTTTATTAAATAAAACATCGTTTTTACAAAGAGCATACAAACGTTTTTTTAATTAAATACTAAATAATAATATTTAAAGTCAACGAGTCTCACTATGTCTTAGTCTTTGTATAAACTTATTTTATTTCCGACTCAACCATAATGGCCACTTTATTGGCCTTAAAAACGGGACAGAAGTAGCATATGATTCCCGCAAATCTACTTTTTTACACATATTTACTTTGATCCCGCATTCGCTAGAAAAATTTACTTTTTTCCCATACATTTTTTTGTCGTAAATGCATTTCTTTTTTAATTATTTTTCTCTATATTAATATACATTTTCAATTTATTCTAGTTCTTACCAGAATTCCCTCTTTTTAAGTCAATAAAGTGGCCACAGTTAAGTCGGGTAAAGTTCTATATGCAACACGGGAGTAAAGTCTAGTATTCTCTCGGGTGTTTACTAAACCCAAACTCGAGGATAATTTTCGACTTTATTCCCTTGTTACATAATGTACTATTTCCAAAAGTCTTTGTTTTTTTAGAAAGTTCTTACCAAATCGTTATGACATCATATTATTGTTTTATATTTAATCAGTTGACTGCATTTACGCAATATATTGCTCAACCTATGTTTCAAGAAATATTGCAATACCTTTTTTATTATAAAAGGAGAAAATTGAAAAAATTGAGTACCATTTCATAAATATAAGAAACATTTTTTCACCAGAAATAACATGATAATCGATTTCTTGTGACCGAAAAAAAAGAAAATATGCAGATTTTCCTTGACTAGCAAAAATTTGGCAATCAACGGGTTAAAATAATACTTTATAATGTTATCACATACTGATTTTATCGGCATAGTGCGTTTCTTACACATAAGAATTGTACACGTAATTATTGTGCACAATTTAGCATTGGTCATATATATCTATATATAATTTGACCAATGCTAAATTGTGTACAATAATTACGTGTATAATTCTTATGTGTAAGAATCGCGCTATGCCATTTTATCACACAAGAATGAATAAATTTGTTGATACTTTAAAACTAAAATCCTTTTAGTTATGATGTTCTCTATTTATATTCTCGCTTAGTTAAGCAACAAGATTGTTCTTAGATGCATCTAGTTGTGTCTTCTATGTAAAAGTATATCACCAAGAGCTAACTCCGCGCCTCTCTATGAACCGCGCCATACTCGGTACAAAAGCTTGATATAACAACACTGCATGAATATGAGTGCGTTTGAATTCAATCTAAAGCACCCAATCATATCGTGTCGTCACAGAAAAGGTCACGAATTTACCAATGGTCCCTGGACGGTAATTTGACCAAATTTTGACGGGACTTCTGACGGCCTCGCAACACTAGCCATACTGACTGAACACAAAGATCAAAGGTTTTAAGGTGACTTACACAGTGACTTAATGTTTCATTGTAACGCAACTTTTCATTTGAATTATAGAAAAAGAAATACACCCTTCTTGAACGTAACATACGTCATTTTTAAATGTAATGCTGAAATATATATTTCTTCTTTGGGCCCCTAGATATAAATTCCCGTAATTAACCCTATAACAACCTTGATTTTAAAAATTACCTCGAATTCTATTGATCTATTCAAAATACATTTATTATTAAAATTTATTGCGAATTTATAATTATAATTTTACCTAGGATTTTATTTTGTAAAGTATTTTTTCACTTACGCTTTTGTTCATAATCAACTTTACAATCGATATTTGTATTTTAAATTGAGTAGAATCACTATCCCAATTAATGTAGTAACAGCTTATTAAAATGTCGTTTTGAATCGTGAAATTAAATCGTGGGAAAAGATATCGGATAAGTTCTCGAAAAACTCTTGAAAAGACTCATAAAAGTAAAGGAAGACGGCGGCACGTTTTTAAAAACGGATTTCCTGATTGCGCGCCAGAAGGAGCCAAGTTTAAAATGAGAGCAAAGAAGCGAGTTAATTCTGTTGCAGTACCTACCAGGCAGCGGAATCTGCGACGTGCTATGCTACACTGCGGTTCTGTAATTTCTAATTCCGACCTCATGAAAGGACTCATCGCCGTCCTTCGCAGCCTCCGTATTGACCATCCCGACGCAATTTTGCCGCGTTCGCGTAAATATTTGCCGTGCGCAAAGAGTTCTACCTCTCTTTTTCCTCTCCCCCCTCCCTCCCCCTCTCTCTCTCTTTCTCTCTCTCTATCCACTACGTTTAATTTTTTTTTTTCTTTTTGTTTTCGCGTCGTGCTTATCTTTCTCTATCCGCTACTTCTTCTTTTTCAGTTTTTCTCGTGCAGCGCCATTGTTTATCTCATTCTTTCTCTTCTCCTACTGCTTTCAGCTTGCAGACAAAACTGAATGACAAGGAAAATGGCAACTGAAAATCGCCGCACCGTACCGCCTGCCTACCTTTCTCCCAGTGTATATTGAATACACAATGCGTACGCTTTCCCGTTTATAATAATAAAGACCAAAAAACTCATTAAAGTTTCGTCGACTGACGTTATTGTGCGCAGAAATTCGCAGTGAAAGTAAATGTAGATTGTATTGGAGCTCAGCGTCGCGAAAATTCAAATAGTAATCTAGGATTAATAATAAAAATCGTAGTTTACTTTTCTAGTATTTTTATATCATGATTGTATGAATGGCTAAACTAAATATTTTATTTATACTAAATTTATTTATAGAGAAGTAATTGAGCTGTAACTGAATAAGGATTATTTGTCTCGAGACAAATAATGATTAGGATTCTAATCATTTTAAGGAAAAGATAATCCATGTAAAAGTGCAAGAGTTCTACAAAAGATCGGTCGATAGGTGATTCGAAAAGTGACGAAAAATAAATGATAAGGCACCACTTCTGCAACTTGATTTTTCCTTCTGTTAAGGTCTTAAAATGTACGGGAAGAATTTCCTATACAGTTGATTAAGAGGCATTGCAATGCCACGGGAGACCACCGCTTAGACACTGCGACACCGACCTAACCTACCAGCTCGCCAATAAAAGCGCAGCATTCGCGCATGCGCGCGCTCAGCCAATGAGAGCGGCTGACGCCACGATAAGGCAGGAGAAATGTTGCAGATCCCAAGCGTTTCTCTGTTTTAGTGCCTCTCTAATTTCAGTGCCTGAGGTTGCAGTGTTTCTCAAACGACTATTTATTATATTTTTTGCACCCTTAGGAACCAAGTGATTGTTATGTCAATGATGACTGTTACTAAAGTCTATAATTCTCATAAGAAAAATTGATATACACATACAACTGCGTCACATGGTTTTTTTGCATTTTGGAAATTTTTTCGTAGGAGAGAACGGGGTACTGCCGGTCACTGGCTAATTCCGGTCACGCTTATTTTCAATAATCTAAACTTTTTAGGTAATAATTCGAATAGTATATTAAACGCAACATAAAATGCAATTAATCTAATGTCCAAACAACCTTCTATTCAGTTTTATTAAGGAATTATATGCAATCAAAGTGTAGGCCTACCTTTCTTATAAGAAATCTGGTCAATAAAAGAAGCTTTTATGCATATTATTTGTTACTTTATGCAGTTATTTTTTGCAACATTATTAATTTGAACAATCTAAGAATACGAAGTAGTGAAAAAAAAAGAGTATAAACCTATTGCTTTTTTGTTATTTCAATTTAAATTACTAAGCCGAATTGGGGTAATCCCGGTCACAATGTTATGTATATGACGCTCCCGAAAGTGAGGCTAAGAAAACGTTGGGCTGCACTCTCAAGTAGGGTAACTTTACTTAAGTGTTTTCGATTGAACGGTGGTTATGTTATTACATATTTCACTATGTAAGTGAGAATAATAATGCAACGGATCATATGAAGGTTCATATAATTGATTTAATGAAATTTTTCACCTATAAAAGTAACTTTCTAATAGTGATCAAAATTGTACCAAGGCTGACAATGCAAGGGTCAAAATGCTTTTTTCATTTCGACTTATAGCTTCGATATCTTAAATTTTTATATTAAACCAATAAGAAATATTTAAAGTCAATGGTTGGAACTAACATAATAATTATTTAAAGTTAGAAAAAAACAATTTGAAAGTGGAAATAACAAGCACGTTTGCTTAGGTGACCGGCAATACCCCATCCTCCCCTACATTTTACGACTTAAACAGCAAGAAAAATCAAGTTCAGAAGCGTGCCTCATCATTTATTCTTCGTCACTTTTTGAAACACTTATCGGCCTATTATTTATAGAATTCCTCATATACCAAAAGAAGTCTCGTATGAACCAACCCTTTTCACACGAATTCACGTGTCCTCTTCGGCGTGCCGGGTTGACAAGGGAGATTTGCACTGGAAATATGTCGTCGTTGCTAGTGCTCAGCGATACCTGATCAGGATAATTTTCTATCGGAGCCAGCGCGTCGGGCAAAGTGCGCGCAATTTAAATGCTATTTTCAGTAAGAGCAGAGGAGGCGGTTTGGCATGATAATAAATATGAACAGTAGGTAAGCTGTATGTTACAAACTGTCTTTGTATTTTAATTACACGCATTGTTAAAATGTATTTAAAATATTATGATGTGTGCATTAAAAAGCTGAAGTGGAACATAAAGAAGGCGGAGCTTATTTTATCTTCGGAAATTAACAGGGGCCATTTAAAAATTACGTCGCGCTGGTTTTCAGAATTTTTTACCTCTCTCTCTCTTCTCACACGTAACGTATTTTCACTGATTTTCTTATGCATGTAGTACAAACCATCACGCTAATAAAGCCCCCCCCCCCCCCCCCGTTCCCCTTCCCAGCATGACGTAATTTGTGATTGATCCAAAACTATTATAACAGGAAATAAATGCTTTTTTTTCTAAGCTAATCCGAGGTCCCACACCGTCGTTAGTTCATCATAGATAATCTTCCACTTTCACACGTGTTAGTATACCTCAAATAGCACATGCGTATATCCGCGCATCACACCAGCCGCTCAGCTATCTTTTTACTCTCGCGAATCTTTTTTTCGGTGCTCCTGTGCTGTCGTTGACGAGCGCGTGGACAGCACATCAGGGCACAAAGAGCGGATTCAGCTGACCCATCTCGCCTCACTACGTATATTAATATGCACGCCACAAACCTGTCTAATAGCTTGCCACACGCGAGTGAGTGCGAGAGAGAGAGAGAGAGAGAGAGAGAGAGAGAGAACATTGCCTAAATACGCAGCACATGCACGAAGCATCCTAGTGATAGATAGTCCAACGACTAAGGCTGTCTTAAATGTATGTGCTTCTATATTCTATATCTGTGTGTTCTGTGCGTTTCTCTTTCATGGGTATGTACAGGCAACGATTGGATTTATTGCGAATGGAATAAATTACCAAAGTTGAGAGATATAGAGGAGAGAAGCGAGCGCGAAAAATCGTCGCGTTTCGTCCTCTCTCGGGTGAAGAGAGATTTTTACCGGCTGATGGGAGTCGCTCGCGGACAATCGAGTCGATGGAAATATATTTCGGTGAGTGACGATTTTCCTCCATCGGGCAGATTTGCCGTGAAAAACGCTGAGATAAAAGTCCGCCTCTGCTTTTTATTTTCTCTCGTTCTGTCCCTCGTTTATCCCTTCTCCGCCCCCTCGTTTTTTTTCCACGTGAAATTGAAATTTATCGAGTATCTAAAAGTGGCGCGGTCGCGCACTCCGATTATTTATTTCTCTGCACTCGCAGCCCTTTATTCCGTCTATTAGTTTGGGGCCGCGAGTCGTTCCTTATGTCGCACGCGGATCGAAAAATAGAAATTTGATAAATTATTCGATGCGAGGAAGATAAAGTATTGATAAATGGGGCGACATTATGAGAGCCTCGAGTGAGCGAGAGAGGAGAGATGAAAAATGTCATTGAAAGTCTGAAAAATCTCTAGTAATTTAAAAAAATTAGCTGCTGAATTTACGATGGTTTCTGATGTATGGATTTTACTTCATTTGGTTGATCTCTATTTCGAACTTTTACTTTTCTGGTAATGATAAATTGTGATTCAAAATCATTTTATAACAGAAATGATAAAATGCAATTAAAATATACATTGCAATCATGTAACTAACTAACAGTTCTTGAAGTCGTTCAGTTTCAAAAGCTCATTTTGCTTCCTTCAAGAATTTCGTTTATCTGTAACTTTATAAGAATTTCCTTAAAGTGATGCTAAACCCACTCGTCACGGACAATTACGAGGAGCTACTGTTTTCATTTACTTTCCAATTTTGTGTAAATGTCTCTCTGGAACGCTGTTGTCTTAACCAAAAACTACAACCTTTCATAGAGATATTTTCTCAAAATCGAGAATTTAAAAAGAAAAGTGGTTCCCTACATTTGTCGATAACATGAGGATTTAGCGTCACCTTAAGTATATAACTATATTCATCACTTTAGTTTAGAAGCTGGCAGTTTAATTGTTGTCATTATAAATATACGTACTGCATTTTTCTCAAAAATAAGGCTAAAACGATTATTCGCCAAGCTAAAGGCAGCTACGAATTATATTTCCTTAGTGAAATAGGGTAATAACAGGAGAAAAACAAATTTATCTCGGAGCTCGAAACAAAAAGACATTCCAAAAGCTCTAACGAACCCCTTTTCTTCCCTCGGCAAAGGCAATTTCTTTGTCATTAGATGCCGCCGGAGAGACAAACAAACGGTATTTCAGGGAAGAGCAAGAAGGAACTGGGGGACTGCGGGAGAAGAGGCAGAGAGTAGAGTTTGACGAGGTAAAGCAGGCGCACTCACGCGGAGTTAGTCTGTCTTATTGCCCTGAAGTCGTTGGCTCACGAGATGAATCAGTATTAATGAGAAACGGTTCGTCATGATTTCCAGGCCGGGCATGCCGCGGCGCATGTTAAGCAGACGGGGACGATGGAACGGGCGCATGGAGGAAATGTGAGAGCGTTAAAAATAAAGAAATATCAACTGCGCACGTCAAATATTGCGAGGAATGAGAAAAAATAACAGGAAATTTACAAGTAAAATGAGAAAAACTTCACTTTGCAACAACATTCATAAGAATATATTAAAAAGCACGTAGTGTGTAGTTAAATGAGTATGTCAAGGTATCACTGGCGTGAAAAAGAGGAAACATCAAAAGTCTCGTGGGCGAATAAACTCCTACATTCGTTTTAACGTCGGCAATTTCCATCCGCTGAAATTAATACTCATATTCGAGCTCCGCGTACGTTCAGCAGCTAGTAAAAAACGAGCTTTCGACCATAAAATAATTAGCCGTCGTAAAAGTGAAGCAGCTGCTGCTAAAATTGAAATTAAAGGCCAATAACAATAAAAAGCAAGCGGTGGCGGCGGCTTAGAGCCAGACGTTCTCTCGCTGTTGCCATCTCTGTTCCGAAAACGAGGAGCGAAGTTAAGCGAGCAACGCGCGCATGAGAATATTAAGAAGTGCGCAAGTGGGGAGTGCCAACGTCGGAGTCGCTTCGCGCGGCCGTAGAGAAAGCGGAGAAGCTAGAAAAGTCTGGACGGAATCGAAAAAACACTGGGGAAACGCGGGAAAAGAGACTGAGGGGTAAGAAAGCTAGTTGGCGCACGAAAGAAAGGAAGGTTGCGAGGTCATTTACATGTGTAAGGCGCTTGCCCGAGAGTGACTGTAGACTACTCCTTAAAAATATTTTATATCCTAGACTTCAATGGTCAGACTAGATTTATTCGATTGTAAATAATTTTCTTAGAGAACTGATGCTTTAAGTGATCCATTCCTAATAGAATCTCAAATAGTGCACTCCGCGAATTTTGTCAAATAAATTACTGAATAATATAATTTTTCGGCTATAAACATATTTAAATGTTACTTTATCAAAAAAGATATGTGATAAGGTTATTTTCTTTATTAGAGCATTTTTCCGCAAAAAAATTAGTTTAGGTATAGTTTTTGTGAAATCTGACGTTGCTTAATCCAACTTTGACCAATGACTTTCATAGCGTAATATAGCATTGCTCAAAGAGTTCCTCTTCTTTTCAATGAATTCCATAGTGGCAAAATATTTATTTATTTATTTATTCAGTAAGACAATTTTAAGGTATATTGTATATCCTAAAATTATCGAATTAATGTTCTAACATTTTTTATCTTTATTTTAGTTATTATATGTTTAATATCCAAATTCCAACGATACTCATGAATCAGCTGTTTTGAGAGCTGTATGAGACTGCGTATGTATATAAGCGTCTCCTTTGTGGTCGCACGCATGGTCTCAGCTAGTCTGGTCCAGGCCTACCTCCTGCCAAGTAGCGTGCAATCTACTCGAGCATTATTGCTCCAAATTGTTATTTCGAATAAACGTCTACTCCAAATAATTCATCTTATAATTTATTTATCCACTAATCTTATAATTAAATCTAACAAAAATAATGAATATTGTCCCTATTCAAAAATCATTCTATGAATAAAATTATTTGGAAGTGACTTTTCGAACTCCCCAAGTCATAGTATTTTTTTATATTAAAAAATGTCAAACAAATTTGTCAAAATAATGCTTTCTCTCTGAGAAAAGGTCAGTTTGATCAAATCCATGCAAAATTTAAAGTTTATCACGTGAATATTCAACAGAATCGAAAAAAGTGAATGTTATAATGCTTCAGATGGAAGAACAGTTATATCATAAAATCCTTAACGATATAAGGTGAAGTGGCAAATATAGCCGTGAAATATGAAAATACCGCACTATCAATGAGATATTTCAGTAGAAAATAACCAAAAAATTAGGGTAAAAAATTAGCTACAAAAAAATGCATTTCTACGCGAGCTGTCAGTGGTGCTAGACAGATTTTACAAGCCCGTGGGCAGTGTCCCTTACGCCCATTCAGCTAGAGTCAGTCATGTATATGTGTGCGCGTGGGCGCATGGAATATTATGCCGTCGCGTAAACAACATATCCAGACGTCCCGCGGCGCCGCGTCGCCGCCGATGCCGCGACGTCGCCACGCGAGATTCACCTCGTGCTGTTGGTCGTTGAATTAAAGGGGGGCGCCGTCGTCCCCAGGACGACCGTCGCCGCCACCGCCGCCGCGACGCTGCGCGGATGAGATGGCCTTTTTTGCGCAGAGCCGGCAGCGGGGTGTTTAATGGAAGGGCGCTTTTTGCTTTGACTTCGGGCCTCGCAGGGGCTGGTCGGATGTCTTGAATTACTCTGCGAGGGAAGCTATAGGTGCGTGCATGTGTGTGTGTGTACGTTTGCGGAGCGTAACCTGCGGGTGCTCCTATTGTGCTGCTTTAATGAGCACAGCCAGAGAGATTACTGCGGTACAGGCTGCTTGGGGAGCCGATTCTGCCGTCCTTACGACGTAAGGTATCTAGTTTACTAGAGAAGGACTGTAATTTTGTTAGATTTTTTTCTCTTGCTTTCTCGCTGCTGTAACATCTTCTTGAGAAATTAATAAATCTACGGTTGGACCTTGCGCACTGAAAAAACTCGATGCAAGAGTCCTCGCGTACTGCAAACTCTTTCCAACCATTGGATGACCTCTTGGATAACTAATCAGGGTTGAGCTGTAATTGAAACATAACAAGCTATTATTATCGATTTATGTAGAAGTAGCTTTTTTCTAGAAAGCGATAAAAAGGATATAAAAATAATATAAAATAATGTCTTCTTTTAGAATTGTACAATTAGAGCAAAAGTTTTAGTCAGATATTACTACTAACGAAATAACTCAATCAAGTGGTATGCACACATGTGCTGTCAGAAAGGAATATTAATGTGGAAGAGATTCAGTAGTAATTTCGTGTACCGTCAGGCATGCAAAGTCTTAAGTTCGAAAGTCGAAAGTTTTGCTTGTGTTATATATCAACTATCCAACAATCTCAATTTGTACAAGATACTCGAGAGCTCAAAAGCAAACTGGCACCATTTTAATAGAATTTACAAACTAAACAATGTCACCATATATGATAACGTATTTCTGCAAACGTAATATAATTAAATTAACGTTTAATTTAAGAGAAGTATATTCATAATAAAGAAGGCTTTTAATTCTAACAAACTTAATTACATTAGTCAGGTACTAAGTTTATTATTTTATTTTTTTAAAGTCATTAATTAAAAAATTAAAATAAACTTATTGCATTAGATCTTATTTTTTAATCAAATTATAACAGGGAATTGTGAAATATAAAACGTATTAGTATATTCTAGTAAAATCAAACTTTTTAATAACGTACTGGAGCTTGTTACACGCGCACAACAATATTACTGTGAAGAAATGAACAACTGCTTTAGTCCCTATTTCGCGCAGAATGAAAGTCAGGATTATATAATTCTACTTATTAAGTCAGGATTATATAATTCTACTTATTAAGTCAGGATTATATAATTCTACTTATTAAGTCAGGATTATATAACTCTACTTATTAATCGAATAATTGGTATTCATTTTGTCAGATAAACTAGCTTTTCAAGAAGAACCTCACATCGGTCATCTGAAACAATTGAGGTTTTACGTACTTGAAAGCTATACAATAAAAGCAAGTCTGAAATTGAAAAAAAAGATCAGCTTAAAGTAATTGACGAACTAGCTAATTTTCCTATTAGCCAACACGTTTACGACGTGAGAGAGCGAGCGCGCCAAAGAGACGCAAAAAAAACGATCCGACCCCTTAAGTGAAATGAAACGTCGAGTGGGTGCCAAAAGTTTTGGGGGGGGCTTCGCCGCGCGTTTAGCCGGCGCGCCATTCCAGATTCACTTTTAAGCTACAGCGGCAGGCCGCCGTCGGCGTCGTTTTCCCCCTCGCGCGACGTCGCCTTTCCCGCTCGATCATGAGCTGCTTTATTAGCAATCGCGCGCGCGAGCTCCCGTAATAACGCCCGGCACGAGAAACGCGACTTTGAGAACTCGAGCGGAATTTCGTTCTGCCCCTTTTACTTTTACGCTCGTCCCCTCGCCCTGTTATAGACGGCGAAGCACCGATTCGTGGCTCTTCTCGGGCTATTTAAGCTCGCGCTTTGATTAAGGAGGAGACGACCGATAAGTTTTCACTTTAACGTGCAATCGATAACTCTCTCACTCTATCGCGAGAAGGAGAGTCGTGTACCTTGTCTTGTTCGCACTGCGCAATGTGACAGTTATTACTTCGAAAGACTTCAGTTCTTACAGGTAGCGGCCAGTACCGGGCGTGGCGCTTTTGACTTTCCAAGATTAATTACCTGCCAACTGCAGAGATCTGAGCGTGCTTCGACCATCAGTACAAGATTTTTTAAACTTGTCTTGCCATAGTAGTTTTTAATAGTATGCTTTAAAATAAGATGATTTTACAAACAGTTAATTATAGTTTATTACGGTTAATATTCATTTGATGCGTTGTAATTTTTATAGGGGAAAGTAGTACATATTAGATTCAAGAAAATTCAGATGCTCCACAATTTGGTATTTAGTATAAAATCCTTTCAAATAAAATTTTTATAAGTAGTTAACTTAGTACATTATATAACTCGAAGAGGCTGTAAAAGACTAAACTAAACTATAAATAAAACTTGTATAATAGGGCTTTTTAGTTAAATTTTAAGATAATGAGATAAGTTATTGATCAAAGTTGATTTTCTGGTACAATTGTTGTAAAAAAAAAGAGATTAAATTGAAAAATCGTATTTAGCTTTTTAGCGCTAAAAAATATCAATGAGTGTTGGTACACCTGAGCACACAGCAGTTGAAGAGTGCAAAAATTAGTTATTTTTAAGTAATCGAATAACTTTTCAATAATTTATCAATGCTACCAACCCAACTCACGCATTTTCGATATTCTTCATTGTGTACCTTGTATGTAGGTGGTACCTATAGTCATTGTTGACCGAAATTTCATCGACTAATAGTAATTTATTAATGTAACGAAGTTCGTTATTTAACGTTGGATATTGAAGAATGATTTCTAAAGATTATTTTCTAATGAGCTCATAAAACGTGTATCAACCAATTAATCTAATTTCGAAGATAGGTAGATGTTTTGTGCCAAACTCAAAAAACACATTTTTATACATTCTCGTGTATTAATGTTAAGTTTAGATTTTCCAAATTCGGGCAGAGTGCCATTCGTATTATAGTTACTGAAAATAATGTTTCTGTACATTTATTTTCTTTAAAAATAAAAATGAATCAGATTTTCCATTGTGTACGCTGATCCGACATGTCCTACTTTCCCTACAGGTTTATTATTTATGCAACTGGTCAAACAATGAATAATTAGTAAATTTTCAATTAATTCAAACCGCAGCACAGCTCATGATATTAATAATGCAATTATTGATTATGCGTATAAATAGGTAAAAGTAACAAGTAACAATATTATTAAGCAGCATGATTATATTATCGCTTAATTAATCATTTCGCACACTTGTAATATTTGCTGTTCCTACATAATAACATTTTACGATCATGTGTCAGGATGTTGAATAAATAGGCACGCTCCATTATATCAGTAACTATTTAAAATATTCAAGTAATTCTATGTAATAAAATTGAAACTAATAAAATAAATATTAAGGAATTTTATACACTACTTCTTTTGGGTATTTGTCATATTTTTTATAAGTAAAATTGAATTAATTGATGAGAAGTCAATAATACGTTAGGGAATCAGGAAAAATGTTCCTGGAACTTCGTTTCCCAGTGTCCAATCTTTTTTTGGCAGAGCCAGTCTTTTGTAAGCTGCACTTACAAGATTGAAATTTTTTTATTGTCGCTACGCTTCCGCTCATGGCGGATCTCTCGAAAACTAGGTCATGTACCACGGATTATACCCTCTTTTTTACGCAAAACTTGTTAATTTTCAAGTTCGCTCAACGCGTAACGTGCTCCTCACTCCCAGCAAATGAACATTGGAATACATTTTTATCTTTTTTTCTCGTTTTTAGATTTTGATAATCACTATTTTTATCAATTATGTTCTGATACTACACTGTGCTACGATATGATAGGCTTAGATTAATTTATTGTTTACTGAGTGGAGAAAAGTGCTGTTAAAAATATACATTTGACAACAAATACAATCGATTTTCATTATGTATTTTCCATTGTAAAACTTTTAACAATTGTTTATTTATACTAAAGTTTTTATAATGTATAATTTGTTTACACTTCGAACGTCGTCCTATAAATAAGTATTAAAATAGCAACGAGTGATTCAGCCCCTCCAAGGAATAAAATCTCAATCTGTATCCGCAGTACAACTTCTAAAAGTCCGCTTATATGCGTTATATATACAAATACGGCGGCAAAAAATCCGATTACCACTCCAAACGCATCGGCGCAACGCAAATCCCTAAAGGCAAAATCGAACAATTATGGAGAAACCGGAAGATTTGTATATTCATGGATGCGCGATTCGCTCGTTCGCCGTTCCCCCAGAAGCCTAATAGAGCAGAAAGAATCTTTCTTGCGCTGCAGGGGTAAGAGGATTGCGATTGCGCGTAAATTTTCCGAATGCTCCCCTATCGGCGGCGAATATATATATATATATATATATATACATATTTACAGCGTAGAGCCTGAGCGAAGACGATTTCGCCCGTGTGTACCTCGTTCCCGAGGCGCGGCGCGCGCTCAGAGCGCGGTTCGATCTTATTCGGGCTTATCTTCGTAAATCCCCGTTAAATTTGAGCGCGCGCGCGCGTCTCGCCGACTCCCGCATATTGCCGCCGCACGTGTCGGATCGTCGTCCCCGTCGTTGTAGGTATATAGCAGCAGTCGTCTATAAGAGCGGCCGCTCGCAGTTGGAGATATCTGAAAATCGGCGGCGGCGGCGGCGGTGTGGATTTTATGTAAAGCACTGCCGTAGGGGTGAGAGAGAGAGGGAGAGGGGGGAGGGGAGGTGGGTGCACAGGCTACTTGAAATTTCGGGATCAAAACTGCGCGGCGCGCGAAAGCTCGGGGTGAGCTCGGTTGCGCGCTCTCGCATATTCAATACCCCCACGGACACATCCGCTGGGATTACGCGTCGGGGAAAGTAATTTTCCTTCGGGCTCGCCCCGGCGCTTGCCTTCCGCGAATGCGCTTTTCTCTTTCTTCTTCTTCTTCTTCTTCTTCTTCTTCTTCTAGGCTCTGTCTTTCTTTCTTTCTTTCTTTCTTTCTTTCTCCTTTTTTCCTTTGCTCCAAGGACTCTTTCGAGGAGCGAACGCCTAATACGATTTTTTTCGCTTCGCGGAGGAATGAGGATTTTGAATTGCGAAGGAAATGCTCTTCGCGGGTGTGGGAGGAGAGACGAAATTTATTTAATCAGTTGCGCAGTGGCTTATTTACTTTTGGAGTTATCTTGTTGTCATTTTCTTGTGCGTGAAGGACTTGGAATTAGAATTTTAAATTACCGGTGCACGATAAGAGCCAGTTTCTTACAATAATAATATTCTATAGTTTTTGTTTGACAATAACAGAAGGTGCGGCAAGTTTATCTAAAAAGAAGCTTTTCATCACCATGCATTTACTTGGCTCACAAAACCAAGCGCATAGCGACAAAACATGCGCAGTAGACACGCATAATGCTGCGCGGCAGTGCGCGATAGAGGGAGGGGAAAAGCATGGGGGAGATAGACTCAAGCAGATACTCCTTGGGTCTCGGGTACTAATAGCTGCTTATATCTATCAGTGTGCTTTACAATTGTGCATTATGCAAACAAAAGGCATAATCATAATCTAAGAAACACGCATACAAGCCAACTGAATTTCAATTTCTTTATACTATACGGATATTTGATAAGATAACCCGAAAAGTCCTTCGTTCACTTTTAGTATAAAATCAAGATTTGAAAGAAATGCATCATTTTGAAATTTCTAAATTTGAATATCGCTTTTTATTATATATATACATTGATATGTTTTGTAGTAATCGTACATCTCAATTAATAATTTAAACTTTCTTTTGTTTCAGGTAAGTCCAACCATTCATCAAGCCCAATGTGTAAGTACTATAAGAATCCCCATTTCTTTGAACAGAGAAACGTTTTATTTCCTTAAATTATCTGAACAGTGTGTACATATAGATTTTTCCAATTCAAAATAGTTTTTAACTCAGTCAATATAAATTCATCAGTCAATTCATTGTAGTTTAAATCAATAGATATAATTATAAATAAGTTCTTGACATTAGAAATGATATGATGAATATAAATTGATATAAGTAGTATTAAGGTAATTATTCCCCAACTATGTGAGTCAAAACGAAGCTGAAAAATAAAAATCTCAATATACATGAATTTGTTTATATGCAAAATAAGAATAGCACAAAAGAATTATTTCCATGTTGTTCTAATGCAATTAAAACTAAAAATATATAAATTACAAAGGAAACATCAACTTTTGACTCATGTAGTTATGATCAAAAGTGAGTTTTACGATCTTTGGATTAATATTGTTTCATTACTGTATGGACTAGCTTATAGAGATGAAAATATATGCTTTGTCGAGGTTTTATCCAATTTTTCCCAGATTTTCAGTCATTTCTTGAGACTTGCTCAATAGCTAGAGCTGAAATAAATTCATATTCATGGATTTTTCGTTGAAATCACCATATTCTATTGAAATAAGACCTGAAACACGTGAACTTTGGATGTGTATAACTCAAAATCTATATGGTACAACGATCTGAAATTTTGCAGGGTTATTTATTGTGTTAAAAATTGACTTTGCTCAAAATTTCAGAAGTTTCTCGAAACTTTTGGTTTTAGGGTATAACTACCTTAATTTATTACAGACTGTAAATTTAGTTTTTAACAAAATTGAATGAAAAGATTACTTACATAGATAAGTTTTAATCATATTAATTGTGAAAGTTCTGTAATATGTACGTGCAAAAATGGTTGAAAGTTACAAATTAATTATTTAGTTATTATACATTACAGGTGAGTAATCTTTATAATTATATTAAACTCTAGCTTGAGATTTAATGATATTCCTTACACCACCATAAATTGAAGTTAGTAGCTTGTTACATGATGATGATGAGACATCGTCATTTCAGACGAAACTGTAGTTTATTTAGGTGATTGTCGAACGATCGTAAATTACTGTGTGTTTGCTTAGAAAATTTAAATTAGTTAGATTTTAACCGTTTGAGTGCCGAAAATAGATAGTAAAAGCATTTTATTTGCAATCCTAATTGTATTGAAATTATTACATCCTTGTGAAACCGAATAATAGATAAAAGATGTATTTTTGTGAGTTCTAAAACTTTTGTTTACGGTATTTTGTCCACATATCTAATTATTGAAGTTACGAAAACAGTACCGTACTAAATCTTAACTGTCGCCGCTCTAATGATTTGGTAATACAAAACTCGCACAAGTTCGCTGGATTATGCATACATTCAAAACATACGATCAATAATCTTACAGAACCGTTTTGCATGATATCATCCACAATTATTTTCGAAACACGAGAACGTATTTTCTTACGTTCTTCAACGCCATGCATACACAAGCCTCGTCGCGGGTGTTAAATTCACTGTAAAAAATCAAAGTAACATTACTTCTTAATTGCGTAATTCAAGGATGAAAAATTATGTTATAAACTGTAATGTTATTTTAGTCGCGAATAATTTACAATAAATGTAGTGAATTCACTGTGTATTAGTAAAATATCTTAGCTGAATGGAGTAAACTGATAGGGAATGTTCATTTTTCATGGCAATTTTACAATTGCCCTAGTAATATACTTGAAATCAAGACAATTTCGAAATTATTTCTTAATTTGTTAATTTCAGCATATTTTCAGCTTCATGTATGAACTCAATATACATTCGTGCATGTGTGCGTGAGCGTGTGTGTGCGTGTGTGTGTGTGGTATTTTTATACTAATTTACATACAGAATGGTGATTTCAGTTCGTTGAATACGGGTCTGTTTATAACTTACGTTGAACGTAGCGGTATCAAGAAAAGATTTTTGACAGCGTATTACAACAAATTATCCCCGTTTCCGCGAGCTTTGATATTTGAGAAAGGAATTCTATTCAGCGCGAGACAATGAGCGAGCAAGGCCATAGCAAGCTCTTCTCCGACGCAATGATACGCGAAACTGCACGACTACGACGACGACGACGACGACGACGATCCGAGAAGCCGAGAGCGAGGGAGGTAGAGCAGTGCCGTGGTAAAGTCGGTCGCTGACGCGTCTACCGATCTACACTTATCTGTTTACAAACCACTGACTCTCCCGTAGCAGCGCAAGGCGAAACGCGATCTTCCGTACAAATAATTTCAGCTCTAGCTTCGTTCGTTCGAGCGAACGTAATTAGCTTGGGCAGTGGGCCGGCAAGAGCTGTTGCCATCTCCTCTTTTTTTTTCTCTCCTGCGGGCTCAATTACTGAGCTACGGCCGGAGGCGAGGATCCTGCGATCGCGAAAGAGCGAAGCAATTAAATATTTTAATTAATTAATTAATCCGAGGCCCTTTGAAGTGCGATATAAATTGCTTTTTCCTCGCGCTGCTATCCACTGTCCATTCGCGTCTGTAACCAACGCTGCGATAACTTTTCCCAATGCGCTCGAAAGGTTCAAAAGACACGAGGTAATTGATATTTTTGCGGCCTCAATCGTTTCCATCTCCCACTGTTTTTTATCGTTGTATCAAAATATTTTTTCATTATGTATACTTTTACATTATTGTTCTTACGTGCTTCGTAAATGCCTGTTACACTTTATCAAAATTCATTAGTTTATTCGAAAATTGAATAATTACGAAGACACATAAATATGAATAATTATGAAAGTACAAAAATAAATTTACGTTTACAAGTTTCAAGTGCCATATGAACTAAGCTAGTACTATACGAGTATCTAACAAGTCTTCGATGATAAAATAGCTGGAATGCCTTCAATTCTATAGTTTGGGTGTTTCAACGTTCTGGTATTGTAAAATCTACCATATGGTGTTCATATGGCGTTATTTATACTTTCATTTATACATGAGGCTATTTATACTTTCTCGAATGCAACCCTTAGTCAACTGCGCTCTGCAATATAGAATCTCTATAAAGTAGTTCCTTGTATATAAGTAGTTTTGTCTCAAGAATGTTTACTACGGATTGTAAATAATGTTGATATTTTTTTGATAAAAATTATTCTTTTATAAAAAGAGAAAAAACTAATCAATACATGTATCCATGTATTTCTTATGAAAGTATTTTACACGCCTGATACAAAAAATGGTTACTTTAAATTTAAATGAACTCTACTTTTTTGAAGGATACTGTATACAGCTATAGCTATACGAAGTGAATAAAAAATATTGTTTTAACGACAATAAATAGTACGGAACTATAAGTGTAAACTTACAAATTTTAAGGTGCTTCCAAATTTTAATTCCAGAAGTAATTTGGACGAAATGTTTGAGAAGACTTTGATCTTTTTTTAAACAAGAAAATATTAACTTTATAGTTTTGCCGGCTCGGATAAACTCTTAACGAGATTGTTGAATTTAACTTTCTTTTCACGACCCCCGCCGGCGAAATTAAATGTACTCAGGCGTGAGTGCTGAGAGAGGAAACTTTCCTCTTGCATTTGCAAGTAATCGCGTCCTCAAGTTTTTCGACTTCTGCACCTTTACTTCGATGAGATTTCTGCCTACATTTCATATATATAAACAATCCCAGCTGTCGAGTTTCATCGTTCTTGTTGGTGTTTTTCAAAATCTTCACATATACCAAATGCCTTTTAAAATTTTTTGTTTTGCATTATTCCCGTTCGCTTTCTATTTCAAAAACCAATATATTAAACCCCTTTTTTTTTTAGAGATTCTGCTGAATTTTTATGTTTTTGTAGTTCCTGAGTCAGAAAAAAAGGTTGTTAAAAATGTCTGTCTGTCTGTATATGTATGTAATATATGTATCCATGTATATATGTATGGGCAATGTATGTGTGTAAACATATTTTGTAGCCGTAACATTTGTAGGTAGGTAGTTATAAATTAAGAAAAACTAGATAAATCTGTATATACTTTTCTAGCAGATCTATTTTATCGATTTTTATTATGGAGTATATTGTATTTGCATTTTCAAGTTACATTGCTTAAGGTGGGTCTATAAAAATTTAATATGTTATTAGTAAATAAAAATGAAGAATATACACCAACTTTGAGCAATTTTTACTTTCCTAATTTCAATTCATTGAATGAAATGCACTTTTTTGCAGTTAAAACAGAGGTTAATTCAAAAAGTTCCTTGCGTATTTAAGTTGGACAATATCAATCTAATAATTTTTCACTTACTCAAGAACCCGTAACAAACAAAAGGAAGTATTTTTTATTTTAAAAAAATATACCTTCATTTTAAATAAATATATGATAAAACATACATACGCACTTCGTGAAAAAATACTAACTTCTTTAAATAATTCTTATAGGAATATTTGCTGCGAGTTACAGATAGATTCATTGACTCTAAATGCGCGAGTAACTTTTTGAAGTTAGAAAAATAAGTTTCGAGAAAAACGCATTTAAATAATTAGTTCTATATAAGACGCAATGTTAATGATTTTCTTTGAATGGTTATAACTTTGTTGATTATGAAAATTTTTTATTCTATCTGGTCCCAAAGTGTTTTCACAAATGTAGAGCTTCAAAAAGTGTCATAAATTTTTTTTTCGATTTTTGTTCATATTTCAGTGTAGACCCATCTTAAGGGAAAAACTCCATTGATTTTATAGCAAAAAATCAAATAATTTTTTGTTACATATTTTTTATTTTTATAGTTTTATGAACATTTTGAGATCTGCTGGATGTAAAACTCTTAGTTACCAAAGTTATAGCCATTCGAGTGAAAACATTTACATTGGATAGCATACCAAAATAAAACTTTAAACGCATTTTTCTCAAAACTTACTTTTCTAACTTCAAAAAGTTCCTTGCGCAACCCATGACCTTGCATATTTTCAAAACTTCCAGAAAATATCAGTTAAAGTATTTTGAAAAGAAGTTAATATTTTGTTTAGGTGTTGTGATGTTAAGGAGGCTCTGTCGTTTTTTCAAAAATCACCATTAGCAAAAAAGAAAAATCCCACTGAGAGTGTGCATTTTATGCATTCTGTTGATATTTTGGTTGGGTGGGGATGTCAGGAAGATGAAGAGAAGAAAAGGTTTGAAATAATAGAACTTTTAACATGGCCTCTTATGGCGAAATATGCATTTATGCCTGTAACTACGTGAAAACCATTGATTTCTATATAAAACCACGAGGAGATTGTATCTTTTAAATTATAGATTCCGATTGTTTAACAATAATACCCGGTTGCCAGTCAAATATAAAATATATTTAATAAATAAGTAAAATGAGTGTATTTTTGTATGCATATATATGCGTATTGTTGTTATTTATGATGTATCATAACATATATTTAGGTCAATAAGTCTGACAATTTATATTGAATCATTTTTATTAAAAATTCATTGTTTATTAGAAAAAAAGAATTGTGTGCCCCTCACGGGGCCCCGCGTAGATACGATCCTAAACTCCCTCCCGATCTTAAACTCATGCGTCCAATGCTATTTCCCCATGTCTTCCGCATAAATACAAACAATCTCTACATCGCATTGGCTTCTCTTACGATTTTCAGGCTGTATTCCGCGTTTCTTCCCCTTCCCCTCCAAATCCGAAGTAGAAGAGAAGCAGGCGTCTTCTCATCTCGGCTCCCTTATCTGCTCTCTCTCTCTCTCTATCTATCTCTCTCTCTTTCTACCCCCTCTTCCTCTCCTTCCCCACCGCTGTTCAATTTCTTCGTACCATTGAATTATCGGAATTCCCGGTGACGAGCTCGACGAAAGTGAGGAAATGCCGCAGTCGCGTCTCCCGAGACACCTGCTCGGAATCCCGCTGACAGGTCGCCATTACTTTGACGTATTCATCCAAGATTGCACGCAGACGGAGAAACTTCGCCCCCTGCTCCTTCATTTGTCAATGTTATTTGTCGAGCAGTGTGTTGCGCTTTTCCCCGGGATTACACTCGTTCTCTTTTTTATTCTTTTTTTTTCCTTCGTTCGCTTCATTTTTCTCCGCATGCCAGTTGTGTGAGAAAGTTGAAAAGCGTAATTTGGAAAAAGGAGGAGAGTTTCGCTCTCCTCTGAATGAATGACGTGCGGCGAGTCGTGGATTTTTGCGATTTAATTCTTGATGCCGGAAAAATTGGATGTGGCGAACTGCGTTAGCCCGAAGGATGTGACTCATACATGCTAAACGAATGGATTACGTATTTAAATTGCAGTTCAATTTTTTCTTGGTAACTAAATTATTTTTCTACATTAAAGCAATTATCATGGGCGAGCGGGTTCTGAAACATGTGGGCTTTCAATTTGCATATATTGATTAAATTAAAGGTATAATAAACTCCTCAATATAGTTATTGTCCGTCGGTATCGTTATTTTTACTTTTTTTTTTTTATTAATTTAAGCTTTATTAACCTCATACGAGGTTTTTTAGCATTACATAGATTAGATATACAGTCTGATTACAAAGTATAGCGTGTTTATGTATAACATTATAAGTTTAACTTACAGTTACAAAAGAATTTGTACAGAGTTTTGTATACAGAAGGCCGCGTATCAACAAGTATAGATGAGCTCTTATTAGGTAGGTAGATATGTAATTTACTGAGGTCGCTTACAAGGTTTTGTCGTTGTGTTTCATAAAGTGGGCATTGCCAAAGTATGTGATCGAGGTCTTGTATGTTTGTATTGCATGTACAGTTAGGATCACTAATTATGCTGATGCGAGCCAGAGATGCAGCGAGATTATAATGGTTAGCTCGACATCTGTTTATCATGACAATATTTGCCCGATTAAAATTACTTTTTTCAAACCAGGGTTTATTTTTTAGAGTGTAAAAATTTTGAAAATAGTCTACACCTTTTTTTTTGCCCATTTCAGTAATCATTTTTTCTGTATTGCATTTGGAAGTTTGTTTAAATTTCTGGCGTAAGTCAGAGAAAGGAATGTGGAAATCTTTACAATAAGGATTATTTGTAGCTGCTTTAGCAAGTTGGTCAGCCCGTTCATTTCCATTGATTCCTATATGTGCAGGGATCCAAACTAGCTTAACTTTAAAATGGTTGGTATTTTTTTTTGTAAATTCACAAATTTTTCTTTTGATTTCATAAATATAGTGATTTAATTTAATGTTAAGTTTTGAGGATTTTATTGTTTGTAATGCACTTAAGGAATCAGTGAAAACGATTACATTTGTGTTTGTGCAATTTGTAGCCAGGTCTAGTGCATCATTTAATGCAATGCATTCGGCTGTGAAAATTGACGCATTATTGTTAATACTTCTTTGAATAGAAGTGTTTAAGTCAAAAGAAAAGCAAGCTGCTCCTACTGATATACTCGTACCATTGATTGATTTGCTACCATCTGTAAAAATTGCAATCGCGTCATTTTTTTTAATGAATTTTTCAAGTAACCTATTTGGATCAGCCGTTTGTCGTAGAGTTTTTCCGAATTCAGTGTCTACTTCAAGGTTAGATATAACAATATCGTATTCTGTGAGATAGAGATTATAGTGTCGTTGAATTTTGATTTCATCTTTTAAGGTGTATATTTGATCAATACAGCATAGGAGCATTATTTTTTTCTTTCTTTTTTTAAATATGTGAAAAGAGCTATTTATAGCTTTATTTACAGGTAGACTTGAATTTGAAATTGTTTTGCATAAGTAGTTTAAGCATAAATTTTTAGTTCTTTCGTGTATAGATACAAGTTTTGATTCAGCAAGGAGGATATTGGTAGGGGTACTGATGCGATAGCCCAAAGCTAACCTTATGGCAGCATACTGTATCTTCTCAAGCGCATTAGTGAGCCTCTTTTTCACTGGTAAATATACAAAGCCGGCATAATCAATCAAAGATCTAACATACGATTTATATATAATAAGAAGCGTACTCGGGTCAGCACCCCACCAAACTCCTCTTACATATTTCATGATATTTAGTACATTTCTACATTTATTTACAGTTTTTTCTGTTTGTTGTTTAAAAGAAAGCTGATAATCGAAAAGAATTCCGAGATAACGAACAGTCTCTGCAGATTTGATACATGTATTGTCAATTTTTATTTCCATGCTGCCTGGCTTAATACCTAGATTATTGAAATGCATTAAGACTGTTTTGTGAGGGGCGAGCTCTAGTCCAATTTCTTCTAAATTTTGATTAATAATTTTAAGAGCTTTTTCCATAATTTTTTTGCATGATTTAAGAGATTTCTTTTTAATAAGCAGCTTGATGTCATCAGCGTATTTAGACACAATTATACTTTTGGGTAGATTTTTTAATATTTCTGATATGTATAAATTGAAAAGAAGGGGACTGAGAGCTCCCCCTTGTGGAACGCCTTTGTAGATGGTTCTATAAGTATTTTCGGTAAATTGTGTATATATGTGTCTTTCGTAGTTTAGAAATTTGACTAGTTTTATGATTTCAAGGGGGCAGTTAAACTTAGCTAGTATGTCGAGTAAAATCTCACACTTCACATTATCGTAAGCACTGGTAATATCTAAGAAGGACGCCAATATGTGTTGTTTTTGTTTAAAGCCTTCATTGATTTTAAGGGTTAATTGGACTAGGTTATCGACACAGGATTGACCTTTACGAAAACCTGATTGTGACGCGGGTAAAAGATTGTTTTTTTCGAGCCACCATTGTAGACGATTTTTTACGAGGATTTCAAAGAGCTTGCAGGAACATGAGGTAAGACTAATGGGGCGATAGTTTTCCCCATCAGGCTTTTTAATAAAATGCACATAAGAGTTTTTCCAATCTAGGGGGTAGTCACCTGTGCCGTACATCTCGTTAAAAATGTCTAATAGAATAAGTCTATAATTCATTGGCAGATTTTTGAGTATTTGATAATCGACACCATCAAGGCCGGGGGAAGAGCTAGTTTTTCTTGAATCTAGGGCGATATTGAGTTCGGAAAATTGAAAATGACCGCTGAGAAAATCGTTGATAGTGCACTTAGGAAGCCAATTGGGGTCTGATGGGGCCCAGGAAGGGCTAAGTTTATCAAGTGCAATATTTAGTTTAGTTTGATTTTGTTGGTTTGTAGAATTGTGAGATTTTACTTTGACATATTTATTTTTTAAAATTTTCATTGTATTCCAAACATAAGTGCTATTTGTCTTGAAGTTTATTGTTTCAGTAAAGTCTATAAAACTTTCTTTCTTTTTCTTTTTAAAAATTCTTTTTGCAGTTGCTACTTGTTTTTTGTAAATAATAAAATCATCTAGTTTTTTAGAGTACTGCCATTTTTTAAAAGCTGCTTTTCTTATACTAGAAATTTTATCGCATTCCTGATCCCACCATTTGACAGGATTTTTGTATTTAAAGTTTTTCTTGCAATTTATTTTTTTCGGAGTATTAGATATAACAGCTGATTTAACTATTTCTATGAAAAATTGATATTTAATACTAGGCCTTGAATTGCAAAAAGTGGATTCAAAAAATTGAAAATACTTGTTTTTTAACGTATTTGAAAAATTTTCCCAGTTTGTTCTTTTAGATTTGAGTTTAAAGGTTTTTTTAATATAGGAATTTCTAGTGACTTTATTTTTACTTTTTCTTTCGTATAATACATAATGTTTATTATTTCATTTTTATGGATGATCTTTCATTGGATTCTTTATTGGAATTTGCCTTGCTGTTGAAGAATTTCTCTTGCAGCCCCGAGCGGTTTTAAAATTGCAAAAGCGATATACACCCTCTAGCAGAATTGTGCTGTCAAGAATGAGTAAACTGACCAGAAAATTGCCTTTTTTCGCTATTTTGTTTATTTCGTAGTATTAGCTTCGTAGATGCATGCTTATAAGGAATTTCAAGCAACATATTGAAACATTTTAAAATAGTAGTAGTAAATTAAACTTCCTATTTAATGAAACGAGAGGATTTATATACTTTTGCAATATAGCAACTTGCATAATATACCAAAATATTATGATTCTTCATAAATGAATTTATTCTATGAAAAAAGCATCTATTTTGTAAATATCGAACCAATATGTAGATCTAAAAAATATATTAATTTGAAAATATTTTTTTTTTAATTTTTCTATTCAATTTTAATGCAAAATATATTACTTTACCAAACGACTAATTTCTAATTCAATTGCAAACAAATTTTTATCCAACGCAATTTTTACGGGACAGTGAGGCACAATAATTAGGATACTTTTAAAGACTTACATTTAATATTCTGGATTTATTTATATAAAGTTTTGAAACGCCGTGTGAGAAACTCACAAGGAGAGTGTCATACGACTCCGGATACGAAATTGGATGAAATTTTGGGAGGTGCTTTCTGGTACCTTCAAACGAAACCTATCACCCGTAGTTCTTTCTAATGGGCCCTTATATTCGAGACATAAACCTTTTTACTCCGAATATACATTATTGTGGTGAAGAAAGGTACCTCTTCTAGTGATGATAACTATGCATGGGTTAGCACTAGAAAAAGTGACCCTGAAAGTAATAAAAGTAGGCAAAAAGAGCTTTAATTTAAGACCAGAAACGTTAATAAATATTAATCTGAGCCAAAGTTAGTAATAATGAAAGGTGGTGATTGATAATGCACGAATATTCGAGGAAATGTAACTGTTTTAATTTCGTTGATTTTTAATGCGTTTTAAATCACTATGTTCAATTGTGAATAACTGTGGCTCAGATTAATATTTATTATCGTTTCTGGTCTTAAATTAAAGCTCTTTTTACCTACTTTTATTACTTTCAGGGTCACTTTTTCTAGGGCTAACTCATGCATAGTTATAATCACTAAAATAGGTACCTTTTTTCATTAAAATAACGTATATTCGGAATAAAAAATCTTAATCTTGAATATAAGGGTCCATTAGAATGAACTACGGGTGTTAGGCTTCATTTCAAAGCTTCGAGTAAAATTGAAGTGTCTTTATTAACGAAATACATGTTCCAAATAATACAAAACATGTAGGCATCATAAATAGTGGACTTTAAAAACAATCTTAGTAACAGAATCACGTATAAGTTTTGAAAAATTTTTGGAGAAACAATAATGGCAATAAACAAATATTTGTAACGTTACAATAAAGTTTTATTACAAAAATAAATTCTTTTTGGCATCAATTATAAAATCTTTGTCTACTATGGTATGACTAATTTTAGGAAGGGAAATAATTGATTATCAAATACTTTTAGTATTACATAATACGCACATGTCTATATATTCGTAAATTTGTATTTGTTGTAACAATATTTATATTGATGTCATACTATATTGAACACTCAATAAAGTAGGCAAATTATTAAAAACTAATAAATCGTAGAAACAAAATATAAATAGGTTAGATTTGCAGTCAAAATTCGTATTTGTTTAAAGCATATTGTTAACCTGATTCTAGCCAGATATTAGCTATAATCTGGCTTATTGATAGCTTATTAATCTGGTTAATAATTAATAAACTAACCAGACATTCTAGCTAACTTTCTACCAGGGTTAGTATTAAAAATTAGAATGTATGTATTTAATTAATCTATGAAATCAACAGAATGACATTAAAAGTCTATGAATATAGGCAATACAATAATTTTGATAACATTAACAATGCTATAATGTTTATTGGAGACTAGTCATTGTATTGTATGAAATGCTCGGAGCTTCTAAAAATCGATAACATTACATGCCACATATAGCTATTCTCATCCACATTACATAAGCCGATTACTAAAATCGCCATATCGGATACGTGAGTGCGATTCAGAATTAGATGACCGGTATTAGGATAAAAGTGGGCAAATCCCCTATAAAATCACAGATTTAGAAAATAATAGTATTTACGTGAAATAGGATTCTGCAGACAATTTTCAGTATAAGCGAAAATCCGTGTAAAGAATTCAATTTTAAAAACACGCAAAAATGTAATCCTATTACATGCTGTCATCCGCTTAATTCTCTTTCGCGTTTTTGCGAGGCCGCAAAAATAAATGAATTGAATAAAATGTAAACCAAGAGAGTCGAGCAACTGTGCAAAGCCCTCTCCGTACATTGAAATTCATCGTTAAATGTTCCTCAATCGAAATACTCGAAAGGAAGATTCGACTTGCCGAAGCAGACGCGGAAGAGTGCACGGGCAGGCGTTCGGATTCAAATAACGTGAAATACGTCGCGGACACCGAGAGAATTCGGGCTCTCTTTGTGCGCACAGGACAGAATACCGCCTCGATACCGTGGTACAGCTGAAACCAGCCCCACCCCCTCCCCCCACGAGCTACCGCGCGCAATACCTACGGCTCAAAAAGGGCGACTGGATAAAGGAACTCTCCCCTTTGTTTCCTCCTCCCTGGCCTCGCGCGCGCAAACAGAGTCCAGATTATACGCCCGACAGTTCGCAGTACTTTGCTTCGGAGACTCCTAGCCTTTCTCAACTTGCTCTCGGCAAACTCTCTCTCTCTCTCTCTCTCTCTCTCTCTCTCTCTCTCTCTCTCTCTCTCTCTCTCTCTCTCTCTCTCTCTCTCTCTCTCTCTCTCTCTCTCTCTCCTCGCTTCATCTATAGCACTGAGAGACTGCCGCTGCTGCTACTGCTGTTGCTGCTACCAGGCAGCGACATGGTCGGAGCGCGTACAGCGTTGCTGCTGCTGCTGCTGCTCTACCGGCCAAAGTTCGATCATTCGAGACTGCCTAGGGTGCCGCGCGCGGCGTTCGCCCTCTAAGCTCCTACCGGGGGCAAAGGCAAAAGAAACGCATCCTGCCCCGATCTGTCTCTTCTAGTTACCGGGGGGAGGTTGCAGACTTCGGCCAAAGTTTAATCGACTTCGCGATTAGATTTTCTATGCGCGCGTGCTGCGCTTTTTGAATTTACGAGGACGCTCCAAGTACTATCGCGACGCGCTGGGCTAGGAGAAAAATGATTCGGGAATGCTTTTATGCAGATTTTATTTATGCTTTTCCTTTGCGCGCGAGTGTGCTACCCGCGCTCCAAACTTATTCTCGCGGCCAAACTCGCTGCGTAATAATTCACAACTTTGTTTAGTATCAGCGATATTAGCAAGAATTTACTTGCCTATAAAATACTACTGAACTATTTTACTAGCCGAGATAATATTTCAGTAACAACTCCCTTGAAGGAAGGAAACCTCTTGGGCATTAATGTTTACAACTAAATCATGCTTATTTCTATTTCTAAAAGGAATGTTTTTCTTCGGTAAAAGGAAATTTATAAATATACAATTTCACAAGACGTAAACAGAACATTTCAGGTAATCCAGGGAGTAGAAAGGTTACGTAGAGTTTTGCTGCTGCCCGTCCAAATGTGGTCTATTCTTCCTCGTTATTTCGCTTTTCACAATAATCTACCTTAATCTAGCACGTATTCTACTCGAGGCAGTTAGCGGTTTCGGGGAATCTCAGTTACAGCTTACATTACCGCAGACGCTGAGCGCAGCTCGACTGGCATGACAGCGAAAGGAGGCATTAGTTGGCTAAATGTTTTCATCATGCAAATTCAACCAGCTGCTCTTTGTAAGTGGCCGGGGCAATTTGTGAAGTTTGATGCTGCTTCGCTGTATCGGGTATCTTTCTTGTTAAAATAATTTTTAATGCTTTCTCGTTCGGTATAATACCTTCGCTGCAAGAGTATAGCTCCGGGCACTAGGAATATTTGATAAAGCCATCTTTGCGCGCGCTGCGCCTTTCTCATTACTTTGTGCGTTAGTACTGTATATAGAACTCGTAAAAGCCTTACAAGCTCTTTCGCTGAATTAATAATAGACCAATTTTTCGCTGTTACCAAAAAGCGTACTGCCGAGCACGTTTTATCCTACTTTGTGCCGTAAGATACGTTCAATGCTTATTTGGCTTTATCGCAACAACGGGCTCTAAAGAGTAAAATGAAAACAAAGCAGTTTGTACTGCGTACACGGCACTCTACCCTTTCATCGTAGCTTTTACCTTACCGGCAAATATCAATAGCATTTTAGTCAGCTTTTTGAGTAAGCCCTGTTCTCTTGCTTTAAATTGAATTTCATCAGACTCATAATACTCGTACACGTGATGTATTTACATAAGTGTGATATGAATTTAAGTTTTGAGCCCTCGATGTACTTTATATCTCTGACTGAGAACGTCAAAGTCAGAAACATCAGTTAGGTCGATTTTAAATTGTAAACGAGGTTCCTCTTACTCCACCCAATACTAGTCTCATCAAAGTTTATTAATTAGTCTACAAATTTATTAAAAAGCTATTAAGACTAGGCTATTAATTAAAACTTATTTTAAGGTAGAAATTCCGTCGAAATCTTGGAAATATAAAAAAATAATTATTTCACTATCATAAAGTATTATGTGTAAAGTAACTAAGCAGCATTGATTAAATAAAGCGTTTCTATTTGCAAAAAAATTAATAGCCAAAAAATAACAACAAATGTTCTTATACCTCTGGAGTATGAAAACATTTACGCTCGTATACAGCCCAAGAAACTTTTATTTTCAAACTTATGATTTTTTTAAATGCTTTTTGGAATCCTTAGACAATTTGCAAGACCTCCGCCGTTTCATTTTTTTTTTAAATATTTAATCAGTGAAGAACAATAAACATTTGTTTATAAAATATGACGCACGATAATGAGAACAGCGATCAAAAGTATTATAAACAAATGCATTTTGTTCTTCACAGATTAAGTATTTATAAAAAAATTGAAACGATGGAGGCCTTGTAAATTGTCTAACGATTCTAAAAAGCATCTAAAAAAAGTTAAAATTTGAAAATAAAATTTTGTTGAATTGTAATCGCCCGTAAATTTCTTCTCACTCCAGTTAGAAGTACATTTATTATTATTTTTTGTTATTAAATTCTTTTCGTAAATATAAACATATTATCTAATCAATGCTGTGTAGTTATTTTGCACATCATATATCTAGTACAGAAAAATATTTTTTTCCGTATTTCCATTATTTTGACGGAATTTGATCCTTAAGGGGACATATTATTATTATTATTATTATTATTATTATTAATAATATTACAGTAGCCAAACATTAATGGTTAGCAGTGGTAAAGCTTAAAAGACCGCAGTTCCTATATCCGCTGTGGTCTTGTTAGCATAATCACCGTAGCCACCATTCATGGTTGATGGGACTACTCGTTAATTTCTAGACCTACTTCTTTTACGGTTTTTATTAGTATTTCAACGTTTTTTTATTATGGTTTCTCTGTTCTGTCCTATTATATCAATATCGTCTGCATAGGCTAGCAATTTCGTTAAGAAACCGTTTAGTATTACTCCTTCCCCGCTTTCTTGTCCTGACAACATATTCTAGTACTAGGTTCAACAGAAGTGTTGCCCATTCCGTTGTTTTAATCCATTGTGGATTTCGAATGATTCTGATAGGCTATTTTCTGCGCGAATTATGCCCCTGCTATTAACTAGATACATTTTTATTAAATTAACTAGTTTTTTTGGGATCCCTAGTAGTATTAAAGCGTGGTACATTTTAGTTCTTATAATCGAGTCGTATGCTTTTTTAAAATCAATAAATAGTTGGTTGGTGTACTGTTTTGCTATATTCCCATTTCTTTTCTAAGAGTTGCCTAACTGTGAACATCTGATCGTTAGTCGACCTATTTCAGCGAAATCCACACTGATAATCCCCAAGAATTTCTTCTCGAGAGGAATTGAACATTTTATCAAAATATGACTAAAAAAACTATTTAAATCTTTTTTAAGGTCGTTAGGTCCCTTTGAATATGATCGAATTGACGCTTTCAAGGTTTTATTACGTTCAAAATACATGTAGTTATGATATGAGTGTGGGAATTTGTATATAAAAATTATTGACCAAAATTATAGTCTATTTAAGCAAAAATTCTTCGATTTTGTAAAATTTTATTATGAAATATGGCTTAAATAGACTATAACTTTGGTCAATAATTTTGATATACAAATTCCCACACTCAAATTTTAACTACATGTATTTTGAACATAATAAAACCTTGAAAGCATCAATTCGATCACATTGGCCCTCTAAACCTTGCGGTAGCGGAAGAAATATAGAGGTTTTCATTATAGCCAATCAAAGGGACCTAATGACCTTAAAAAAATCAAAACAGTTTCTTTAATTATATTTTGATAAAATGTTCAAATTTATCAAATAAAATCAGATGGTATATGATGAGTGACTAATTTTTACCTTAAAATGTATTATCAATTAATTTAAAATTTAAAGGTGTCCCCTTAATAAGATGTAGATAGAATAATAATTGTATTATCTATAGATAGCGTTCAGTATAGTGCTACAAAATAGAGACACATTAATGTTAGCTCCAATAACTCCACGTAGGATTATCTGAAATTAAAAAAAGCTTAATTCTATATCAATGACTGATTATTAAGTTTAAGTTTTGTTCACTCTTAAATAATTACTAAAAAAAAGTAGTTTTAAAGTAAAAATTGATGTAAAATTCTCCTTAAACATAAAACATTGTTATTTTATTTTTATTTTTATTTTTACATAATCACGGTTTCTGGTCAATTACAACTTTCACTTATGCTCTGTCATTCAAACTATTTAAGGGGTTATACCCCCCTTATGCTCTAAAAAACAATGCTTTGTTAATTATTTTTTTTAAACGACATTTGAGATTAAAGGTATACAAATAATATAACATTGGATTAAGCAACTCTTGAAGAAGAGAAAAAAATTTTGTTGATATTTTTTTTACAAAATGGCGGCTGTGCAGTGATTACCGTGAACCGCTTTTTCAAAAAGGTCTTCCGCGGCGAGCAGTACAAGTCTCGTCCAACTCCACCTATAACAAAAAAAATCGAAATGGCGATTGTTTTAACAAAAATTCGTGTTTTCGACGAAAAAAATCGACTTAAATTGTTTATAACTTTTTTTCTTGTTAATTAATCGCTAAAATCGTGTGTACTTCACTCGATAATCAAACAATGAAGCTACTGTTAAAATTTTAAGTCAATCGGATGTAAACTTTTTGAATCCTGTACTTTCTATTTTGTACCAATACAAATTATTAAAAGTGCTTCTTAAAGTAGAATATCTCAAGATTTAGATACATTATTTTTTATTATAAAATATATATTGCATTGTTTTTTATAATGCAAAGTACAATACCGCTAAAACTGCCCATTTTCCCCACCCTTGGGGCACGATTGGCATGGAGGTGGGGCACAATTGGCACGGTGAATGAATGAAAAATTTATTTAAAAAAAAATATTGGACGTTACTATTAAATTTGCATTTTTTAGGATTGAGGATCAAAACTAAAAACCAGACGTATGTGTTATAAACTTTACTATTTGTTAAATAATAGAAACAATTATTACTTTACGTATGATTAGTTTTTAAATAACAATTATGTTTTAAGTGAAGGATTATTTTTTCCAATCACTTTAAATATTTATACTTTTAATCACATTTTGACACATTTTCTTTAAATTATAATTTTTAAATAACAATTCAGTTTTATGTGAAGGATTATTTTTTCCTTTCACTTTAAATCTTTGTACTTTTAGTCATATTTGATCACATATTCCTAAAATTAGCATTTATAGTACGTATAAATTAATAATACTTTACTAAATAATACTTTGTTTTAGGGAAGATCGGGTCAAATTTTGCGACTCCGAAATGTTAAGGGCGCAAAAGTAAGGTTAAGAAAATCAGCTGTTAAATTCGGCGGAAATAAATTGACGACTCACGTATGCCAATCGTGCCCCGCTAGTGGTGCCAGTCGTGCCCCATTTTAGAGTATTTTTATATGTAATATTATTTTTTTCCTAAGCATCGGAGATCATCAATCAAAAATACTATTAAAAATTTACGATTTAAACTGTAAAAGTAATTCCCTTTCAAAGCTCTATGATTTATTTGTTCTTGAGAAATAGATTAGAATTATGGAAAAAACAACGTTTTGAAGTCCTCAATTTCTAATAATTCTCATACGATTTGTATTAATTTTTTTCATATAGGATTTGCAGAGGGAAAAAGTAAAAGCTATTTACAACATATAAAAAATACTATCATGTTAGAATATTCATTTATTTAGTGAACATTTGAATGCCCAATCCACCCGCCAAACCCATCGTGCCCCACCTTCCCCTACTGCTTGCCGATTTTGAAGACATGGTTTCGAGAAAAACGCGTTTGAAGTTTCAAAATGCTATAAATCTTAAGAATCGCAAAAATATAGTCCATAATAATTTTTTTTCCTTCAGTCCACTATCCCTGCACCATATAATTGTCCTTCCAGGGCCTTCATTTCCTCTTCTTCTTTTTTTTTGCTTGATGTAATGCTGCGCCTGGCCTCTTTCGCGATATCGGACATACGATGCTCAGCGGTTTTGACGCGATTGGCGTCCGTTTCCACGCAAAACTCGTACATGTTTGGTCCAACAGTCAACCCAAGAGCATCGTAATCGGCAAACAGACCCGAGAAGCCGTCATTGAAGATAATAACGGCTACGTCAGTCGCAATGTCAACTATAGTCTTACCGCTTGACACTGTCTTTGGAGCAATTGACCACAATACAGCATTAAACGACTCGTTATTGTTCTGAGTATACGCACCCAAGCAGCGTGACAGAAGGTTGTCGGAGCTGAGTTCATTATAAATGGGTTTTATTGCGTTAAAAACATCCTCATGCATTAAACTCTTGTGCTCGTACGTTGCAAGTGTACCAAGCGCTGTACTGCGCTGCCAAGAGCACCAAGAGTCTACTCCGACGGGACACTTCTCATGCTGTGTATTCTCCTTCGTCGACATTTTATGAAGTAACGTTGCCCAAATTTCATTCCGCATTTTTTCGACTGAATCGTAGTTTCTCCTAATAGCAAGTCCGAAATAAATAGAAAGTTCATCAATTAACTTTCCGGTCAATTTTCCTCGGCCGCCAAGACCTTTCGTTGTTTTTTTTTCAAATTGCGCAGACGCGTTCCCATGCGCTTCTGAACGTGTCCGACACATTCTTTTTTTTCGACGATAAAATCTTTATAAGGTTTTGAGTCGACTATATCTTTATATGTTTTTGAATCGCCGTCGCCGATATATTTCAAATATTTTATATTATGAAGTTTTTCTGAGCGTTTCAACATTTCTATAACTGCGTCGATCTCCATTTTCCCGGGACTACCTTCATGGTTGGCATCACAGTTCTGTTTGTGTGAAGGGTATACCTCTTCGTATTCAACAGTACCTTCTTTTTTTTGCCAATATTCACACACTTTACAGTACTTAGATTTTACACACACATCCAATACCTTGCCAGTGTACCAACCAATCAAAGTCACCAATCCGAACAAAGACGTAAATCCTCTCTTCGCCAAGATCCATCGCCTGACACCGTGAGACTTTCTTTTTCACCTTTCACCTTTTTCAACTTCTACTAATTTACAAAGCCGCGAAATTCAAAAAAGCGAGCATCGCTAAAATAAGCGAAAATTGTGATTTTGGAGCATCAAAGCTGTTGGAAAAAATTGATTTTAAAAATTTTTGAGTTTAAATCGGTACTTGGGCATTGTAGACTTTGATTCTAGGATTGTTTTGGCAAGATTTAAGACAATAAAAAAAAATGGAAAAAAACAAAAAAATTTGGGGAATATAACCCCTTAAGTGAAACTATATTTAAGTAAATAATGTTAAAAATGCACAATTGTTTAAAAACATATAATTTAAAACGAATAATCTTGTATTTATATACATAAAATTAGCATTACGTTAACATACGCTTGTAATATAATACCATATAGTAAAATATTCTTGCATAATGTATTATTCTGAGTAAACAGTATTTGTGTATCTTTCATAACAGCGCAATTTCGACGTATCTGTGTTATTATCATACGCTTTTACCTTATCAAAATGTATCCATTTCATACCAAATTAAATTTTGATGCTGTTTATTTCTTAAGGGAATAGTATGCCTATAATACCTCTTTCTGCATTAGCATCTGTAAAAAGGGAGTGTATTTGGTATATTAAGAACAAATTATATTAAAAGTGTAATCATCTTTTTAATAAATTATCCCTTATATTTTGAACCCCTTTAACCTGAGTTATTTGATTATGAAAATGTATGGTTTGTGTATAGCTTTTAGATTAATGCAATGGATCAATTTAGGTTTTACAAGGCTTAAATTGTTCGTTGTGCATCCTATTTTGACCCCATGTTATTTTAATTAGCTGTTATTAACATTATCATAGAATCATTGCATAAGTGTAAAAAGTATGAATTTTAACTTTGTATCACTTTCAGGTACATACAGAAATTTAAACTTGAAATACTTAGTTATCTAAATAGCATCAGGTCAAAATAGGATCCATGACAAATATTTTAACCCCTGTAAAATCTGAATTCTTCCATTCTCTTAGTCTGAAATCTACGCACAACTCATAAATGTTTATAATCAAATATCTCAGACTATGAGTGGGTTCGAGGACTGTGTAAAGGTGAATTTTTTAAAAAGATGATTACTATTTATATATAATTAGTCTTTAATACATTGACTACTCCTTTTCTTTTTTACAGATAAAACAGCAGAAAGATATCTTGTAACGATCTACCACCGTCAGCCAAAATGTTTTGCTTCAGCAAAAAATTTTATTCTGTAAACTTTAATACCTCCTTAAATAGTTTTAAGAATCCCACCAGAGTGATGTACTGTTAAATATTTGAGAGAATGAGTATGTGTTTATAATGATTCCTCCTCTCAGTGACATCCAAGCCAGAATTTGTTCACAACGTACACTGAAAAAAATTGTTATATCTAAGTAAACGTTTCCTTGAATCGTACTAAGAAAAGATTTATTTGATAATAGTAAATATTTAATTATGTTAAGACTGGTATTCATCAATTCAATAAATATTTACTAAATTTAAGAAATATTTACTTTATTTAAGTAAATCTTTTCTTAGTACGATTCAAGGAAAAGTTTACTTAGATTTTAACAAATTTTTTTTTCAGTGTACACACACACATATGTACACACTCACAATTATATATATAAGCTGCCAGCGTGCTTGATCTCAAACCGTGTAGCCAAAAGTGACGCCCGGCATTACACATTTATGGTATATATAGATATATTTTTAGACGGGTCGGGCGTCGGTTTTGGCTGCGCTGAATCTCAGAGCTGCGCGGACAGGCGCGACTAGGGCGACCTTTTATGACTTCCACAATCGTTCCTCCCTGCAGACTTTTTCACCGGAAATAACTTACTCTTGACCCCTGGCGAAATCTCCGCATAAAGCCGCGCGCGCGCGTCCGCTCGCTGTGCTACTTCTTGTCCCGTTAAGCAGGGTCGATGTACGACATTGGACATTCAGCGAGACTTTCCGTTTCCCTCCCGACGGGCTCGCTCGCTTTTCTCGAACAATTTTTTGTCCCCAACAAATCGTCGACGATAAATTTTTTACATAAACATAAACGTCAGCTCGCGCGGTTTCGCTAATTTGCGAAAGCTTCTCTTACGCTAATTCTTGTAGCAATAGTTTAATCGAAAATTTCTCTTTGTCTTCTTCGTTTTCTTTTTTGTTCTTGTGTATTACGCTGTTCCAACAAAGAAAAGTTTTCTTATTGTTGCAATTTTCTATGTAAAATTTCGAGTTTTAATTGAAAGATTTTTTTTAAATGAAGTATTTTTAATAAGATCCTAGTATAGCTTCAGATATTAATTTCAACGCTAAGACATCGTACTATGTAGAATAGCAATTTTAATGAGATCAATTTCGCCCTCTTTCCTTATAATATTCCGAGGCATAATTAAATGTTGAAGAGAAGATACAAAAGAAGATAATCAAACCCACTATAAGGTAAAAAGTAATCATTTAAGGTGGCTCCGTCGATTTTGAAAATCCATCATAAACAAAAAATAAAAATCCTACTAAAAGTGTGCATTGTAAGCATTCTATTGAAAGTTTATTAGGCAGGATTACCAGGTAAATTGAAGAGTAGAAAATGTTTGAAATTAGAACTTTAATATAGGCTCTTATGGCAAAATTAGTATTTATGCCTGTAACTACTTGTAAAATCATGATTTCTTTATAAAACTACCAAGAGATTATAGCTTTTTATTTATAGATTCTGATTATTTATCGAAAAAACCGGTTTGCCAGACAAATATAAAAAATAATTATTGAAAAGCTAAAATGAGTGTACTCTTGTATGCATATATATGCGTATTGTTATTTTATATATATATATTATAATATATATTTAGGGCAATAACTATGACAATTAATGCTAAGTCCTTTTGATTAAAATTGTGTGGGTTCTTATAACAAAATGTGTACCCCCCCCCCTTCTACGGGGCCTTGCGTAGAGACGAGACTACGCGACAAAGCCTGAATTTTTTTAAATCACAGATTCCGATATATTTCTATGTTTTTGAGGTTGCTGAATCGAAAGATATAAGTTTTAAAAAATGACTCTCTGTTTGTATTATGTATGTATGTATGTGTGTATGTATGTATGTATGTATGTATATATATATATATATATATATATATATATATATATATATATATATATATATATATATATATATATATATATATATATATATATATATATATATATATATATATATATATATATATATATATATATATATATATATATATATATATATATATATATATATATATATATATATATATATATATATATATATATATATATGTATGTACGTCTGATCAAATCTTGTGGTCACTATAACTATTACAGGCCACCGTATTTCGGGCTGAAATATTACAGGTATATCAGATATGACTCAACATAGAACTGATTAAATTTTGAAGCCTAATTGTCGAAACTTATTGGTTATTTAAAAAACTTAAGAGTTTAAAAAACATTTGAAAAATGAAAAAAATTAAAAACTAAAAATAGGATTTTAGTTTTTTGTTTTTTTTTGGTACGTTAGAAATAATATAATCGATCCAGTGAAAATGCATTTCAAAGAACATAAAATACCCTATCTTGTACTACCCGCAATTTCGGATAAGGTGATACTTTTCTTTTGGTATACATGGAAACGTCATTTCTTGTCTAAACGGTGATTTCTCTGAAAAATATAATGGAAAGTTTTTTGACAAAAATTGAAGTAATTAGAACAATGGAGAGGATTATTCTGTAAAATTTTTGAGTCATTTTATTTTTCTATGATTGAGAAAAAAATCATTTTTTAAAATAAATCGATTTTTTATGACAAACGATAACTTGAGTAAAACAACATTATTCCTTCTATAAATTTCCAAAAAGGTAGCTTTTTGCTATCTCTCATCTAAATTCTTTGCTCGGATCATGAGGACTTTTATTGTTCAAGATATTCGAGGTTATATTTTTAGTAAAAAAAAGTTTAATTGCTTATTTCGTGGGTAATACACTGTAATTTTGTACCAATTATCGTTTATTGTTTTTCGTTTCTTGATCAAGGATTTAAACCAAACAGAATTTTCAAGATTCATCAAATCGTTTTTCTTTTATAACGTTTTTTCATTGTTTATGACATTTTGTTTTTCAAACATTCTTTGATCATAGATTTCTTGGGTATTACGCAGTAATGTTTGACCAAACAAAGCTCATTTAATGCGTTTTTTGATGAGGATTTGAAATTAAGAAATAATTTTAAGATTTATCAATTTGTTTTTGTGTTATAACTTTTTTCATTTTTATGATATTCATTTTTTTCTCAAAAAATTTTTAATTGGTTTTTTACTTGAGTATTTTGCGGTTATTTATGGCCATTCTAAGATCATTGTTTACGTTTTTTGATAAAGATTTAAATCAAAGAAAAAAATTTTAAGATTTATCGATTCATTTGTTTTATAACTTCTTTTTCATTTTAATGACATTTATCTTTTTTCAAAAAATTTTTAATAGCTTTTTCTTGACTATTATGCGATAGTTTTTGGCCATTCAAAGCTCTATTTTAATTTTTTTAAGAAGATTTGAAATAAAAAAATTTGAGTTTGATCGATTTGTTTTTGTTTTATACCGGTTTTTCATTTTTATTATATTTTAGTAATAAATAAATCTGTTGTTCATAAAATCGAACAAAATTACAAAAAATGTTATTTTTAAAAGTAGAATGCATTTATTATATTCATAAATAAAATTTAATCAACAATTATAGTATTGCAAGATTTATTATTGTCAATTGGAAAAAAATGTAACATAATATGAAAAACTTTTGAAATGGCTTTTTAAATGCTATACATTGTCATAGGATTATTTATAGTTAAAAAATTTTCTTGAATTTTTTAGAATAAATTTTGTTTAATAGGTGTGTGTAAAAATTTATTTTTAATACTCTTGTTTTTATCACAAAAATATGTATTTAGTCCAATAAGTCGTATAAAAAAATTTATATTGAATAGTTTTAAAATAAAAGATGTCTAGAGCATTTTTTAGTTAATCAATATATTTTTGATGTTCCAATACAATTTGGTATGAATAAAATTTAATAGAGTTAATATTTGGGTTCATAGTTAAAATGAGTTTGAATAAACTATTTTAATAATTAACTCGAATACTTACCCTTAATGAACATTTTTAAGATTTTCTTAGTTACATATTATTATTTTCTCTTACATTTATTTGTGAAAATGGTATGTTATATATATATGAAAAAACATTTTATTTCATAATTTATGCTATATTTTTGCATAACATTTGTCATTTTTATTTTTCACTACAGTATTAAATAGAATAAATAATTTAATATTGGAATTTTTTTTAAAGTTTGAGGAAGATAAATGTCAATGAATTGACAGCGGTTTTATGTTGTTAATGAAATGCGATTTTAAATTTGTAAAAGTTGAATTTCTTTTATTTTATATTTTAGATACGTTTTCTATATGTGCATATAATGTCCAATTATTCACAAAGAAGATGTATATTAAGCAGTATCTCATCAATTTAATATAAAAACAATGCATCATTTTTATATAAGTTTATAACGTAAAATTATTGTATTTCATAAAATAATTTTTTCTGAGTAAATATTCAATAAATAATTATGCATCCAATCTCTTTGAGAAAGTATTCTGCTAAACCAGTTAGCAGCGGTTTCTGTACCTCAATGTGTAACGCATAGTAAGGTATGTTATGTCTATTTTCTAATTATTGTATGTTTGTGATTTAGGGAAATTCTAATATGTTTTTAAGTTTTTCATTTACAAAATTGCCTTTGATTAAATTTAAACTTTATAGCAGTATTCAAAACTTGTTCAATCAACTTTTTTTATTGAAATCTGAAAACAATATTATCTGGTTCCTGGTACTTTATTGATGAAAAAGTTAATAACAGAATGTGAAACAAAAATTTTATTGACTTTTAATATTTCGGTATACAATTTTTAATTAAAAAGAATGCAGTTATCTGCAATTTTAGAGTTTTCATTAAGCTAATTATCCCGCAAATATGTGAGTCAAAACAAAGCTGAAAAATAAAAATCTTAATATACATGAATTTCTTTATATGCAAAATAAGATTAGCACAAAAGAATTATTTTCATGTTGTTTTAATGCAATTAAAACGAAAAATATATAAATTACAAAGGAAACATCAACTTTTGACTCACGTAGTTATGATAAAAAATGAGATTTACGATCTATGGATTAATATTATTTCATTACTGTATGGGCCAGCTTATAGAGATGAAAGTATATGCTTTATCAGAGTTTCATCTAATTTTTTCCATATTTTCAGACATTTCTCGAGACTTGCTCAATCACTAGTGCTAAAATAAATTCATATTCATGAATTTTTCGTTGAAATCGCCATATTCTATTGTAATAATACCCGAAACGCGCGAACTTTGGATGAGTATAACTAAAAATCTATATAGTACAGCGATCTGAAATTTTGCAGGGATATTCTTTGAATTAAAAATTGATTTTGCTCAAAATTTCAGAAGTTTCTCGAGACTATTGGTTTTAGGGGATAACTACCTTAAATGTGCTAAGAATCACAATTGCAGTAATATTAAAATTAGCTGATATTACTTTGTAAACGATATGAAAACGATTAGAAAAAGACAACGGAATTTAAAACAAGTTACAAATGCCTTATACGAACGTTATGTATTGGAAATGACATAAAGACCCAAGAACGGTAACAAGTTTATAGAATCTCCAATTATTCGCTCGGTAAGAATACAATAAAATCGTTCTAGTTTGTCGTTAAAACCAATTCCAAGTGCAACATTTCAATCGCGTTAAAGCTCACTTTCCCGGACATTTCATCGCGCAAACAATGTAAAAATACAGCGGCCACATTGCAGGCCCATTACTTTAAGTGCATCGACGCACGCACAGCCGCGTGCCGTCTGCGCGGTATTTAGAGTGTATACCGATACATAAACCGTCGCCGCAAATAAAGCACTGCACGAGGGCGTCTATAGAAGAGCGCGTTCGCGCCATAAATGGAATTGCGCGAACTTTTACGCCGCTGTGAGACGCGAGTAGTAAGAGCCGGAATCGTATTGCCCAGCCGAGATGTATAATTTCGGCCGGGAGGTGGGGTGTGTCGGCAACAATGGGGACGGAATGAGATCGTGTGGGGTGAGTTGACCCGGAGGTTATATACGTCTCTCGAGCGCGAGATCCGATAAGACAGCGATCGGACGAAATGAGATGAGATGCGATGAGATGAGACGAGGCGTGTGCTGCACGATGGGCTTCTCACTCGATTGCCACTCGATCGTCGAGAGCAGCCCGTGTTGATTGCCGACGCCTGTAGCCCCGGAATTTTGATTATTATGGCATGCGGCAAGCAGCTGCTCCTGCTCCTGCTCCTGCTCCCGCTCCTGCTCCTGCTGTTACTACTCTGGATGGCACTTTAAAATCGATATTGTGCGCTACGGGTATAGACATTGGCATTCGCATTTACATGATACCTAGCTGCTGCGAGATGGGAAGAATCTTCACGAGTCAAATGATCAGTTACAGCGTTAATAATAAAGATAGTTCCTTATCATTATTAAATTAAGCGTTCTTTTCGAGCGCTCCATAAAAACTGTTTTAATAACCTGTCAAAGCCCAAGCGACCATTATGATTGTTGATTGATTTCTTACGGAAAGTCAATTCATTTCTCGCTTACGGAACGTGCAAAATTCATCAAATTAAGAATGAAAAATATGGTCATGTATTTAAATACTATCTTTCAGAAATCATGTTTTTCATCTTTGATTTGATTCATTTTACACTTAGATTCTTTTCTCTTGTATCTTAAAGTTTTCGGAGACAGGTTTCCTTTTGTTTTACAAAGCTGTGAACGTTTTATTTGCACCGACGTTTTCATCTTGGCACACTTTAGCAAAGGTCTTGACTTTCAAAGTTTCTCGTTGGCTGTAAAAACTACGGTCAACATATCGATTTTATGCGCCAAAAACGTGCCGAACAGACACGAGATTTTCGGTTCAATTTCAGCTCGTGTTCTTCCCACCAAAGAAAGGAATCTCTATTTCGAACTTCATACAGTAAAAGAATATGAATATAGCTTTTTACACACTTCAGCATTATGCCAATAGCGACTGTTTCCGCAAAATTAAGAAGACGTTTTGTTTGTGGTACAATTTTGCTATTATCTACCTCTTTACTCTTTTTATTACTTTATCATAATAAATATAATTTTGCTTTAAACGATTTTATGCAGTAAAATAATATTTCTTTCTTGAAGACAAATTAATGTTTATGTGATTTATTTGAAAGAACAATGTGAATCTGAATTATGGCAACACACGTTAAAATGTGCTGTTTTTCTATATTTTATAGCCAATGCACAAAAAAAGTTCTATGTATATATATACTTAATGCTGAAAGAAATGAAAATTGTTTACGTAAGGGTTAAAGAATGATTAAACAAAATGGTTTTTATTATTTTTTACATTTTTCCAGTATACACAAATTTGTAAAAGACTTTGTAGTCGAAAATTTTTTAAAATTGATTATAAAATTAAGTTTAAATTTACAAAGAATATTGAAATTTGTATTTTTAATATAAATTCACCAACTTTTAAAAACGTAGGTACACCATTTTTTGTTCGAACAGAGAATAAAAAAAATTGATAATTTGCTTTTACAAAGTTGTTGAGACAGTGGTATTAAAACTTCCGACTAGGTTAATTAAAAAAGTGCATATGTTCATTAGAGGGTGTCTATTTTTTTTAACAAATAAATGGCAGAGTGACGGTTCAGAGTTTGAAGCGCAGTGTTAATACATACGTACTTTTAATGTGCTAACTTTGATTTATTATTCCAATTAGAAAGGATGAAACTTTAATTTGGGCAGGTTTTCAAATATTCTCATTAAAATCAAGCAGTACAATGAACATGCTCATCATAAGTTCCTTCAAATAAAGTATTTACTAATGAACTCGACGCATAATGAATTTATATAAAAACGATATTTCCGTGTGTTTTGATTGTTTAGGATATGCATATTTATTTAATTTCATTAAAAAGTCCATTATCATTTCGAAATTTAAATAGTCCACTTAATTTAATATTAGAGAATAGAGTAAGTAAAGAAAATATAAAACGGAATTCTCCTTGTACTAGCAGTTGGAGAAAGTTGCGAGAAGGCTCGGATGGCTCGAAATTAGTTTTGAAATGTTCTTCTCTTTACCTTCTCCATTTGCCCTTTTCTGTTTTCGTCTTCCGCGCGCAGTTTTTCGCGCTGGTACGAGTGGGTGGCGACGGCGGCTGCTCAGAGCTCTGGGAGGAAGAAAACTTGAAGCTTGCATCAGGAATTTTATTGTCCGCGTTGCGTCGAGCTGGCATCCGCGTCCCGATTGAACATCGGAGTTCGCGTGTTCGTTTCGACAACGCGACGGCGTCGTTCAATCTCCCGGAAAAAGAGTCTGCGCCAGACTTTCCCCCGATTTTTCGATTCTCCTCGACGAAACTTGTCGTCTTCCGCCTCCTTCCAGCATTTCTTCTTGGTATTACACGTACTATACCTACATCCTCGTCCTCCTCGTCTATCGTACAGAAACTTCTTTCGCTTTCAATCGACTCACTGTTGTTGCTGCTCATTCCTTCTCGCGCAGTAGTAAATTAGATGGATTCGTGATTTTTTATTTCCTTTGCTTGATACCCTGCCTGTCTTCCTCTCTCTGCTTTTCGACAACTTCTCTTTGCGCACAGGACGCTTCTGATTTCATTGGCAAGGAAATTATTTAAGAAGGCGTGTGCAAACGACACCTCTTTTCTCGGGTTAAAGGGCTGCTCGATCGAGTCTTTAGAGGGAGGAAGTAGCGTTAAGGGGTCCCTTGGGCGCGCGGCCATGGCCCCTTTATTTTTAATTACAAACTTTTCCGCGAATTTCACGCTCAAACGCACCCCGGGAGCTTCCTTTAATTGAAACGAAACTTTCGGCGCATCTATCTCTATCTTGATCAGCCCCCGATGCAGATGAAGTCGCAGTCGCGCGCGCGCAAACTTTCCGATATAAATATACATAGCCGCGAGCGAGTTTCCGGCCTGTCGGATAATTCCGATTAGCTCGGCGCCTGCAGCGCCAGCACGACTCCTGCGTCTGATTGACATTCGGCGCGGAGATTCGCATTGGCATCATTAATTGCGGGCACGTCCACCGATTTCCGCTTTTTTTTCTTTCTTCCATCCCTCTGCTGTCACTGCCGCTGCTGCTTTTTCCTCCTCGCCACGTTCCTCTTCGTCGTTGTCTCCGCGGATCCTTTTGTGCTCGGACAGCATGCGATGGGCGAATAACGGACCCGACCTCTCTCTCTCTCTCTCTTTCACGGAGTGGCCCCGTTAACCGCGAAGCGTAGTGACACTAATTGTTCGGTCCTCCGACAGATTTTAGTCGCGAATTCATAGACGTTCATTAAGGGCCGTGCGCAACTATACATTGACACGCGGTGAAAATCTCTGATATTCCAAATGTAGGTGCTGGCGAAATTGTGCTCGCGTTCCCAGTTGACCGCCCGGACTTTTATATGAAACAACGACGCGAGGAGCGATTTCCATTTTGTGAATGTATAGTTTTTCATATTCCCATTGAGCTCTTTTAATTATAGCTGGAAATGGAATTGAGAGCAGTGACTGGTTATTTTTTTAATATTCTTTAAACAAGTTGAGTAGAGAATGATTAATTCAAATATACTCGTTAAATTAAATATTGATGGAAACTAGATCGAATTTGTGAAATGACAATATAGTCAAATATTATTTCCATCAAATTTATAAATAGATAGATATATAGATAGGTACATAGAGAGATAGTAACGTATATGTAACGTTTAAGAAATAATTTACTATGCCCTGACATAGCAAAGTAAATTTTGTTGATTTCGAACTCAGTTTAGATTTATAATTCTAACTTGTCAATTTATTTATCGACGTTTCACGAGAATAGTCCTATATGTAATTTAAGCCGTATTTGCCAATTTTCTACGTTCGCAATTGATTTTTTGGGAAAATCACATTTCGGGAAATGGCATTTATCTTCGTCCGCTCGAACTCAATTACTACACATCGTGAGAGAGACGAGCCAGTGCGCCATAAAATAACTTACAAGCCTTGTTTGGAGTGCTTTTGAGAGAGCGCGCCTGTAGATACAACTTTAATTCGCTAGGAGAATAGGTGGATCCTCTTTTGCTGGCAGCCGCAAACGGTCGAGTGAGTCGAGCAGGTGCAAAGTCCCAGAAGGATTCAAATTGGACGAGATTGGAATTTCAGGAGAGTTTGGGATGGGATAAAGGAGAGGGGAAGGCACTGGAGGCGCAGGAAAAAAAGAGATAAAAGTTGCTAAAAGTTTTTTTACCAATTCTTGAAAAAGTTTAATGTTATGTATAGGAAAAGGTGCAATTGCGAAAACAATTTAATTATTCGACTGCTCTTCAAATTGATGAGAAACAAAATTGCTACAGAATAAAAAGGATATAACGTGCTTTGCATAGTAATTGAAGTATAATATGAATGCGTTGGTCTGCATATCTACAGTGTTAAGCTGGAATTTACCATCTTCTGGTACTTATTTGCTCTTTCAACAATCTGCTAGCTAAAACAACAGTGACTTTGAATTTAATATATATCCTAATGTTTTCCCAAGCGGATAAAACACTAAAATGAATTTGAAAGATTATTATTGATTCATTATGTACATCTATACCGCGGCTGACTATATACGGGTTTAATCTACTGATATCGCACATAATATATAGTGCATATTTATACAATCATTTGTTATTAATGCATTTATAATTATATTACATATTCATATATTTATTTATCTTTTCTTTAATTCTTTACACATGTCTAATATTGTTATATAATTAAATGTGTTAGTATTAATCTGTAATAATTATGCAAATTAATTTTTTAATAATGTGATTTGTATATTTTGCTTAATTAAATTCAGATTAAAATGTTTCTGTTTGAATATGCCTTTGATATTGTATCTGTTACAGTGGTATAATAAATTATCAGTAATATTTTAATCAATATCTAATGCTTATATTATCATGAATGTAATAATTTTAGTTTATTAGGTTTCTACGGTAAAAATTTGGTTTAAATTTTGTTTTATTGAAAAAGCTGCCATTTGAGAGTATGTTTTCTAAAAGATTTCAATTTACTCTTAATTATCATATATCTTAAATATTCATATATTGAATTAAATAAATGTTGTGTATTTAATGATCTAAACATTTATAGATATATAATAAATCTGGGTTTATCTAATGTTTTTTGATTTTTAAAAATTTAAAAAGGTCATAATTACACATTGTAACAAAAATGAAAGAATTTATTCTCATAAATCTTGAAAATTGCATCCTACATATTAATAACAAATATTATATTCATTCAAAATTCGGTTGAGTTATTTCAAACACACAAACATACACATACATACACAGGAGAAGACATGTCTTGGGAGTAACTACCATATTTCGTACTCACCACTTCAGATGATATATTTCTATGGCAGAAATTCCCATCAAACAAATGATTTTCAATTTTCATCGTCGTTTACATAGAGGTAGGGCAATAGACGCGACAATTACCGTAAGAACAACGGACGCGTATCCGCAGCAGCGATTACTTCGTTAGCTGGACGCAGTATCGGTCATCGCAGAAAATTACGAGATCTCGGTGGTATTTCGACGCGGCAACGAAGCTCAGGGGGAGAGCGGCAGCAGCGACGCAAGCAGGAAGCAGACGAGGTCGATCGCAAATCGCGTCGCACCGGTCAGCCGTGCGACGGCCACATTCGGAGGCAGCGGCGGGCCCTTATTTGTCCAAGTGTCGACGGACGGCTCGGAAGGGCCGACGCGATTCGACGTATCGGTTCGAGGTCGAGGCGCTCGCTATACACAGGGTGAGAGAGGGGGCGAGGGGGGGGGGGGGAGAAACTCTGGTCTGATTGGAATATGGCTAGCTAGCGGCTATATACGATGGGACTGACTCTCTCGGCCTCTGTGTCAGGTGAAGCCTCTCACCGCGTTGGCAGCGCCAGCAGCAGCAGTAACGGCTCGCCGCAAGGCTATCCGCTCGCTTGCTTGCTATTCACTTACGCTCGACTGCAACGCGTCCCATCTCTCCCTCTGGCTTCCCGTCGGGGATTTTCCGACGATATGCCGGATTGGACCCGGCCGGCTGGGTAGCTTTGGCTACTTGGCGCTGCGGAGCTTCGACTGGAGGCTCCGACTCCGAATTGATGCGGCGATCGGTCTCCGCGTGCGTGTAGCGCGAGGCCGCCCCGCTGACGTGCGGCAGCGCCCACCACTCCCCTCCCCCCCCCCCCCCGCCTGCATTGTCTCGGCGCACCGATCGATGCGACGCCCGAGCCTGATGCACGATGATGGATCGCATTTAATTAAGCTTTGTACAGTTGCGCCAGTGCGCCCGTAGGGTCGGTGAGTGCGCGCCGGATATGCGCGAGCTACGGAAAAACGTGGAGAAACCGCTCTTTAATTGCAAACAAGAGTTTTCGAGTGGATCGGCGATGAACAACCGATGTTAAGGAAGTAATGATCGTTGCTGTTTTAGTCAAAGTCGATGCATAAGTTTTCTGTCAGTAAATACTACGTTTAAAAGGAGTTTTAATGGAGAAAAATTAATGGCCTTTAAGAAATAAATTGTTACTACAGTTTGCTAAGATCTGGTGATATCAGTAGCAAAAGAAAATGTAAAAGAATAACAGAGAAGAGAAGGAAAAAAACCGCTTCCAATTCATTGACACTTAGCTTCCTTAAACTCGATTAGTTTTAGTCGATCCAATTATATATATATATATATATATATATATATATATATATATATATATATATATATATATATATATATATATATATATATATATATATATATATATATAGTAATAACAACAATTCAAAATTCCATATAGTTTTCAATATATAGAAGAACCCCCAGAGCAAGACTGTTACAATTGAAAATTTTCTCTGTGTATAATGAGAAATGAAAATACAACGATTTTAAAGTGACATCTTTTATCTAAAATCTGGTTTGTTGGCTAATTATTAGCCAGTTTAATTCAGATAATATAAAACAGAAACTCAGGAAGAACCAGGTACTAGCTCGCTTACATTAATAAGATAATTAGTCAGAAAGAAATACAAAATTATTTCTACCTTATATAGAGGCCTCTTACTTACAGTACACTGAAGTTAAGTCGCAATTTTAATAGAAAAATGAATAATATCTTAAATAGAGTAAAATTGTTATGATATAACGTATTATTTCATCATTTTTTTCTACTACTGTGCGTAACGTAGGCCTTTTCTTCGTCGATTTGTATGCGTAAAGTGATACTTCTTTGTAAAAGTCGATCATGAAGTAATGCGGGAAGTAAAAGTTGTACGTGATAATAAAATAAATAGTGTGTGAAGTAAAAGTCGTGCGTGACCATGCTTAAAATTGATTTTTAAATTTTAGTTGTTATAGACTTTGCCTTCCCCAGCCCCCCGCTCTGAACCCCTTCCTTACCCCCGCCCTAATCCCACCCTCTATTTTTGTTTTTAAAGCAAATAAAATGTTATCAATCTATCTATCTACCCTCGCCTACTATCATCACGTGTCCTTCTCTCTCACAGTTACATATTACTTACCTTACCTTTTTCTACGCACCATCGTAGAAAATATAATATAAGCAACACGTGCGTGCGTATTTTGCACTCGTGCAAAATAGTCGCACTAGTTGCTTAAAGTACTATTAGTATAATATCATTGTAATTTGATTAAAGTTGATAAATAAACGATAATACATTTTCAAATCTAACCAATTCTTAGACAGTTTATTGGTCAAATCTGTGTCGAAGTAAGCAACTTTTGTAATCGAAAACTCGGTAAAAAGTTAGGAATATTATGAAAATACCACTGCAGACTCATTAAGGTTTCTAGCAGGGAATTAACACTAGACCATTGAGTATCTTAAGTGATTATTTATTAATTGTTAATTTGCTTTGATTTTAACTTCAGCGCTTATCGTTGAAGTAAGTTATCTTGCAGTATGGCTAATATTGATATTGTCAGTAAAGTTTCAATCTTCGAGTAACATGGGGAACCGAGTAGAGAATCAGCCGTGCGATTCGAGGTTGCAAATCGCTAGCTTAACAGCAAGTCAAGAACAGCTGACTTCGAACCGAACGCAAGAGAGAAAATACGAAAATACGATCTGTCAACGCGAACAAGTAAAATACAAATCAATTGCATGTTGACATTCTTCTTTTGTCATTTTATATTGAACAAAGTTTTCAAAGTTTCTTTAGTTATTGATTTGTTTCAAAGCTCTATTCCATGCTTATTGCATTTTGAATATAACATCGCTAATGATTTTGACTTTCTCTGAATAAATAGCGTTATTAACATCAAAATAAAATAATTTTCAAAGTATAAATTGCAGTGCTTCGAAGAACTGATCAATAAGTGTACGATGAAAATTATGTACCACAAGAATCTTGTATACAAGCTAAAATCAAGAGTTCTCAGTAATTAAATTAAAATTGAGTTTCCATTTTTGAAGTACGTGCAATAACATCGCGCTACACGCACGCGGAGACCGATCGCCGCATCAATTCGGAGTCGGAGCCTCCAGTCGAAGCTCCGCAGCGCCAAGTAGCAATATAATATTATATACCTAGCTATCATGTTAATTCTAGAATATTCAAAAAACTGCTAAATTAATTTTACATATCAATTCAGAACGAATATGTAATTAATAATACCGTATTAAACCCATTTAGTGCCCCTAATTAGGACCCACTTTCTTATCATTTTCTTAAATAAAATGTTGTCTTAAACTTAATGTTGCAAAAATTTGTTTAAAGACTTTAGAAATAATTTGTTACTATTTGGAAATATGTGTTCACAGTCTTCAAAGTTTAAACGAAATTTTCTTTTACGTAAATCGGAACTGATCAGGAATTGCTCTTAGCTGATCAGGAACCAGGTCTGTAACGATATTTTTTGATATTATACTGTGAATAATTATTCTGTAACAATTTTAATTTTAAATATTTTACTAACTATCAGTATTTAATTTATTTTACTTCATTAAATTTAATTTGTGAAATTTGAATTAGGGTTAAAGGTTAACGTATTCTCACAAATACTATAATAATAGTTTTTTATTTCCCATATAGATTTTACATCCGTTTACAATCTCCCATCTTAGTCTTTTTCTTCTTTCCTTACAGTCCATTATATAATATTACTAATATCGCTAAATAGATGTTGCTTGTTGGCGATCTTTACAAATAAATATTTGTATTAATTCATATCGTACTTTTACACATTTTGCCGCATTTCTACAACTCTATATATTTACTTAAATTCTACTTAAATTTACATATATTTTCTTCGCTTCTTCTACAATTTTTAGACTTTTCATCGAATATCCTAATTCTTTTTAATACTTCCCATTCCTTCCTGAGATTCAGCTCTTGCCCTAGCAACTTTTTCGAATTCACAAGCATATTGGCATAGGCCCTCAGTAGGCTCTCCGTTCAAAATTTCTTTTAATCTTTTTAATACTTCCGTTTCCTCACCGCATAGTACTATCATCAACTTCCTTAACCCATTCTTTCTTTATTACCCTTCTAGCCTCCTCACATACCCATATGTGCTTTAAGCTTCTGTCCCTCTCCCTGCATATTCTACATTCAGCTTCCCTAAAACTCTTATTCCTTCTTCTTCCAATATTTCCGCATCTTATCCTTGCCCATTGTTCCTTACTAATCCCATTTACCTCTCTATTTTCCCAATATTTCTCTTTTCCTATATCTATTTTTCAATCGCTATAATTTGTACAGTAATTAGATTTATCTATTTTAGCCCAATCTCCCTGTATTTCTTGTTCTATCTTAACTTTAATCCGCCTTTCTAGCCTGTTTTTTATTTCACTTATTTCATTCTTACTCTTATATTCGTATATCATTCTTATTATATCCCCATCTCCTACTTCATCCATCGCTTTGTTCAGTTCTCTCTCCCACTTCAATGGGTTCCCATTGAATGCAATATCCCTCTTATCTCCTCTCTTAAACATATATTTGGCCACCTTCCTTTCCCCATTTCTAGTATATTTATTATATATTTGCTTGCTCTATCCCTACTCGTTATCTCTATACTATTTTCCCTGTATATAACTCGGTGTGTTCTGATGCAATCCCATCTCCATCTTAATATATCTATTCTGTACTTTTTCTATTGCTTCTTGCCTACTCCATCCCCATATCTCCACCTCATATAAACAGCTCGATCTCGCTGTTGTCTCTAATAAATATATTCTCCTATTTAGATTTCCAATTCTTGACCTTTTTCATAAACCCTATACCATATTGATTGCCCTATGCACCTTTCTTGCTAACTTATGTGTATGTAACCCATATGAATTTGCTTGCATTAACCAGTACCCCAAGTATTTGTAAGAATTCACCACCTCCAGTTTCTTTCCCTTATAAAACCATTTATCTTTCTTGCCGTTTCTCCCTCTATTTTTACACACCATGATTTTCGTCTTTTTTGTATTTAGAGTCATCTCGTTTTTCCTACAGTAATTTCCTAGATCATGTAACATACTCTGTAAACCCTCCTTAGTGTCTGATAGTGCTGTCACGTCATCCGCGAATTATAAACAGAAAATCTTTACCCCCCTATGACCGTTCCTCTCTCGTTTTTCCTTTCCCATTGTTCGTCTAGATCTTCGATATAAATGCTAAATAAGGGAAGGCTCAGTGGGCAACCTTGCCTAACTCCTTTGTTTGTTTTAAAACTATCCGTTATTCCCTCTCCCGTTATTACCTTATTCCTTGTTTTCCCATATATTCCCTTTATCATTTACATTTTTCCTTTAATCCCCATCTTTACTATTTTTTCAAATAATATTTTCCTATTCACCGAATCAAAGGCTGTTTTGAGATCTATAAGAGCCGCAAATAGTTTACCTCCTTTGTTTTTAATATTGTTTCCTATTATCCAATTTAACGTGAGTATATGATCCCTAGTACCTCTTTCTCACCTGAACCTGCTTGACTTTCTATTAAACTGTTATTACTCGTAGTTTCTAACCATTCTCAAATCCTAGCTGCCATAATATTAGTTAATATTTTATATCCCATGTCCAGAAGCGAAATCCCCCTGTATTATGCTACCTCTTCCTCATCTCCATCTTTAAAACTCGGACAAATTCTTGCCACCTCCCTTCCCTTCAGTAATTTTTCTTTGTCAAAGATTTAATATTCCTGTTAGATCCACTATCCATTTAATTGGCATTTCTTTTAAAAATTCTACTGTCATACCATCCTCTCCTAATGCTTTATTATTTTTCATCCCACTCAAAATTTGTTTAACCTCCCAAGGAGTTATTTTCTCATTTATAATCCCCTCTTCCTGTCCTATATGGTTTTTTTCTTCTTCTAGTTCCATTCCCTCTTCCTCATCCTCCCTTAGTAACTTTTTTAAGAGTTCTACCCATCTGTTTTTTAATTTTATTTCCCTTTCTCCCTTTTGTAGGCCTATAACTTCTTATCGCTCTTCAGAACTTCTGCATGCCCTTACATTTCTCTACCTTTTCCCATTTTCTTTTCATTTTCTTCTCTTTTTTTACTTCTCTTACTTTCCTTCAGTTAACCCTCTCTTTTATTATCTCCCCCTTGTCTGTGTCGTTTCTTGATTCTATCCATTTTTTCAGAGTCTTAAACACCGTCTTTTTTGTTTCTTTATTTTCCTGCCGTTTTCAATTGACCCTCTTTCCCTTTCCCCAACATTACTTACTAGATTTATTGTTTCGGCTGCATCCCTAACTTCTTTTATTAGGTTATCCCACCTTTCCTGTGCAGTTTTTCCTTCGCTATCTAAAACGTCCCCCTTTTCTTCTATAATTTTTCTATATTACTCTACTGTTTTACTTTCTTTCTATAATAATCTACTAGTTACCTCCCCCTCTCTATTCTCTTCCCTCTCTTCCTCCTGTTTCTCTGCTTTTTTGATGATGAAAAATACCGGTAAGTGATCTGAATCAATTGTCGATACTATCTTCATTTCTTTTACCATACTTTCTGCTTCCTTTTCTATCTCAAGCACTAGGTCAAGATCCGAACCTCATCCTGCCCCTGCATAAGTTATATTACCCTTCTCATTCCCTTCTGTGTCCCCATTCCTTATATTGATCCCCATTTCTTCCCAGAAATACAATAATAGTTTTTTTCCTTCCACATTAATTATTTTATCTTTCTACTTTCTACTCCTTTCTATCTCCCCATCCTTCCTTATCTGATAATTACCCACTCTTGTATTAAAATCACCTGCCATTAATATATATTGTCCTTTATTAACTCCTTATTGTATAATATCCTTTAACTCTCCTGTTATTGTATTATTGCGCTTACCCCTACATTATTATAGCAAGTTATTAATTTGGTTTTTTCGCTCTTATTTATATTTACATTCTCGATATATAAACTGTACTTCCATTCGCATATATTTACATTTATCCCTATATTTTGCCGTATACCTACTAACACTCTTCCTTTAACTCTTCCTTTAACCTTTTCCCTGACTGCCGCTTCCGCTTTCCAAATATAATTTTTATCTAAATTACGTATTATATTATTTTCCCTTTCCTTTTCTAACCATGTTTCTTGCAACAATATAATATCATAGTTTTTTAGAAATTTCCAAGCTCGCCTTACCTAGCTTATCCCCCCTATATTCTACGTAACTACCTTAATTGTTTCTTTTCCCTTCTCCTTCCTCGCTTCCTTTCCACTTCCGAAATGGAATTCCTCATCTATCTCGTCCCAGTAGTACCACGATCCCTCCACCTTGATCTTCAAGTATCCTGACTTTGCTTCCAGTCCATTTCTTCTTTTACTTTTTTCTGTTTTTTCCAACCATCTTTGAATTTCCATTTCCCACTGTGTGTAGTCATCTTCCAACCTTATCTTTGTTCCTTTCAGTTTCGGTTTTTTTTTCATTAACTCTATCTTGTTCTTGAAGGATTCTAGTTCGACCACCAGTCCTCCATCTATTACCCTGCTGCTTCTAATATACACGACTATTTCTAAGGACTTCTTAATTATTTCTTTTACTTCCTTATGCCTCTAATTAGTATATTTTTCTTCCTGTCTCTTCGTTACTGTACTTCTCACTCCAGCACTTGTTCGCTTAATGCTTTTGGTAGTTCCCTCAAATATTCTCTGTTAGTCCAATGTGTGCGTTTATTATTCATCATTTCATCACTGCTCACTTGCCGTTCCCTCTTCGTCATCCTTGTATTGGTCTTGAGTATTTATTCGACTTTTTATATTCACTAATTCTACCCGCTCCTACTCTATTCTCATTCCTGCACCTTCTTCTTCTCTTCTTAACATCAGTATCTGGACACTTTCCTTTAACTGTTTTATTTCTTTATTACAATCCCTTATTTCATTGTCCCATTTATCCTTTAATTCTCGCAGTTTATCTTCTCTATTTACATTTTCTCATTTCAGTTCCCTTAACTCGCCTTCCATTCTTTACATATTTCTTTCTATTCTTCTCCATCTCTCCTCTGCCAATGCTCCACAAGTATCACAGTTGACTTCTCCTTGCTCTGTTTGTGTCGAGCTTTCCATCTGTAATTATCTAACCTCTACCTTACCAACTGCTCCTTCAGTTCGATGCTTGTCCCGATAAGGCCGCTGTCGCGTTTTCCTCTTCCTCCCTCTCCTTTTTCTCGATCTCCTTCTCACTCTCCTTTAGATTTTCACTGCCCTCACAGTCTGTTTTTTCCTTCTCTTTGTTTTCCTGGTTTCCCTGACTGCCATCTCTCCTTTTTTCCTCTTTCTTGCTTGTTGGCGATCTTTACAATTGACCCCCTTTTCCGAACCTCACTTCGACAAATAATTTCTCATATTCACTGTCTCTACTGTTTCTTCTTGCATTTTCCTTGACCTGCCTCTACCTCTCTTTGTTTTTCTCTTTTGCTCGTTCGCTCCGGCTTCCTCGTTCAGAGCCTTCTTGTTCGTCTCGTTCTTCTTCGCCACAATCTTTCCTAACCTCTCCTTCTTTCTTTTACTTTCTTTTTCTTATTTTACCTTTCTCCGATGTTTCTTCCTTGAGATAACACAACTTGTTTCTTTTTACGCCTATGTCTTCACCTTCTCCTACTTTATATTGATGTTGCTACCGTTACTTCCCTTTTCTTTGATATTTATTCTCGAAGCTCTACCGCACGCGTGATGCCCGTACTGCGGCCTAACCGGAAGTTCCATATGATATAATATATAACATAACAATAATTCAATTAATTTATTAATATTATTTCTGTTGTTCGCAGAACGCTTTCTATTATTGAAAGTCATTAACGGTCTACGAATGCTTCCAATCATTGCCAATATTTGCCTTCTATAAACACACAAATTGATTGCAATGCAATCATTTCAAAAGATTTTAATTAATGTCGACTTAGGGTGGCTTCATTTTTGCTACTCTGCCAACAATTAACCATCAATCCACAGTAATGCAGAATTTAATGAACAGCTATAAAAATTCCGCTAACACGATAGAAGTTGCTAATTCTCCTGAATCTTTCCTGCGATTTCAGAAAAAACTTTCTCATTCATTTATTATCTCAACTTTGACTCTAAATTTTCAAGCTATTGTAATTTTAAGGCAAACAGCATTTACTTAACTTCGAGATTTTGTATGCAAGCGATCTTTTCTGAAACTGCAGAATAGCGCGTGCATATTGCATATATATTTGCGCGTATATATTTGCAGTTGAATTCTCGCTTGCTATTGCGCGGTTGTGTATGTTATACTAGTATCGTCTGCAGCAAGAGCGCGAGTCATAACGGAAATTCTACGTCAGTGCGGTGTTTCAGCAACCTGACTAAACACCTGTACTAAAACTGTGTAAACTATAAGCGTAAAGGAGCACGCCTCTGGTGCACCAGATTGTTTCTCTGTAAAGCTGGTCTGCAAAACATGTATTCTAATATAAAGTATACAAAACAAAGATTAACTTTCTTATTGTTACAAGATAAATTAACAATAGCTATTTTTATAATAAATGAAAATTTAAAAATATTAACAAAATATGATGTGTGTAATAGTAAATTCATTGCATGTTTTGAAAAGACAACCTTCCCTTAAATAAATGTACTAGATGAAAAGAGTGCAATGAGTACAGTTTGCTGAGCTTGATATTATATTTTATCTCATTTAATTCATGGATATTAAATCTTTGATTTAAGCTCAGCAAGCCGATAAGTGAAATCGATGGTAGATCAGATAAGTGAGTTAGAAGGGGATACTCGTAGGTTATAGGGTATCTGACTCCTAGACAAATCCTAGATAATCTATACGATTTTTAGACCATAAATTATACCATGGACGATAAGACCCCTTGAAGACTTTAATGCTTTTAATACTAAATCTAAGATAAAATACTTCGTATTTATTATAATATTTATTAACTAAACTTTATATTCTACTTTTAGATATTTAATTTTTTTGCTTGTACTTTACGTTTTTGCATATTAATGAGCAAAATTTCTTTCAAAGAAATCTGTAAGATTCAAGTGCGCTGCTTTAGTGCAAGATAACTCTATACAGCTGAGACAGAGGAACGTAAATAAAGCTGCTTTCCGACCTAACTCCGTCGTCCACCCGAGTAGAGGAGAGAACTTTCACTGGCAGAAGAAGCGCGCGAGACTAAGGGGGCAAAGTGATTCAGAGTCACGCACGGCTGCTCAAGGGAGGCGCTAAGCAGGAAACTTGATAATGGCATTTGAATCGGATTTTTCCTCTGCCTCTCTCTCTCTCTCTCTCTCTCTCTCTCGCGTGCGCTCTCCTCAATAGCCTCTGTGTTTTCTACCTCTGCTCGTTTTCAATGACTTATCGCCATGGGTCATTTTTTGAGTTTTTAAAATTTGGATCTCGATAGAAACAACGGAGAGCTGTTGTATAAAACTTTTTGTTTCGTGAAAGATGAAGTCGTCGCTCTTCTTGAAGGATCGAAAGTCTGCTTCTTCGCCTGCCTTTCTTCCTTGTAGGCCAAATAAGCTTTATGGTTTTATGGGAGCTGAGCAAGTTACTCTTGCTACTTAAGAGAAAGTTTCTTATGCAGGAGATCAACTTGATGCGGTGAAACAAGAAATGTGTGTCGGGAGGAAATAAAGTAGATAGATACAATGTTTTTCTATTATGTCGAAAATTAGGTCAAGTAAGGCTAATTAAATATGTTGTCTACTTATAATATTGTTTAGAATTGGCCAAATATATTAGATACATGAAGAGATAATAAAATAGTAAGAGAAATGCTTTAAAGTAATAAAACGGTTACATCATGTCAATAAAGAGTAAAAATACAATTTATTATCCATCAAGATTAATAGTGTAGTTAATTACTACACTTATATCATCATAATTGTAATGAAATAAAAAATAAAATCATTACCAATGAAAGCTAATATAAAACAGAAGCCAGTACAAATCGACAGATAATACCGAAAATATAAAAATAAAGTTGTTCAGTTAGCTAATAACTTATTTGCAAGGTAAGGTGCGTCTGAGAAAAGAGATAATGACACTTTGAGCTCATAGTAACGTGAACACCGGAAGGAAGTGGGTCGGCAAATCAGCGATGAAACATTCTAAGAGTAAGTAAGAGCATCGAAAAAAGTAAGAATAATGAGGGGATGTTACACAAAAAGAAACAGAACGAGAGGAGAGAGAGAGAGAGAGAGAGAGAGAGAGAGAGAGAGAGAGAGAGAGAGAAAATATAAAGGTATCTCGGTGAGGAGCTGCGAAGGTACGATATATCGAGAGTCGCTTGCTCGGCGCCGAAGCACTTAAGGGTAAAACCGTAGAGCAGCCGCGCCCCAGCGAAGTGTGGTTTTGCACGCTGGCACTCCAACGCGCCGAGAACTATCCGCGCCAGCAGCAGCAAAAGCAGCAGCAGCAGCAGCAGCAGCACAGCCTCTGTAAGGTCCGGGATTTCGAACAGGGGATAATCCTCGGCTGGTGTATAATGCACCTGGCAGTGGCGCGGGCGCTTCGATTTTAAAATCCGATCGTCGCCCGCTGGCGCACACCCATTACGCCCTACATTATTCCCACCACGGAGTGGCGTTAAATTGAGGCGCGAGCGTCCCCGTCCTCGCTAGCGCCGAGCTTTCGGCGAGTCGTTTCCCCCTGTCTCGCATTTTCCGCAGACCATTATTATGCCACGCGCCAGCGCGATTACGACGGGGAGAATAAAACGTCATTTTGCCTGCTTGGCTCCCGGAAGTTTGGATTTTATCATTTCGACAAGGTCAAATGATTTTAAGTGACAGGAGTCATATTGCTTTCTCGATTTCGCTAGGGAACTCATTTTGGCACATTCATTTCTGGTCACAGGTGTAATATATAATATTGGGCTGACCATATTGGGGATTTTCTATTTGAGATGTACTTGGGGGGGGCACTGTAACAGTCCGTAGCATATAGGTACTATGTATCGTACTATCGTCTGTTATAAAGAAATATATATATATATATATATATATATATATATATTATAATGTAAGAAAAATATTATTAAATTCATTTTGAGCTCAAATACTATGCTATCTACGATTCGGAAATTAATTCTTCAGACACGGTGGTTGACAGCTTTCTAACCAAATGGATTATCTGAAATAAAGAAACTAAAAAGATTTCGAAAATATATGCAGATTCCGAGTTTGTTACGTAAGGGATTTTGAAAATGTTAATAATTAACGAAATGGTGTCCAAAACAAACAAAAACTTAATTTTATTATACTGCAATTTTTGTTTGTTTTAAGAACGTTATACCAATAGCAGTATGGTTATTGATAATTGCGAATCACTTTTCGTCTAGTCCTCGTAGTGAGACTATCTAACTTGTTATTAAATATTAGAATATAAAAACCAAATAAAAATAACGAAATAAATAAATAATAAATATGGTATATAATTTATAATTTATATGAATCATTGACAGCTCTAAATTATACATCAGTCATTAATCTTTATTAACTAATAATTCAGCTTTGCGAGCCGGATACTCACAGCACCGGTAAATGTGTCACAAAATAGCGGATAATAAAAGCGAATATGAGAGCACGGTCAGAGGAAATTACATTCTAACGAAGTACATATATTGCGTGCCGAGGATTTGTATGTGCCAATAATTTACGCCGTTATGAGAATAATAACGCAAAATAAGACCGTAAAGTAGGATCCGGCATTTCTCGTTAAAAGCTTTTCCCTCAAAACCCATGATGTTTCCAAAGTAAACTCTCGATTCTTTTCTCTGCTTTCATTTTTATAACTTATTTATTCAACTTTATATAAAGAGTAGTAGAACATATAGAAAACATTATATAAAATGAAAATGGAAGTAATTATTAACAATATTTATTATCGACTTCTTACAAAGAGTATTGTGTTTCATTTTTCCTGAAAAGAAAGACAATTTAATTTCATATCGCAAAATATATTACGTTTGAAAGTTGAAACATGATGGCACTATATTTAGTTTAGCAATAAATTTGATTTTTTTACTTTGTTAGGGTATTTTTTGTTACTTACATCAGATTTTACCTTATAAAAACTGAACAACTTTATTGAAGAATGAAACATGATAGTCTTCATAAAAGACGTCGATATTTCATTTATGGGATTTTATTATTTAATTCCATTTTATAAATTGAAAAATCTGTAATAAAACCAATATTTTATTTTTTATAAAAAGAGTTCATGTTTACATAACTATTAATAATAATTGTTCAATATTGAATATTTTAAAATATTAATTAACTACAATATTCTACAAATTCAATCAGAGCCGTAAGTTAAACCACAAACAAAATGAATCTCAAAATATGCGGCGGAAAGACCTGCAATAATCCACAGAGAAATTAAAATTTTAAACGAAAGAGGAGCGTCGGGTGCGCGGATTTAAAATTCTCATTTCCTTATGTTTCGTAACAATTACCATCCGCGCATTTCCCAGCTTGCAGCTGCAAACTTTGCGTCGCATTATATTCGCGCCAAGTTTTTAATACCAATTTCCCACATTAGCCAAATTCATGCGCAAAGTTTAATCTGAAAAAATGTCAGCTGTTCCGTTTTCGTTAAAAGTACACGCTTGCAAGGGGAGGGAGGGGGGTGGGCAACCACCGCTTAACTTCTTCTCGTAAATGAAATGCGCTCATTGGCGGTCATCACCAGAACGTACAATATTGTTCGGAGAACTGTGTGTGTCTCTCGTTGGATTCGAGAAAGACGAGGAGGAGGACGACGACACTAAAAGCTGCATCGCTGCCAAGCCCGTGGCTTTTAAAGTAGATTGCATCGCTCGGAGGTCCACCGGCCGCTCTGCACGGCTATTCTTCAGCCGCCAACTTTTTCCCGCTACGGTTTACGAAAACTTTTCATTAAAAAGCTTGTCGAAGCCGAAATTTAAGCTTCCACCTCTCCCTCACTCTTGACATATTTAAGTATTTTATTATTATAAAGGTGTCAAAAAATCAACTTTTTTTTGCTTTAAAAAAAGGTTATTTTATATGTTAAAAAATCACTTATAACTTCACAGAATTATTGTTTTTTACATTATTTTTATGATTATTTCATGATTTTTGTACGTAAAATATTATATTAATAAAAATTTTATACAGGAATAAATAAAAAATCTAATTAAATAATCGACTTTCTATTATTAAATAGCAAATAAAGACAATAAGTAATGCAACTATATATTTTTTAATTTTATTTATGAAATAAATTAAAGTAAATGGGTACTTTTATGAAATCAGAATAAAGTATTTTCATATTTTTAAATTGTTTGGACAAGAATTTAACAAAAAGATCCATATGCCAATTCATTCCCGTACAAAATTAAATGAACTTCTCTTTATCGCTTCCTTCATTATTGATAGTGAAATAAATTCATTCATTATATAAGTTGTACATTAAAAAAATGACGGTGAAACTGTAAAGAAACAGGTAGGACCAAAATTGTACTCTCATAAAATATAGGCACTAAAAAGTTTTTGAATAACTTACAAGACTCATTTACTGCACTGGCCCTATTTCACGCGAGCTGAAACTTCCTTTCTCTCCCAACCGTACAATACGTCAAAGTAACATGAAAACTTTATTGCTAAAAAATGATAAATTATAGAAGCGAAGCCGAAGGAAGTCGCGAAAAGAGACGATCTTTCCTAGAAGCGCAGAAAATATGCAGATCGGCTATTAAAAGTATAAGATGAAGAACCTCTAACGACGACGGAAATTCAAAGAAAGTTGATTTTACCGGCGATTATACGACTACACGAAAAATGTGTATTTTAATTAAGAGGTTATTACTTAAACTTTGTTGAAAAATTTTATAAAGATAAATTTCTTTTACATAAAAGTTATTATTTCCAGTTATTATTAGAAAAAAATAAACCGCTGCTAATGCCTTAACAGAATGCTTTCTCAAACAGAGGTCCTGATTAATCGATTTATAGAATCTTATAATGGAAATCTGCATTAAATAAATTAATGCTAAAATTAATTCCTGTTTTCAGGCTTCAGAATAACCTTGAAGGACATAATTCGAATAAAACTTACGCTATTTTGTGATTATTTACGTATATTTTATATATTTTACTAAGCAGTGTTAAAAAAATTAATTTAGATTTGCTAAAATAACCACTTTTTGAAAAAAAGGATACATTCTTCAAAAACGTCTTTTTTCTAAAAAAAAATCTTAGAATAGTTTTGAAAGACATAAATCGAAAGAAAATCATACGCGGTTAAAAAGGTATGTCTTGCTGTTATATATCTTCAATACAAACTGTCGAAAAAAATTGTTTTTGATTTGATAAAAAAGCTACTTTTTAAAAATTCTTTAAATTTTAATTTTCTTAAAATAGCTTAAGAATAGATTTAAAAGACATAAACTGAAAGGAAATTATATGCACTTTTAGAATTTATGTCTATCTTTTGTATATCTGCAATACAAACTGCCGTAAATTGTTTTTTTATTTTAACTTATTTTTTCATAAGTGATTATTTTATCAAAAAACGGCCTGAATATTATCCATTTAGCTCCAAAGCCTGATCAGTTTTAACCCCCCTGCGCAGAGAGCCGAGTATACTCGTCCAAACCGCACGTCATTTTCGGATACATTTTGTATCACAAATTTAAATCTTTACTTTGTTGGGACATCTACAACCTCTCAAATTGAAGCTAAATAGTATAGCTATTATTTAGAAAATGTTACGAATTTGCAGAAAATATTGTTGCAGTCTTACATTCGATCTAGTCCATATAAACGAAAATAAACTTCTGGGCAGGAGGGTTAAGTTTAAACGTTTCCAAGTTTAAGCGCATAACATGCTTCCCTGCAAGAGTTACGGTGCCCTGCTGAAAAGATTCTATTGGGAATCGGGTACTTTCCAATACAAATTCCCGATTAAAACCGATTCATTTTATGTTAAATATTTATTGCGACGTGATATATTCTGGTGAAAAAGGTTATTTTTGTAAAAGTTTATGTGTTCTCCAGATATCATTCGTTGTTCATATATGAACCACTCTTTTATTATTTTGAACTTATTTTTAATAATTAATAGCACTTTTTACAATATATGTTGAATGGGTTTGATTATTTTTTCAATAGGATAATGTCCCATTAAATGTAAAAGTTAAACCCATTGAACGTACATTGTAAAAAACATTATTAATTATTAAAAATAAGTTAAAAATATGAAAAAAGTTGCTCATATAAGAACAACGAATGATATCTAGAGAACACATAAACTTTTGCAAAAATAACCATTTTGGCATGAATATATCATGTGGCGATAAATATTTAATATAAAATTAATCGGTTTTAATTGGGAATTTGTATGGGGATATACCCCATTTCCAATAGAATCTTTTATGCAGGGTGAACACAAATTTTGGTTTCATACATACATACACACATTCACGCACGCATACACGCACGCACGCACGCACGCACGCACATACACACACATATACATACATACAGACATTTTGTAAATACATATTTTTATAACTATTTACCTTTGAGAAAGCAACATACTTAAGAGGAAGCCATATTTATTGCCCTTGTCTAATCACATTTTTGCTAATACTCAAATAGTAATTTGTTATTTGAAAAAATAAGTGTCGTCCCCAATTCTTCTTAAAATAAGGAATATTTTGAGACCGAAAAGAGTACCTAACATTATTTCCTTTCCGAAAATAGTTCAAAACGAAAAACCTAACCTTAATTTTCGCATTTCGAAGTATTCTCGGAATGGAAAAAATGTTAAATATTTTTTTAGGTTTCAGAATATTCCTTATTTTACGAAGAATTGGGGACGACTCTTAGTTTTTCAATTAACAAACAACTATTTGAATAAATAGCAAAAATGTAATTAGACAAGGACAGTAGATACGGCCTCCTCTTAACTACAGTCTCAAAGCACATGAATAAATGTGAATTTTCGAAATAGATTTTACGTTAAAACAAACAATTTTCTTGAAAATTGTATTCATTATGAATGTGCAAAAGGATATAATCACGTATGTTTATTTTTCAAGCATTCTTGCTTATTGTGAAATTTCACATTTTATTGTATTCAAAAAGTATAGAATATACTAAAAAAAAGTAATCTTTAAAAATCCCGAATATTGCATTGAGGGTAACTTGGTCTCTTAATTAAAGAGTAGTTGCCTGCCGGAGCTCGCAGCTGAATATAACAAAGACATAGAGCAAAAAGTTAAAGCCATTTCCTTCTCTTTGTCCCACTCTCGTTCGAGCTTCAAGACTGCCATAGCGACAGCTTTCCTCATTTTTCTCCTTGCATTAATTAATCCGCGAAGCTAAATCTCATAAAATTGACGAGCTTCTTTGATAAGTGCTCTCTCTCTCTCTCTCTCTCTCTCTCTCGCTCTCTCTCTCTCTCTCATTTCTTTCTTGGCAGACTCGAGAGTCATCGAATTTTGCTCTTTCCATTACACCCCCTTTTCTTCCTATTCCGCGAACTCGTTTATTCGTGCGCGCTCTTTACCTTCTCGACCCCCTCGATTTTCCCGACGACTACAAACGTTTCGCAGCTCCGCGTCTCATCACGCGGAATTGAAAATGTAATATTCAGTCGTGCGAGCGATGCCGGGTTCCGAGAACTCGGGGCTCGAGGGTTGAAAATTGCATCGCGATGCGCGATTCGATGACCGCCACGATCCCCGGGGAAAGTCTGCTGCTGTGTATACGGCGATTGCAAACTGACGCGAGCAAAGAAAAATATTTATTCGCTTTTTGAGCGCGCGAGTGCAGCTACTGTTCGACGATTGCGAACGACGCGTCTCGCGCAGCGTGTATGTTCTTCTCATACAGTATTGACTTTTATCGAGCAAGACTTTTTCAAAAGATTACCAAATACTTTTACAATGAATTTTCAACTCATTTTAATTAAATAATTTAATAAACATTCTAAATTACATATATTATCCAAAAATACAGCCGTGTTCGCTAAAATATTCAATAATAATCCAAATATGAAAGATATTCAGATGTAAAGACACTGAGAAAATAATATCGTAACTGACATGATATAATTGGTATCGTAAAATCGACGATATGAAAAATCGTAAAATTATAAAGTTGAAACATTCATATTTCAATATATAATGCAATTTTACATTAACTTGAAAAAAATGTTAGTAGGAAAATTTTACGATATCGATATCGTAATACTTTACAATATGGTTTTCTCAGTGTATATAATATAACATTATCATTGCCAGTAATCGGAACGAACTCGATCTTGAGACGTGTACCAACTACTGGCAGATATGATAATAAATGATAACCGCTTGATTATTATACTGTCGAATCTGAGAAACATAATAACTTTACATTATGACAGTATTTAAGACAGTATATTGAAATTGTCAGTATTAGGAATATTTGTTTGTTATTTTATTTTTCTGAATTTCTAAAATGTCTCGTCATAATCACGAGTATTTTTACGAAACTTTTATTGTATATTAGAACAGTAATAGTACATGGTTCTTTAGAAACAAAGTTACAAATCAACATAAAATGTTACATCTAATCTTCATGAGTCAGTTGAGGAAATATTTACTTTATTTATAATGTAGTATCGGATATAGTTAAATGTGAAATTCAGTAGATTTCCGAGAATTTATAGTATGCAGTTATAAATTGTTCAATTGCATTCAAGTAATGCATGTTCACTTAACACATGAAATATTCCACGAATTACAAATGTATTTGAAATATGCAGAATATCCGAAATATTTGGTAATTTTGATCGACTATTAAAATTTTCAAAGATTTTGATATCAATTTATCATAATAATAGGAATTTAAATTTAAAAATGTAATATAAAATCTGCATATATGATAAATAATTTTGAAGTAGTATAATAATGAATAAAACGTTATTATCATTATACAAAAAGATATTACAAAAGTAGATAAATTAGTTTACCTAGAACAGGGAAAGAATTTACACATCAATTATCCAAGCTAATAGAGATTTTATTTAGGTAAAATAAATGAAAATTGCCTTCTCTTTAAAATACAGAAATGGCATACCAAAAGTTTCAAAATAATAATAATTATGTAGGTCCGATGCATGATCGTTATTTATTTAAACCCGGTAATATGAAAATTCACTGTGATCTCGCCATTTTAAACAAACGAATATATTAATATGCACTTCGAAATTCATACAAATCAGCGACTACTTTATAGAAACAAGATTTTAATATAAACAGCGAATAAATCTCGAATATGATTTAAAAGCTTAATAATAAAAAAAAAAAAGATTTCAATATACCATTCTTACATAAGAAACAAGAAACACATTTTTAGAAGGCTAATAAATAAAGAATTCGCTCCAGAAATTCTTCCTCGTTGCACTAACGACGTGAAATGCTACACCCACAATCTCGAGATGCCGTGGTGTCCACGAATTACGGCGTGGTCCTCGCGGTGAAATGACGAGCCTCGAAAATAAACGTGTAATTTCAGCGCGTCCGCAACACAAGCTGGAGCAGCGTTGATTTCGACTAACGTCATTGTGATTAGCGATTAGAGTAATACGAGAGAGCAAAATGTCGCGGTAAGTGTGCGAAAATTGAATGTCAGCTTCTGTAGAACGCAGGGAACGGTTCGAGGGAACAGTTCGGTTTGACGCATATTGCGTAAACCATTGCAAATTCCTAAAGTTTAAAAAAGTATGTTCTATCTGGTACAAGTACCTAAATCTTGTGGAATTAAGAACAATTATTATTTTTATCCGATATTAAAGAAAAAATAAGTATTTTGGAGAGAATAACTCTTTCTTATGAACTCTAGATTTACATCAGGAGTCTCTAGTTGAATTTTCAAAAGATTTTATTATTCAAGTTTATTATAGAAGAACCATTTTTCTTTTTATTTTAGAAATGGGTTGCAAAATGTTAAACTATGTAACTATATATTTTACGATTACAATGAATAATTTAATGTTTTGAAAATTTGACAGGACATTTCTGGCGCTTATTTAAAAGGTATAAAAACGCGTTTCTTTTTCCGAAAGATCCGTTTAACATAACAAACCAATAAGAAAAGTAAAAATCCTACAAGTCATAAAAGTAGATAGAAATAAATCTTTCACGCGCTTGTAATAAAGGATTTGCCTATTTCTGTCCTGCAATCCAAGCGAAAAGGGAGAATCCTCTTGAAAAAGAGCTTCCAAGTCGGTATAAGTTCCGTCGCGCCGCGCCGCCGCGACAAGGGGCAGTTTGCGGCCGTTCTCCTGGGGAAGCCGAGTATAGCCGGGGCTGAAAGAGCAGGGGAGGGAGGGGCAGAACCTCGAAATAGAAAGGAACCTTTCACACTCGAAGTGATAAACGGCCAACAGCAGCAGCGCCAGCGCCAGCCCCGGGACTCAAAGTTGCGGCCGAGCAGCGGCGTCGGCCCGACTGCCATGAAGCGTGACTCGCACGCTGGCGCTGGCCGCTTTTACGACGTCCTTCCTCTTTCCGCGGTGCCTCGCCCACCCTTTTCCCCAATTCGACCTCTCTTATCAAAGCCCCCCGCTGTGTATATATACGAGCGTGTTTGTCGCCGCCGATATATATATATATATATATATATATATATATATATATATATATATATATATATATATATATATATATATATATATAAATATATATATGTATACACAAATGCGAGTGGTATAGTCGTCGTCGAGTCGCTTCGCGCGCACAGGTCTAAAGTTCGGCAGCGCATTTGTCACTTATAACAGCGGCACGGCGCGCGCTGCCGAGGCTGTCCGAGAGTGAGAGACAAGGGAGAAAGAGACAGAGAGAGAGAGAGAGAGAGAGAGACAGGGGGTAGCAGCAGCTATACGGCGGCAACTTCGAGTCCGACTGCGCCGTACAACTTTATGATCGGGATTTATCGCGGGAATGAGATCTTTAGAAGTGCGGACTACTCGGAGGAGCATTATGATGGAACACTGGCCGCGAGGGGAAATTTTGTTTAGCTGCAGCGGCGATTTTTATACGCGGGGCCATGGGTCATTAGGGCTTTTACGAGGATACATAAAGCTGCTCGGCTCGAACGGCTGCGAGCTCATATTTTGAGTTTACGATTAAATTTGGATATTGCGTTGAATTTAATTTACTCGCACGAATGGCCCCTTGGCTTTCAATGTTATTTGCTTCGTGTTGGGTTATTACTACTGTTTATTGTCTAAAGGTTAGTATTTCGCACAATCAATGGCTATGTGAATTGTTAATAGAGCGTTTTATTACTTCGTATAGCTTGAGATTTCAATCATGTACTTTGTATACGCGCACTACATTTTGCATATTTTATAGTATTTAAATTACTGGTGTACTGATAAAAACGCACTTTAATATGACCCAAAAAGCGATCGAATCATATTAAAACCTTTTGATGAATCTTTAAACGAAATTTTAAACACTGAAATAACGTCACAGATATAATTATTGATATCAAACTGATTTCGGTGTAATATCATATAATTTAAATTTTTCAAAATAATTAACTTTATGATTTTTATAAAATATGATTCTGATTTCATTAAACGTTAATTTATATATAATAGGTATTATATTAAAACAAATATTTGCAATGGTTTTCTTAATATGTATATTTAAACTAAATTGTAAGTATTATTCATATTTGATTGAAGAAAAAGAACTCAAAATCACTTTCTCTTTGGACTAGCAAATCAAATCATTTCTCTACACACAAAGATTTACATAATCGAGTATCCTTGAATCATAGAGTACCACTCACTCTCTCTCTATCTCTCTCTCTCTCTCTCTCTCTCTCTCTCTCTCTCTCTCTCTCTCTCTCTCTTTCGCTCTACGTGCAAATTAAGAGTTCCAAGAGCCACTAAAAAAAACTCCGCGACCTCGCAGCTGTAGCTGTTTTCGGAACTTCGAGAGACTGCGCCAGTGCTACCAACACTCAAACTCGCGTGCTGCATTATATATATACGCGTGCAGTTGCGAGAATAAGTTGGCGCGGCGGAAGATACTCGAGTGAAGAAATTTCGCTCATCGAGTTTCTCCAAGAATTTGGGCCAAGACCATCAACGCGGTATGAAAATGTCAAGCTCACGGTGTGTGTATGCGTGTATATTATACACGCAGCCGCTCGTGTGCTGCCAAAGAGAATTAATATTGCTCCCTGAAGTTTGCACAGGAATTCTCTCTCTCTCTCTCACACACGCTGTTTGTCTCTCTCTCTCTCTCGCTGTTTGTCTATCTCTCTTTCTCCCTCTCTCGTATCCTCTTTCACCAGCCCGAGTCCCTTCAATGACTTGACTTTCATCGCTGCGCATGTGCGTCGCGCATACGCGATGCGGAAGTTGTCGCACAAAAGACGAAGTCGATTTGAGTTTGCCGGCTGATTGCAATTTGAATTTAGCCCGGCTGCGAGTGTTCAGAAGATACAGTTACTGCAACATCCACCCGCACCCTCCTGGCCTCTTTGACTTCGATGCACGCCGTTGCAATTTCATTCCAACTTTGCGCATTACGCTTCGCGCTTGACGCGTGAGCAGTGTGAAAAAACATTCTCTCCGGCGTAAGTTCGATCAAATTTTAAGAAAATATATGTGCATATCAAAAAATAAATTGTTCCCTCAGTTACATGTGTCACGGAGTGACGCAATAGCGATATGAAGACAATAAGAAGATGCAGTCCTCGGTCGGCAGCCGTCTAAAAAACAATTAAGAAAAAATATCTCTCTGGAAAGTTATGGTTTTTAATTGGGCCAATAACGTTCCAGAGAGATATTTACTCAAAATTGAAAGTTAAATGAAAAAAAACTAGATCTTAGTAATTGTCCGTGATGGGTGCATTTATAACATCACTTTAAATGCAATATTAGTTTTGGATTCATTTACATTCACGGTGAAATTATTATAAAATGAAATAAATATTTCTTGCTTATGAAAGAGAGATTTTTGAAATGTATCATTCATAATTATTTCAAAAGTTCTTTCAAATAATATTTGCTTTCACAAATATTTACTTTACTGTGTAATTTAAAATTTTAATTTCAAAACAGTATTAAGTTTTATATATAAAGGAGAGAAAGGACAGAAAAAAGTTTTAAATACCATTATGCGTTCACAATTCCGTAAGAAAAGCTTAAAACAACGTCTATGGTACATTTATGTTGTGGAAAATTAAATGTCCGAGTTGAAAAATGTGTGCCTTTTCATCTTTTGATGCGTTATTTAATTAATTTTTTCGTGTAGAACAACATGATGCGAAAATCACTACCAACAAATTATGCTTATATCAGTTTACTACGCATAATAATAATAATAATTACGCTATAATAATTCATATAATACAAATTATTTCATTTAAATAATTCTTGTTAATAAAGCTGCTTACGTCTATAACAAACGCGTTCGCGTTTCTAACTTATTAAAAGAGCTAATTAACATTAAAAAAAATTAAATTGAAATTAAAAATATGGTACCGCTAAAATAACATTATAACAACTCAAAATATTTTTTATAAAAGTAACAACCAAAAAGTGTAGGTACATTTTTCATAAAGTAAAATTTTTTTACTTGAATTTTATTTTTGTATTAGTCATTAAACCTTTTTCTAACTAATTTTGGAAATGTATGAAGAGCTTTTATTGTCGTATGTGTTATTTTGCGTACAAAAATTAAGTTGAGTTATCATGGTCTTGTTCTGGGGCTCCGATACATTCTTTTAGCTGCTAAATACTGTTAAATAAAAAGGTTCTACGCCGAGAGAAATTGTATGGTAAAAATGACTATCTCTGTTTGTAAATTGGATATACATACTTGATCTTCTTTAGAATTTTATACAAAATCTAGTATGTTCTCAATGTACAAACGCAATTTTCAATTTTCGCCATGCAAGGCTACAATTTATCCGAGTATATTTCCACAAATTTAAATGCCGCGGAAGCTCAGCTTACGGTCCAATTTGGTGTGTCGCGGCCGGAGTGAAAAATTTGATTAAAACCTTAAATAAAAAGTACGTCCTCGCGCTCGGGCTCCGCAGAGCCCCACACCAAGAGAATATTGAATGAGGCAAAACAGCGGTGCTCGCGTAAGAGCCGCGCGCAGTCTGTGCCGTCTACGCTGCGGGGGAGGTAGGCGGAATCGTTATACATAATGCACGCGTTGCCGAACGCTGATTCGCCGAAGCCGCGCGCGCCACGGCGCGTATATATTTATGCAAATGCGATAGGTTGCGCGAGCAAAGGGCTGCTTGCTGTTTGTGGCGCACTGCCGCGCGACTGACAAACATTGACACGCCGGCGATTCTCCATAGCTCGCCTATATATATGTAATGGTGCCAGGCTTGCGCGCGAGATTGCGAATGAATGAGGTAGTGAAGTAGTTTCTTATCGGTGTGTATCTAGAGTTGGATTGCGAGGGATACGCTGCCTCATTTCATCTTGGAGGGGATTATCCTCGAGGTCTGTTGTTTTGGAATTCCTACGAGTGTTTGCCGTTTGGAAGTTCGAGAATATGTTTGCGGAAAATAGTTGTGAATTCGTTGGGGCAAATTTGACTTTCAGCCAATATTTCGTGCTTTAGAGGCCAATTTTACTAAATAATTCGTTGTGAGTTACATATTGGACTTTGATTTGGATGCAAAGTGTTCCCAACATTTTATTCCAAATAGAATAGAAAGAATTTTCTTATAAAATTTATGAGGAAATTCGCAGTAAAAATTAACGTGAATGACTATAAAGATGGGATACTCCAACTTTCCGGGACTTTTATGGATATTTACGATAAATTCTACCACACAACATTTGTTTTCCGTAAAGTAAAAATTCCCTACACAAATCTTGGAGAAAACTAATAGAATAGTGGAACATATAAAGTTATACAACGAAATGATGTCCTTTTATTTAAAATATTTCTTAAAAATGAATAAGTACATTTATATACATTTATATTAGAGTTAACCTTAAATTTGTGTAGAGTCAGTTGTTACCCTTTACCAGTTGGTTTCTTTCGAGGGATCTAGAAAATTTCAGCTGAATGTCACTAAAATTTAGTTACATTAATAGGGACTTTTCTCGAATCAGTCAAATGTTATCATGCAGTGCGGTAATAGTATATTATGACACTGTTGTGGGAGATGGTTTTCTACCTTACTCGAGGTTTTTCGCACGAGCGAAGCGAGTGAGAAAATCGAGCAAGGTAGAAAAACACCTCCCACAACAGTCTCATACGATATTTTATAGCACAACAACCTCAAAATCGACAATAAAGTTGGCATTTTGAGGTTAGTGTGCTATAAAATTTATAGTAAAATATCAGTAAAAAGTGTCGGAAAGTCGAAGTGTCCCAGCTTTATAGTCATTTACGATAATTTTTACCGTGAATGTTGTTATAATTTTTATTAGAAACTTCTTTCTCTGTATAAAATAAATAATGAGTATTTTTAATAAAATACGAAGAGACAATTCTGTAAATTTTTAAATCGCAATTGAAACAGTATTTCCTTATGACGAGTCAAAAAGTCTTAGTGTTGGAGTCCCCGTTACGGAAGAAAAAAACACTCACTTGAGTTTAATTTGGCACATACTCAACTAAAATCGACTGTTTCTTAATCTGTATAATACTGAAAGTGCCAAATTACACTTAATTTGTGTATAAACACTCAATAATTGAGTGTTTTTTCTGCACGAGAGGACTATGCTGACGATGAAGTAGTTTTTCTTTATTTTGTAAATGAGTGACATAAACTTTTAATTAAACAAAGATAAAAATAATGTAAACAACCTTTAGGCTTATAAAAAAGATCGAATAAACCTTATTAATGGCAAGTTTAGTTTAAAATCTTACTTTTTACTGTTGACATTCAAAACTTTTATCGTAATCCTTAATTAACGTTTTACTCGTTTTAATACAGGTTTGTACTTGACACTTTGATATTTTCTTTAGTAACTTATTAGAGTGTGTGTGAATTTTGAATGTAACAGCTTGTCTTTTTATCTACTTACATAAAGCAGTCGTCTACTCTTGCGGTCAAATGTTTTAGAAACTCTCTCGAGTAAAAACTTAAAAATATCCTTTATAAAGAGTTTTCGCGCCCGGTTGTATATTATTTTTAGTGTAGCTCCTCTGCGGTGCGGTGCGCTCGAGCTTTTACGGCTTGCTGTACTTCCTCGAGGTGTCAACCGCTATAAGCTTGCATAAAGCCTAGGTGGAAAGAGTCGTAATTCACGAAGAAAAAAGTATCTTCTTTACAGTTTTACTCCCGAAAATTGTATAATTATTTCGTATTTAATTAAAAACTCCAAGATTAGCTCTCAATCAGATTTCATTAAAAAGTATTTAATAAGCGCAACACTTGAACCACTTAAGACGATGAAGGGAAAATTATATTTATAATTTCAACTTATTTACAGAGTTCCAAATAAAATTCTTAGCAGCATAAAAAATACTAGATAAGATCGAGATAATGATCGTAATGATTTAAGCCAATTTATTATAAATGACTAATGACCGGGATCACTGAGAGTAATTGATACGATAAATTTGATGAAATATCGATACGTATATAAAGACATATCATATTCTTCTTTGCGTGCCAGTTCTTATTTACCTGGAGAAGAATTACTAACCGTCGTTGGTGTGAAATATTTATGTTTGCACATATCGTGCGTGATCGTGGCGTTATTCCGGATGAAAGAATCCATTGATAAATACAAAGGAGAAATAGAGATATCGGAGGAATTCGGGGGGTTGCAAAAACCGACGAGGGATCGTGCAAGCCTTCCATCAATCATCAGAGCGAAAATTATCAGAGTCATGAAAGAATGCACGCTAGCCTCTCGATAATGTCGTTGTCATTAGTTATATGGGAATCAGAGCGCTCCCCTTAAAAATGATTTATTGACGCTGACATTTTTCCCATTGTCCATGAAAACATTAAAAATGACTTTGACACTGTATTATTTATTATGTTATAGTCAAACTTAGATATTTATAATAATTAAATTCTACTTATTTCATTATATTAATCAATAAGTAGAATAAAACGTTTTTAGTCAAACACTGAAATAGCTTTTAATTTTAATACATCAAACTACAAATAAATATGAAAAAAAAACTTTTAAGATTGATTATTTGTACAGTGAAAGACTACAATTCATCGTCCTTATCAAGTAAGAAGTGCCTTATATTATAGAAAAATTCATCAAGTAACAAACCTAACGAACTGATTATTATTTTATAAAAATATAATATAAAACATCAGCTAACGACAACAAACAATTTGATACTCTATTCTGTGTCCATTCAAAATTCCTATTAACCATAAACATTTTTTTTAATTTATATAGATCACGCAAAAACTTTTTCTTATGCGATCAAATGCTTTATGCAAAATCTAAAAGAGTGACACAAACGAAGATGGAGACGCTCTAGATAGCGGCAAGTTTTTACCTCGAAAATCCGTCCTTAGGCTAAAAAGCCGGAGCCTTCTTGCAGTGCACTTGATAGCCAGCTTTTTGCTAGTGATAGATACATCACGCTTTTAGAAAAAGTAAAAAGGGTTATCGAGGTTGCGCGTCTATCAAATGATCGCGCTTAAGTTAAGTAATAAAAACACTTGCTAAGTACGAAAGTTTTTTTCACACCTGCGATCGCAAACTTATACATCATTTATCTTCTCGTTTTGATTTTAACTTTACATTTATATTACACTATCAACACTTAAAGAATCAATTAAACTATTGTTCATAATTGTAATAATAAAGAACCATCCCTCATTAATAATTTCATATGGATGAAAGTGTATTATACCGTATTTATTTTCTTTATGTAGTACCAAAGAGAAACATTTTTTACATTGAACATTTATACAAGGTTACTCGTTACTTTTTATACTATAACAGTTATCCATTCTCTTCAATAACTGAGCTTTATCCATATATATATATGAAAAACTGTTCGATATTTACGATTTTTTCATTTCAATACTGTTGGAATGTGTAAAACTCAGTTTTTAAAACGCTTTTCATTTTTCTGTTCGCGTTGTATAAAAAAGAAAAATGATTTGAAAAAAATTCTTGCAAATCCTTGTTAGAAGGATATTATTGATCAAAGGATTTGACAACTAAACAATTTTTTACATCAAAGTGTTAAGCTCATCTAACAAAAAGAGAAACATTTTTCGTATAAAATGAAAAGTCGAACAATGAAACTCGTTCGGTAGCAACCTCAATAGCGTCGTGCTTTAATTACTTTTTTCTGCTTGTGTTCATTCCATATATATGTACACGAAAAACAATGGCGCATCGCCGATGCATGAAAAAAAAAGAAATTCGTCATTAAATTGGCGCAACGATTATAAAATCCCCCTCGCCGCGTACCGCCGCCCGGTTAACAATCGCTGCGGCATAGTATTGCGCAAAACGCGCGGGGCCAAGGGACGCGAGAGAAACACGACGCGCCGTTTTTCAGACCGCTGTTGCAATTTGTCCTGCGCCTCTTTTGCCCGGCTGTATAATGCCGAAGCGGATTAAGTGCGACTGAATTTATCGAGATCCGCGCTGTACAATCCCTAGTACACGCCAAAGTGCTTATTTAAAGCGATATCGACTCGGCCGGCCGGCGCGTGCGCGCGCGCGCTCGCGGATTAACCGCAGTGGAAAATTAAAGAGCCGGCAATGCAACTTTTAATTGAGATTCTACAATGACCAAAGGGATTACAAACTTTCACCACAGACTCCCGTGCTTGGCATTCCAATTCGACCTCCGCCCTTTTTTCTCCCCTCCCTCCACCTTCATTCCAATGGCTAATGATAATAATACGAGTTGAATGGGCAAGAAATTTTCGTGCGCACTGCAAATTTAATCGAGTATTTCGTTCGAATTATTACTTTTAGTATTAAGTATTATTATTATATTCAATAGCCATGCTCCTCTGGTTCGTTGTTGATATTTCATCGAAGTACCACGGCCATTATTCCACTATTTTCTCAGTTATTTATATGAGATTATTGATATAACATTTTATTTATTTACTTTTTCGACGTCATGACTGGCTTTGTTCTCGATGCTATTACACTTTTTCCTCTGCTGAGCTTGCGTTAATGACGCGTCAAATTTTTTATTTGTGTAATTAATGCAAAAGCGTCACATCAGCAGATAATTGCGTCAGCCTTTATTCCTGGTCTATAATTGCGAACTAGCATATAATACGCCGTTGCGGCGTAATAAATTCACGTATTCGACTCATTTACAATTTAAACAAAGAGTTGCCGACAAAGAATTAGTATAATCAAGGCATAATAGTGGAAAATTAGATTGCTATTCAAGATATGTCTGTATTTATCTGTTAAATAAATTGTATAATAAATCATTTTAATACATTAAATATTAACCACATTAGTAAACAACCGTCAATCATCGAAATGAATAAAAAGTATTTTCACATTTATTTTTATACCCGTTATAAATCATAATTAACTACAGAATATAGTAAAAATAATTCTATAAATCCTATAATTTAACCTATAATTCATTTTAAAGACTGTTAAAAGACTTCAACGTTTACTTACATACAAGTATTTTCTCGATTTATTTATTTTATCTTTTAAAAGATTATTTTTATCGCATTCGTAGAAAATTCAAAAGAAACTACTTGACAAGTCGAAAAAAATACGATTTATTCTCTAAAACTTTCAGTGATTATTAAAACTTCGTAAACTCGTGAAGAAAGTTCAGACGATAAAGATGTTTGCCAGTCAGATTTACTAAAAGACATGAAAGAAGACATTTCAAGCTTTGAATTCTTTATTTGAACGTTTAAACAAATATTGCATAGCTGGGAATGCTTTCTTTCATATTTTTTAGTAAATCCAACTGCAAAGAACCTTCTTTGGAAAGAAACCACATTTACGCGGGGCATGCAAGCGTTCAGAGAAGAATGTTTAACGTTTAAATCGCGTAAGCTTAAGTGAATTTGTGATACTTATTTTAGCATTGGATCGCTTTCTTCTATATCGCATAAATTCAATTTCCGAATGAAGCAAATAAAAAGCAAATCAAAGGCATTCGGTGTCTTCGGCCCACTCGACCATTCTCATCGTGAGAATTAATTAACACGGTAAAAGTGAAAATGCGGAGAAGTTAAAATTATCCTTAATAATCAAGTTTAAAAATAGACGGCGCCAGAGTTCAAGACCTCGGTGTGACGCGGCAGCAGCAGCAGCAGTAGCAGCAGCAGCTGCTGCTCCTGCTGTTGTCGTCTCCTCGACTTTGACCCCGTTGATACATGCGCGGACTACAACTACACTTCCCCAACCCATTGAGAAAGCGGGGGATAAAACAGTGCTGCACAAGCGCGTGCTAAGTAGTTCACGCTGGCTCCGTTCTTGTTTTTTTTTTGTTTGGACTCTTTTCTACCAACTGCGCTTGTTTACAGCTTCACGCTTTTAATCAAATCTCTCTCAGTTTCTCTGCAATTTTGTTTAAAGCACGGAATTTTTTACGAGGCTTCGTTGTTTACTGCCTGGATAAAATAGAGTTTATTAGACTTACATTTTGATACATACATAGCGAAAGTTATTTAATTTGTCCTTATTTTATTTTTGTATATATTATTATTCATTATTTAGATTTTGGTTATTTAAATCATTAAATTACTTGCAGAACTTATAAATTATAACATTAATATATAATTATTAATATCGCATGTAATCCAAATTATAGAACCTGTTATGACGTAATACGATTGTACACGATTCCGTTAATATATATATAATATTAAAAATATACTAAATTATTGTATATATAATACGCTAATGTGGGAAATGTATACAGCAGTGTGAAGTGCTTTTCACATTATTCATTTGCGTTTCACAGAATGAACGTAAATGTTTGAAAATGTATTTCTACGAATTTCAAAATAATTTATGCAATAAATAAAGCGAAACATTTAAAAATCAAAATGGTTGTAATACATGCTATCAGATATTTTGTCTAGTGTTCGATTAAACAAACAATTAAAATCGAAAAACATACGTTTTTTTTAAATCTTCAAACAGTTCGAACAACAAGAAATCGCCTCATTTCACTCTGAGTTTTTAAAATTCAGAAGGATATAATGTTATCTTTAATGCAATTAAAATATTTGCGCATAATTGCATGTGGGTCAAGTAATAAATACTTACAATTGCCTGATTAAGTTAGTAGTAGCACTTCTCCATGAAACAACAAAAAACAAATAAATAACAAAACTAGGTCAAGTTAGACTGTTAGACCTTTTCGTGCATTGCTATTGGTCGGCAGATTTGCAGGTATATTCTGCTTTATTTGATAACACGTCCTACCTAGAGAGCGTAAGCTCACGCAGCTCTATATAGCTAAGGCTCTAGTTATATCGCAAACGTTTCAGCACGCAAGTTCGTTTGTAGAAAAACCGCATGTATACATTGGCATGCATTAGCTTCTCTCCAACTATGCGCAGCTCTTTCCTAAATACGAGCAGACCGCGAATGTGCACGCAAGAGCACACGCGCGCACACACAGTGAGTTCCCACGCGCTCGAGCGGAATCAGCGCTTTCGCTGACGGTTACGTCGGCGCCGATTCATCCGCGATGTTCATTAATGAAGTCGACGACTTTTAAAGGGATGACGAATAACGGGCTAGGGGCTCGTTAATCAATCCGAGCAAATGAATCGGACGGCTGTCGCTTGTGTGATTGACTCCGCGTGCCCGTGACACATATATTTCGATTATTATTAAAATTAACTGCTAGCCTGATCGAGCGGCCGTTAGCCCCGGGACGCGAGAGAGTATATAGACTCTCCAATTAGTCGGCGGCGCTGCTCGGTGACTCCTGTAATTAGAGAAATAATCAGGTGCGCGCACGCCCGCCAGCCTATTTTGACTTATATTGTACGGTTGTAGTATGGCGCGATCTGCTGCTGCCACCTTGATGCTCGAACGACCCGCGGATGCCAGCGATGAGAATTTGAACCGACTCGACTGCAAAGTGCCGCGATTTATTCGCTTCGCCTCGCCTCGGCCCGATAAGCGACGAAATGGGCGCGCGCCGCCCACGATAACGAACGTTAATGAATTGAAATCTTCTTTCCCGCGGTGATCCTTTCTTCTTCTTTTTTTTTCGTCTGGTGGCATCTCTTCTTTTGTTCGGCGTCGATGTCGTTTTTGTTTTACTGGCAAAAGCCGCGCTTTTGCACTGTAGGGTGGTGCCTTTTTCATCGACTGTAATTGCTATTGTGATGGACGGTATTTTATAGGAAAAAGCTAGCTTGAAAGTTCACCCCGGCCGTCGATCTCCTGGCGTATTATTTAACTGCGATGTCGGTAATTAAATTTCGTTCAGCGAAATCTTTTTTTTTCATCCTCGTTATTTGACTTTTATTCTCATTTTATTAATAAATAGTCCCTATTTAATGAATTCTTTTCTCCGTAAATCCCTCTTCTGAATCCGCATAATTAATTTATACTTTTCTTATAGTAATGTTAATGATGTTTTAGAATTTTTTATAATAAGTAATATTATAAAAATTAATCAATTAATATTATTTTATTAAAGCTTAAAAGTAAAATCTAACATAATCTGAAATAAAAGGTATATAATTTCAAAATGAAACTTATACAACCCATGTATCATAAGTTATATCAAATAACATAAATCAAAGAAAATATTTATGTGTTATCCTTTGGGAAACTAGAAGTAACGTGGTCAAAGTTAATTAAATAACATGGAAGATAAAGGAAAATATTACAAAGGCATTATAAGTTTAAATTAGTTTACAAATTATGATTTTCTTTGATAAATGCACATATTTTGATCATCGGTACTTACAAACGTATATAAACTTAATTCATGTGGATTATTATACTACTGTCCTGATGAAGTAAAACTTATCTGCGTTTTTAGTAAAAAATGAGTCTATTGTATATCGTTGGAATTGTTTTGAAAAGATGAATTTACTTGAGTAGGTTACGATATAAAATACTATTTATCCTTAACTTAATTTTATAGTCGCATGTTCTGTATCCTATAGAAAGCCTAATAATTTAAGAAAAATTAGTACATTATGTCATTCAAAAATTACTAAGTTTTATTAAAGACTTCAAAATTGTTAACCAGTTGATGTAAATAGTTTTTGCTTAATTTTCTCAGTTTGTGTTTCAATGCAGATAAATACTTTCTCCATCGAGTCTTGAGTGAAAACCCCCTCGGATTCCATTTTTAGATCAGTAAATGACTAGTTTGAAAACAAAATACTCAAAAGATGGTCTATTATAGCTTTCTGGTCAGGATGAAACGCTTCTCTGTACATTATCAAAACCTTTAATGGAGTAAAGAAATTAATTTCTGGATCTTAACCGATTTTTTACGCAATTTCGAGCTTGTAAAGCTAGTTTAACTTAAAACACGAGTTAAGCCATCTCCTGGTTAGGAAATAAGTAGCAAACGTGCTCACTGATGAGTTACAGGGACAGCAAATGGTGGAACAAAACCCTTGTAATACCGACGCGAATAGTAGTATAGATATCTCTACTATCAAATCTTGTAAATAAGCTTTTTCATTGGATTCTTCAAATTATAATGCAAAAATGAACGAAAATGTAGTTTAAAATATTTTAAGGTTAGGTGGAGTATTTGTTTACTCCGTTAAATGCCCCGAAAATGGGAGAAAAAGCGTTTCATTGCAACAAAAACCTAGCTATTTATCATAGCTATTAACGAGTTTCTATCACATTTTTGTGAAATTACATTGAATGTAACTACTAATTCAATAAAGGCTAATTGGTGTTCGTAAACAGCAATGATTACTCCAAAAATTAATGCTCATTTATTAAATTGCCAACTCCAAAAACAGATTTAATGAAAGAAGTTCGTTACAAATTCATATGTGTGAAGCACTGAAGTTATACATTAGCAGGGCATGCGGCTCTGCGCACAACAAGTTGTACATTTTAATATGATTCAGTACGGGGCTCTCTCCCTCTCTCTCCCTCTCTCATACCCCGTTCGCTTCAATATAAACAGCGTTTTGAGCACGATAAATAAAAGAAAAAGCTCGAGGAATTATATACGAGCGCGGAGAGTGCGGCAACGGACACGACGAAGAAGCGGGCCGGAAATCGCGTAGAGCGCGCGAGCGGAGGCCGTAACAATATATTCAGCGGCACGTCGTCGCGGCGCGTCGGAGGGCTCGGATTGAAAAGCTCCCCTCGCGTTTTTCGCGCCGCTGTGCGGCTTGTTGCACGCCCGCGCGGCCCACGAGCATTATAAGCATCGATGTAAATCAGCGGCGCCCGGAGCTTTTCGCTACACTGGAAGCGAGTCGCGCTGTATATATATAATACACGTGCACGCGCCCATCCACTGGCATTGCTGTTATGCGGCCGACATCCCGGCTCGAGCGCACTATACGTATTCCAAAATATGGTGGCTCCCGCTCGTGTATGTGTGTATAGATGCATGTCTGTGTAGATATATGCAGCACTGCCTTATTATTACATTCCTGGCGTGCGCCGCGCCGAACAGGAAAGGAGGAGATGAGAGAGTCAAGGCATCGGCCGCATATTATGTCGGCTCTTGATGCATAGTACTGACATTCTGCAAGAAAGTATAAGCAACATTTCTTTTCATCATTTTCATCTCGTTTCAATGTTCGTTCCGTTCACTTATTTGATCGGCATGCATTAAAACATAACGTGTTAACTAAGAAAGGAACTTGCGAGTACTGGCCGATCGTTATTAAGATGCGAACTTGACACTCTTTTCAAATAAAGCACAGTTAATAATTAAATTTGTACTAAAATCATTTATTATAATCTTTCATTAAACATCATCAATCAATTTGATAATTCGAGTAAACGCGTTTGACTCCAGAGTTTCGGTAATAAAGTTTCTTAAGATAAATTGTCTTCTGCGATTAAGACGATAAAACAACATAGCGAAGTTAGGAGAACAAAATTTACTTGAAAGCTTAATTATGCTTTGATAGTACATTGCTGTTAAAGTAACTATTTATAAGTTCATTGTTTATTTTTTTACTCTATTTGACTACGAAAGCACTACAAAGACATTCTCTTTAACTAGCTTCATAAGGTTGCTTCGAGTTTGCTGACGTTTGTTACAAAGGATCAAAACAACTGGCTGAGCTTCAAAAATGTTAATTAGTTTTTGCGAAATCATAAATAATTATTTATATTAAATGTTAAATATACGTTACATTGAATTAGAAGTAAATAAGTATAATACGTTGGTTTGGACGAACAAGTGGCTATCTGCTGTTAGCATATCAGATAGCCGCTTGTTCATTCAAACCGACATTATGTATTATAATCATTTATTTTAAGTAAATATAAAATTTATCCTACGATTCCCCGTACATAGTACTTACATTTTAAAATCTTATTAACATATAACAAATTTTAAATAAATATTCACATTGTTTGTTTCAGGCTGAAATTTGGAGTGTCTTCATCGCTATCCTGAGGAAAAGCGTCAGAAATCTGCAAGCATGTACAGACGTAAATCTCATCGAGCATGTTCTGCATCGATTATCGCGGGCAGAAACAGTTGTTGCAGGTTTGTGAAATTTCTTTGCTAATTTTTAAAAAGAAGGGTACCCAAGAATTTTAGATTTCAAATTGAATGTATAGAATCTATAACATTTATAGTTTATTATAAAAGATTATGGCTTTAAACTGAAAAAATGTTTGGAATTTTCTTGAGTCTGTGGTTAAAAGAATATTATCGTGAATTGTCAATCTATTTTTTTGTAACTTTTTTATCTTCATCAAAAGATATTATCAGAATTATATTTCCGCATCTAAATAATCAATAAGAAGCTTGAAAATGTCGTACTTATCTGAACTAACGTGTAATGAGGTCTATCAACCAAAATTTTATTAAACATTTAAACTGTCTGCATACTAAGAAATCAATAATAAATTTCGTAAATTCGAAAGTCGTGACTGAAGGGTTAATAAATTTCACTCTATATTAAGAAATGGAACGATGCCTTTATAGTACATTACGAGGGTAATTTTTTTTAATGTATTGTTTTTTATATTCCAAATAATAGTACAGGTTTTCAACGTCTACTTTAAAAACTTAATTTTATCCTCTGTTTCTAATAATATAAATGTACACATATATATATTTTCCAATGTTATACAGCTTCACTAGTTTATTCCAATATAAGTCAGATATCAAGTGCCACTTACAGTTACTGAATAAAAATAAACATGTTTAAAATTTAAATCTATTAATAAATTAATAATTTTAATTATTTATCTTACTATATATGGCACAGTGCGTTTCTTACACATAAGAATTATACACGTAATTATTGTACACAATTTAGCATTGGTCAAATTATATATAGATATATTTGGCCAATGCTAAATTGTGCCCAATAATTACGTGTACAATTCTTATGTGTAAGAAACGCACTATGCCCTATATATAAGATAGTATTTTAGTATTATGAAGTTGATTGAATTTATATATTTAATTGTTTACTCGATCGTCATTATATCATTAGTATGCCGACAAAATAAATATTTTTATCACCAAATTACAACTTACGAGATTATAGAAATATGTATATGCAATACTAAAAGTATTTGATAACAAATAATTTCCTTTCCGAATTTTAACATAACTTAGTCAACAATAATTTTGTGATTGATGTAAAAAATCAAATTTTGTAATAAAACTTCATTGTAAAACAACAAATATTTGTTTACCAATTCTCCAAATTTCGTCATAACTTACATTATTCTGTTTCTATTGTTTATAAAATAAATTTCTTTAAAAAAGACACTTAAATTTTACTCGGGGCTTTGGTACTTTTCGTGTAAATAATACTTTTTAAATGCACGCGTCGTTATGTAAACAAATAACCTCCATTACTACTAGACATTTAAGTTACATTTTTAACTTTAGAATTGTATATTACTTTGATTATTATAAAACTGTTATTATTTTCATTATTAATTAATACATAAATTACTTAGTTTATCCATTTTATATTAACTAGAATATTAAGTAGAATCTAGCTAGAAATTAGCTAAAAAGCATGTCGATTTTAACTGATTTCTAGCTAATTTCTTAACCAGAATTGAAGCAGATTTAGAAAATCTAGCTAATATCTGGCTAAAAACCAGCTTAGATTTCTACCAGGGTAGACAGTCCTATTGAGCATTCATATGATTTAAGAATTTAAATATTTTTTACTCTTAGCATAAACAGATGTTGTTTATCTATCAAACTAATAATGTCAAACTATAATAAATATGAATTTTAATTAATGAAATAACTTTGAGGTAGATTATTGAACTCATTATTCCAACAAATAAATAAAAGTATTATCAGATTGCTGCAATACCATTTAAATATTCAAAAATAACTTCATGGCTTGTACCCAATAGTAACGTGAAGATATTTCTAGTTACGATAGAGTAGCAGCTTAATCATGTCCAATCAACGAGCCAACAACAAAAGAGACCGTATCCATTGATTCGCGTGCAGAGATTGGCGGGCTTCGGGTCTTTGAGCCGCTGAAAAAGTGGCTGCTTTCCTATCACGCTTTGACGCGTACGGGCAGGCGGCCTTTGTTTTAAAGTGCAGGCTAGCTCAATTTTTGAATTGGCCTTTACGCAATCCCCGCGCGTTTGATGCATTAGCGGACCCGAGCGCGCCTCGCAAGTCGGAATTTTTTGACGATTGAGATATATTTCAATTATATATAATTTTGAAAAATATAGTTTCACTTGCAGAACTTGATCCAATTTTCCTTTTATTTTATTATTGTCAAAGTGACAGTGCAGTTTCAGAGAGCTAGAAAGGCTTCATCCGTTGAAGTACACGGACAAACTCATGAGCTTTATGGGGGTAGCAGCCCTAAAAATATGCAAAAGAGTTATAAACATTGGCACCAAAAATGTAAAAGGGCTCGTCCCGTATATAAATAAATAAAATTTTTGAAAAATTGCCTGACTCGAATAAATGACTAAAGTCGAATTCGGCGAAATTGATTCAATATACTTGAGTACCCTTTGCTCGCAATTTTTGTCCGTGCGAGCTTGAATACAATCGCAAGCCTCCAATATACAAATTATCTTTATGTTTCCCTTTAACCCGTAGATTTGCTGATCGATATGCTTGGCGTGCTGGCGAGCTACAGCATAACCGTGAAAGAATTGAAGCTTTTGTTCGGCGCGATGAAGGCAGTCAAAGGGAAATGGGTAAGCGTTGCGCTAAAGCGTGTGCAGCATGGCGGGCTGCCTCTGTTCTCAAAGCCGGCAGTGCTGCAGCCCGCTGTTTTAGCTCTCTCTCTCTCTCTCTCTCTCTCTCTCTCTCTCTCTCTCTCTCTCTCTCTCTCTCTCTCTCTCTCTCTCTCTCTCTCTCTCTCTCTCTCTCTCTCTCTCTCTCTCTCTCTCTCTCTCTCTCTCTCTCTCTCTGTACCCACCAGCGCCCAGAGTAACGAAATCAATTTCTCGATTTTTGCAGCCCCGGCATTCGGCAAAGCTTTTGAACGTCCTGCGGCAAATGCCGCAACGAAACGGCCCCGACGTCTTTTTCAGTTTCCCCGGACGAAAAGGATCGGTGAGTCGATTAACCTTGTTCTTTTCTTACACAGTCTTTTTTTTTGCTACGGAAAAGGTTAAGATGATGTCGGAGCCAAATGCAGATTCCTACATCGTATTTTTCATTATTTTAACTTAACTTTAAGTTATAAATAATGATTGCGGTCATCATCCGGTGTTGGAATACCTCGAGGGACACCGGATAACTGAGATAATCAATGAAAATTAAAAATTGAACACGAATAATGGAAAATACGAAAATGTCGGCAAGTGCGTAACAGCATACTGGCGCCGACATCCCCTTAAGATACGTGAGCAGTGTAAATGGGAGAATCTATATAAAGTAGAGCAGCTAACAAGAAATAACTTTTTTAGTAGAAATTAATAAGTAATGCTTTTCCTTAAATTGTTTATAATTTCTTTCGCACTTTGTCTCGGAATAATGTAAATAAAACATAATTTTAAGTATTTTTTATCCATCATTTGATATTTACTAAAAGAAAGGATGCTCAAGAAATAGAGGTATTGGCGTGCAAAACTTAAAACATCGGCCTTGTTTTTAAATTTATAAATAAAAAATTTGATTACTTTATGAAAATATACCCTGTAATTATTCATGAAAAATGCAGAAGACTGAATAATTATTACTGAATTAATAAAGGCGAGTTCTCCAAATAGGGAAGAAAGCTGAAAAAAGTACAAGTAGAAACATACAGAGTATAACCAGACATCATTCTTACACAACGTGCATCTACCTCTACTTTATGTCTACGCATATTTTATACCATGTACGGTGGTGCAGGTTTCGGACGTAAATTTCAAAGAGAAAATCCCCTATTTCACGAGCATCCTCCTTTTAAGAATTTCTATTTTCTGACCGTACCACTTTATACGAAACCTCTCGCTTACACATGCTCGCGAAATTCAATTTAGCCTGGTAAAATAACGCTATATCGTTCTCAAGCTACATTGACCTTTTAAATTGTCAAATAACGTTATTGCCGATACGACCAATGCCAATATGTGCACTCATATATGATATGTATATATGTACATGGCCAATCGCCGCACGAGTGTTGAAAGTTTCATTGAGTCGAAACGTTAATTTACGTTTGTCCAGGCAATTGTCCTTCCGCCATTAGCGAAATGGCCGCACGAAAGCGGTTTTACATTCACAACGTGGTTCAGGCTGGATCCCATCAACTCCGTTAATATCGAACGCGAGAAGCCGTACCTGTACTGGTGAGTATAGCGTTAAGTGCTTTTTAAAAGCGCACTCGCTGCCATCTGCACTCTCCCCCCTCTTCCTCTTTCCTACACCCCATTTATTAATTGCTTCGCAAAAGTAAACCCAACGTCGGTTGGCATAAAACCTTCGAAATGCTTTGCACTAAAATATTCTTTTGTTTCCTCTTGTTACCGAAATGCGGTCGCTCATTGAATTCGTTATCAGAATCCGTTGAAGTTATCAGTATTGTTTCAATGTTTAGTATTATATTATACGCTTTTGCAGAAATGGAAGGAAACTTTAATTGTTATTAATGAACGTTTATGTTCAGGAAATATATTATTATTTGTTTTATTATCAATGTTTAATATAATTCTGCAAACGACGTTGAGTTTACTGTCGAATTCATTTAATTATTTCAAATATAATATGAAATATTCTTTTATTTCAGTTTTAAAACTGGTAAGGGCGTGGGTTATTCAGCGCATTTCGTTGGCAATTGCCTAGTCCTTACGTCGATGAAAGTAAAGGGCAAGGGCTTCCAACATTGTGTCAAATACGAATTTCAACCGCGAAAGGTATTTTTACTTCCTAATTGTTTTAATAAATATGTAATATGATGTAGTCTACCAACTATTAACAATTCATAATTATCTTCGTTTATTTTTACAAAAAGTTTAATAAAGTGTTCAAAGTATGCAGAGAGCACAGCTATATAATAACTATTTTTTTATTAATTTAATCAACGAATATAGCAATTTTAATTATTAACTCAGACTGATCAATATATCTATAGAAATATTTGTTAAACTTTTAATACTTATTCTATCAGAAAGCATATTTAAGTTTATTTGTTCAACTCTTTCAAATTAAATTCTGTAAATAACACGACTGATCAATGATAACATAGTATTATTGAAAAAGCATAAGTTTAATGATGATTTTTCTTACTTATCTAGTTTAAGTTTGAGAGTAGATTTTTTCGTAACAATCGTTACGTGAATAAAATTTAAAGTGGCTCACTGGTAATTTTATAATTTTTAATGACTCGACTTCTTTATTCATAATATTGACTTTTTCAATATTTTACATTGAAAATACTTTTATAAATACTGTTTGACTAAACAATTTATAGAAGCCCATAATTTTAACGTATGCGTTTTCTAAAAAAGTGTGAATTCGGGTTATGTAAATCTTATATTAAGATCTCATCACAATAGTCTTGAAATAAAAACTGCTGTTTTAAATAAAATCGTTAGTCTTAAATAAAGTTCAATTAATTTCTTATCACATAACATTAAGTTTAGAGTAGAGTCCATTCCAATTAAATGGATAACCAGTTTCGATTTAAATATCTCGAAATAAGAAGGCACCTTTTGGCGTCTAAATAACGTATACTATGAACTTTTTCAAACATATTCCCTCTTAATTTCATTATGATCCTTCGATTAGGTATGCGTAAGGATCATTCTCGGTGTAGGCATGTACATTTTTTTTAATAACTTTGAATCTAACAGTACAAAATTGATGGAATAATTCGATATGTAACTTCATATTTACACTATAAATATACCTACGAGTAGAGTATCAGCTAATATCGATAAAAACTGCAGATTATATTATTTAGTTCATAAGAGAACCACCTTAAGATATTTATTGATCCAATAAAATATACGAAGAGTCAGATAATCAAATTAAAAAAGCAAATATTTGCTTATTCTAAATTAATTATTCGATGTGTATTTTTCAGTGGTACATGATCGCAGTAGTGTACATATATAATAGGTGGACTAAGAGCGAAATTAAGTGTCTGGTTAACGGTCAACTGGCTTCGAGCACGGAGATGGCTTGGTTCGTCTCGACGAACGATGTGAGTACTCCTTCAACAGAGTCTTCCTCTGTCTCTCTCTCTCTCTCTCTCTCTCTCTCTCTCTCTCTCTCTCTCACTCCGTTCTGGGTCCCCTTTTGTTTGCTATCTTCATCAACGATCTTCATCGGGTCTTGAGGTTTTCCAAATACATGATCTATGCCGACGACACTCAAATTTACAGAAGTTGCAAAAGACACGAACTTGTAAACGCCATCCATAGAATCTCTTTAGATTGCAGCGCCATTGCCGATTGGGCTTCTGCTAATGGCCTCACCCTCAACCTCAGTAAAACCAAGGCTATGATCCTTGGTAGCTCTCTTAATCTATCCTTAATTAACATTAAGGAACTTCCAACTGTTCTAATAAAAAGAACTCCTGTTTCCTTTGTGTCTAAGGTAAAGAATCTTGGCGTTTGGATAGCCTTGGATCTTAACTGGAATCGTCAAACCTCTCACATTTATCAGCAAGTTTTTGGTACCCTTCGTCAACATTGCCCTTATCAACACGCCCTTTCATTTAACATACGTAAATCACTCATCCATTCAGTAATCCTCCCTTATTTTGATTATGCCTGTCTGGTTTATCATGATCTAGCTGAGGAACTCAATTTAAGATTGCAACGAGTACAGTACGCATGTACAAGATTTGTGTTTGGAAATACCCCCTGGATGGATCATGACACCCCCTATCGTCAGCGGTTAGGGTGGCTTCCAGTTAAAACCCATTCTTAAAAACAGGCAGACCGAGTTATTTCGTCAATAATTGAATACTGACGACTGAGTAGGATGTACGCAGGTCTTCCCGACGTCCTACTCCTACCTTTGTCATTCGTAGATTAACCACCAACTTGTACTTTAGCTCTTTTCAAATTTCCTCCTCCTATTTCTAAAACAGATTACCTGATAATATCACCTCTCTTCTGCACAGTTCCACGTCATTATCCACCGTAAAAGCACTCCTTCTTAAATATTTTTTCCTGTGTGACGTCATTATGAAATCTGCGTGAGTTATTGTCGGTCGTTAGTATACAACTTCGTACTCAGTTTAATGTTAACTATTTAATTTATTTTCTTTTATTTTAGTATAATGCGTCTAGTCTCATTCAAATACTTTTGAGCCAATTACGATACGTATCGTATCTTTTTTTATTATCTTTTGTATATTTTATAACATATTCATATTTATTTTTATTTATAATTTATTACATATTTATAAACTTATATGTATATTTTTATATACTTTCATATTTACTTTTACTTTTTCTGTTAATTATAATGTTAGATAGGACCGTAGAGCCGTCCTCGCACCTAACTTTAAGTTTCACCGTTTTGTGCTTATCGTCATAACACACAAACACACACACATATATGTATTAAACTTTTGTAATTATTTTAAACTATTTTGTATCTTTAAGGGTCCCATGAGATATTTTAATAAATGATCTACTCTCTCTTTCTCTCTCTCTCTCGCTCGCTCTCTCACTATCTTTCAGCGTCGGGCGGACATGAGCGGCTTTAATATTTTCCAATCTCGTCTCATCTCCTTACTTATCTCTTTTTCTTACATTTTCCGCAGCCATTCGACAAATGTTATATCGGTGCCACGCCGGAATTGGACGAGGAGCGCGTCTTCTGCGGACAGATGAGCGCAATTTATCTCTTCAGCGAAGCGCTGACAACGCATCAAATTTGCGCGATGCACCGATTAGGTCCTGGGTATAAGGTAAATCATTAACGTAGCATTTCTTTTCAATTTTTCACGAGCGATTTGGAAATTAAAGCATAACTCTCAATCATGTATTTTAATATTATTTCAATAATTGCGAAATCTGCCACTAAGAATGTAGATTTACGTCGCGAAAAAGTTCCAATAGATTATGTTGTTAGATTTTACTGTAATGATTAAATTTCCATTAACAGGAACAATATTTATGTTGTGCAAATATAATACATATGTAGTTGTATCGTACGTTCATATAGGATCAGTAGTCATGGTCAACGTTTGTCAGACATTAACTATAATACAAAATGAAAACAATCCTACCCAGTAATAAATCAAATTTAACGAATTTGGAAATTCAACTGGCGTTAACAATTCAATAGGGCTTCATTTGTTTTTCGAATACAAATTTTTGACATTGGGATATCGAATTTTTAGAGTCAGTTCCGGTTTGACAACGAGTGTTACCTTAATCTGCCCGACAATCATAAAAGGGTGAGTGGTGAGCTGGAGCTCACAAGCATGGTGGACCAAAGTATGATAACTGTAAGCATCCCTTTTTGATTTTCGTTTTATTTTGCGTTTCGCCAATCATCATTATTTAACATGTCTACCTACGCACGTAATCGTCTGTTACTGCGCTCACCTTCGCCCGAGGTAAAATACTCGATTAACACGAGTATACTGTCTAAACGATTATATATACATTTCTGTAACGTACATGTTTATTCAAATTCATTATTTGCTTTTGTTATGCAAAAATTGCATCATTTGAATGTTTCTTTTAACATCTTGTTACCCAATTTTTCAAACGTTTTAAATGAGTGTAATATAATTGTATAATTACGTGTATGTTAAAATTAATGTTTTTCTATCACAGGATTTTCTAAATTAATTTTTTTTGTACTAAACTAGCATTACATAAATAAACAAATTTTTACAACATCTGACGATGTAATGTAATATGTTAATCTATCTACTTTTAAATCTGTACCATCTATTGTTAGTTATTATAGATGAATACACTAAAAAAAGTGTTCGTGATTCACGTAATTATTTCTTAAATTTTTTGTTAGTACTATTGAAAGAAATATTCACTTAAATTTTGAAAGTTTTTGTTTAGTGTACAGCATGGATGATGACAAATCTTACTTTGATTTGAAACAGTGTGTAGAAAGAAGTCCGTTTAGATATTTGTTAAATATATTATCATTTTTAGTAGTTGTATTGTTTTGTAGTATTTATTATTTTTGATGTTAATTATGTTAAAGTTTATACTATTGTCAGAGAAAAGTGTTCAAAGTAAAAGTCGACAGTTGTAATTGTGTGCGTACAACGTTTCGATTTAACCTATTGCACTATTCCGTTTCAGAGCACGTATACGCATGTTAGGTGTTCCATTTTAGCCGTTTACTCATACTCCTTTCAATTTCTTCATTTATCCAGTACAACCATATATTCATAGCTTATCGCGCGGATCTCATCTAGTTTTGAAAACTTTACGAGATCGGAGCGTATGTTCTATGTCTATCATTTTTATATCAAGTTCTACACGCCAATAAAAACGTTTTAACGTCACAGGTGCTTTACGATGGAAAGTTGTCCAACGCAATTATGTTCATGTATAACCCAGTCGCAACGGACTCTCAATTGTGTCTGCAGAGTGCACCGAAGGGAAACGTTTCTTACTTTGTACATACTCCACACGCCCTAATGTTGCAGGTTTGTTATCTTATCGTTCAATTGAGTTTTTAAGATTAGAATATGAATAAAAATATTTTTTGGAAAAAAAAACGGTTTTTTAAATCTGATTTTTACAAAGTTGATAATGTTACACTTTGCTTGTTAAAAGCGTTTTTCATATAACAAAATTGTATATTAAGACCAAACTGTATTTAAACTAACTGTTTGCATTTTCAGGATGTTAAAGCTGTAATTACGCACTCCATACACAGTACCTTGAACTCTATCGGCGGAATTCAAGTTCTTTTTCCGTTATTCTCACAGTTAGATATGCCTTATGACTGCATAGCGCCTAACGATATAAAACGAGATCCAACGTTATGGTAATATTTTTTTTAAATTCTGAATTCTATTACTGCTTTTATTGAAATATATAAGTATATATAAAGAAAGAGTTATTTCGTATAAAAAAAATTGTATTTTATATCGATGGCCCTTACGAAGACTAGCATGTCTGCTGCGTTTCCCATGAAGAAAACATTTGAATTTTCACCACGAAGACTAGCACTTTTCATGATTTGTCCACAAAGACTAGCACATTTCGGACTACTTTTATTTATTCGGGTAGTCAGATCTTTTCGGGTAAACTGATAATTTTTTGAGTACTAAAAGAGTCTAGTAACCGACCTGAACCGACTTTTTAAGAGTTTGTCGGTACAGCACTAAATTATATATTCTAAGCAAAAAGTGCTAGTCTACGTGAGAAATGTATGTAAAGTGCTACTCTTCGTGGGAAGTGCTGAAATGTGCTAGTCTTCGTGGGAGTTTCAAATGTGCTAGTCTTCGTAAGCGCCCTCAATAAAACCATGATTTAGAATAATACAAAAATCTGCTTAATTATGATAAAATAATTATGTTAAATTAAGTATTATAATTTCATTGATGTTAATAAAAGTACAATTCTTACACATGTAGTTTGACATGTAATCAAATATTATACAAAAGTTTAATTTTATTTTATATTATATAATTTTTTTATTTTAATGTTAAAATTGGATTCATTCAAATAAAGCAACTTTCATTATTATACAAATACATCTTTACATACAATGTAAAGGATTATTATATATTTACAACTTTCATTGTAAACAAATTTTTCTCTAAGTATATATTTAATTATCCCCTTCGTAGTTCGAAACTGCTGGGATTTATATGTGACCTGGTGGAAAGCTCGCAAACAGTCCAGCAGCACATGGTGCAAAACAGAGGCTTCCTCGTGATTAGCTACATGCTTCAAAGAGCGAGTCGAGATCATCTTACTACTGAAGTTCTTGCTTCCTTTCTTGAGCTCACAAAACACCTAGTCACGTGTCTCAGCGCTAATAGCGACCTCCTGTTGAAGCAGGTATTTCAGAGAAGCTCATCTCATTAATTCGTAAAAATTACGAAAATTTTTTATTATACACTTTCATTACAAAATTAATCAGCCAAATTTAATTATGTAATGAAATTTATCTTTCAAAGATCATTTCAATAACTTAATTGATATTATACGCAATTAAATTTATTACAAATTTTAATATTTCCAAACAATGTAAATTTGTTGCATTCATGCACTTTTCATTTTCCAGCACCATACTGCACCATTTTACAAATCTATTTTTTGCGCATCGGCTGATTAGTTGATACGTATAAAAAAACAGTTACATCCTTGACATACTTATCACATAGTCGCACATCTTTTTATATTTAAATATGAATAGCACAAATGCACATTATATTGATTCAAGCATGAATAATGATATTGTTACTTTTAAAATTTAGGAACGATTTCTTACTTTATTACGGATGGCATGCAATCTACCGACTTTTAAAATTTCTCTACATATACTCAATGCCTATCGCGAATTTTTAGCTGATAAGCTGCTTACATTATCGCTTGCCTTGGCATTATTTAAAAAAATATATTATGAAGTTATATAGTTTGAATCATTAAATCGATCTCCCGAGAAAATGTATCGAGTTGAAACGTGAATAAATAAAAAAGACCACATTGTTTTAGTAAATATTTTTGTTTTTACAACGATATCACTCACAATACACTACTTAATTTTGAATAAGAGCTTAGGATGATCGACTTAATCATTGAAACTATATAGGTACTCGCTAAAATTTTGTGGAGTGAAAATCTCACTCCAGTGATTGTGTTTTCACAATTTTGGAGTGAAATTTGAGTGAGTAGACAATAGAGGGTAATTTAAACATATTATTATACTTTATTAATTATACATAATCTACTTTACACTATCAATTTTATTAATTGCATCATTAAAAACTTGTAAATTTTAATAAAATACATATGTATTCAACATTATTCATTTTATATCTAAAATTAATGCTATTAAATTAGACTTTAAATTGTTGGAAATTGTTTACATACTTGTTTCGAGAGCGTAAAATTTATATATTTATCCAAAAAGTTGGTAATTGTTCAATTAAAGCCAATCATTAGCAGTAATGTTATATTTAAACTGGAACGATTTAAAAGAAATATTTTTAAAATGTTATACCTATGATTTTCATCTATTTCGGAACGTATATTTCTATTAATAATCTAATAACTGTCAAACTTCTCATTCCAATGCATGTCTAGACAATATACATAAAGGATCATCGATTTGTATTTATTCATGTACCATCAGTTCGATGTCGTATCAATCAGTGTTCAAATTATTCATCGACCTCCCACTCCGTACTTCCTAAATTTGACTATAAATATGAACCCCTTGTTGAATGTCATCAATCGTTCATGCACAAACTCTACCGCCTCTTGGATTATTGTAAATTTGTAAATTACTATCAAGCGTGTATCATAAAAGTATAACGTTATATATTATTCATTATTAATCGACTCAATTGACATTATATATTTTTAATTTTATTAATTTTAATTTCTGTACGTGAATTATGAAATTAATGAACTTAATATCAGAGTATTATAAAAAATTCTAATATTTTTTAATAATTCTGACTATAGTAATAGGATAAAAACTAAAAATCTATAATTATCATAAGAGCATAAAATAGGACATTGTTAGGTATCAGTTATAAGACGTATACAAGAGTCACGTATGCTCCATCACGAATCACTCTTATATGGACGAATTCACGAAAATTTGAGTTCACACCCTTATTTGGGTTAAAAAATAGATATATTGGCCTGAATACTAGTTTTTCAATTTTATCGGTAAATGCACTCGTCATAATTACTATAGCCTGTTTTTTTCTAAATTTATAAAATAATAGTCACTTTTACGTTAATATTGTAGTTGATTTTTGAGGACAGTCTTAGCATCCTGTTTTCACATGTATAAATACAAGGCCAAAATATTGTTAAGGGGATAGTTGTGCTAATTAATTTTCTTACAATCTTTTTAAAATTTGGACTATATGTTGATAATTATATTATCTATCACTGGTAAAAATTTCAGAAAGCCTAGCGTCACGGTAAGCAGGATATTTAACCTCAAAGTTTTGATATTTAACATGGAAGGCCTATATTTCGAAGTGAACCATCATTTTTATGTATAACTTTTAGTATTTTCTTAGAATTCGTTTGAAAAACTAATATCTCATATAAAATAACTATACATATTATATGAAGAAAGTAAAAAAGCCGCTAGCCATCTATATAGTTTTCAATTCCATTCAAAAGTTTATATGATTATGCTTCGTGTTTAGCGTTTCTATAAGATTTTCACATTATTTGTGTACGTTTTATGTTATAATATAGTTACAGCTTGAAGGACTTACAATAGAATTAACTTTTGCTTACGATTGCAGCACAACTACCACCTTGATGATATGAATGTAAATGTCAGTAAATATACATCTGTCATTCTAAAATCTAAAATAGCATTTGAATAAAATCTTGTATACGCAATAGAATCCGAATGTTTTGATCATGGAGCTTAACATTGTCAGTTACATGCCCTAAATTGTCATTTCCCGGTCACAACAATTTTTTTCTTATTACTGACAAAATTTAATTCGAAACAGATTTTGATTTTTCTAAAATAAGAAATGTAAATTTTATGCTATCGAACTGACAGTCCTCAAAAATCAAATACAATGGTAACATAAAAACTGTTATGATTTTATATATTCAAAAAAGCACAAGTATTAGTAATTATGATGATCATATTCAAGGATAAAATAGAAAATATCAATTTTCGAATCAATACCTACATCGTATTTTTTACTTGAATAGTTTTACAAGACAGCAATAACTGAAGATACGAACACTAAGAATTGAAACGTAGACTATATTCAATATAATTATTGGTGACTAAATATCGATGTCCCTTACGAAGACTAGCACATTTCAGATTCCTCAAAAACACATAGTTCTCTTCAGAGTCCTCTTATACAAAACTAGCATTTTTTAGATTTGCTGATTAATATTAACACTTTCTTAGATCCTCTAAAAAAATTATAGCTTTTGTCTAAAATTTTGTAAATTACTAATTTTTGTAGGATAATCCTGACAAGAACTAGTATTTTTCGAAAAATCTGAAATGTGCTAGTCTTTGTAAGGAACGTCGATATGATAGAGATATAATTATATTTAATTGTCTATTAATCTACGAATTGAAAGACAACTTGTGAACATTTATAAATGTATTAAGAGTGTATGAATATGGATGGACTCATAAATAAACGTATAAACGTATCTACGTATAGAATAAATTAATTTTGATTTCCAGTATAGTATATTACTACGTAGGCCTCTAGGTGAAGCATATCAAAGGATAGACTGTATTAACGGCCATATACATAGTACGATAAATGAAGGACTTTGTGCTCCAATATCGTATCATATAATATTAAGAAAATTCATTTATGATAAGGCATGAATTATGCCGCACTAATTTTTTCAAAACACTCATGGTAACGGGCCGTATTAGAGTACCTTGAAGCAAACTTTCGGGTTAAAAAAATGATTATAGAATAATTTATAATTCAATTTCCATTTTCCGTCCTTAAAATTTATATTAATTCTTTAGTATTTCCTCTTTATAAAAATATTTTTTTTAAGTACGTTAGGTGTGCAAAAATTGATATCGTACTTAAAAGTTTTCGAAAGACAATATTAACTTTTGTAATGTATAAATCAATTTGGTAATTTAATTAGAAAAATGCTTTTTCTATTTATCTATAAGAGTTTTTTTAATTTATTGTTTATTTAAGTAAGAGGGCACACTATTCGGGACAGGCACAGTATACGGCCTGGTATCCTAGTATTCAATAAATTATTAGTTCAAAATTTACAGTTAGGATTACATTTAATAAAACATTTTTTTCAATATATAAATATACATACTTATATAAATGATTTTTTATGAAAGCAAGAATTCAAGTTAAAGCTACATTCAGGTAGGGGATTTCGCATTAAATGTCGCAACAAAAACCTGAATTCATATATACTATCGCATAAAGTATATAACAAAAATATAGGTAACAAAATCGACTTGATTATTCCTGGTCAGACAATAAAAAAGCCGATTTAAGTTTACGGAGTAACGTAAAAAAGTTATATCTCATATTCTGCGGAATCTGAAGAATTATATACAGGAGTCGTGTATTCCAGCGATTTATCTTGTCTTTCTGTGCAGAAGGCTTCAGTAGATATATTTATATCACTTCAACATATAGATTGTTATATTATTCTTCACTGATTTGTCATTTTTATAAAAAGACAATGGCGATCGGATGTTTTTGAAAGCATTAAATACATTTTCTAGAGATAGAGCAAAAGAGGCGGAAATGGAAATTACTTTTAATTATTATTGTAATTGCGCGGCATTTTTGTGTCGGCGGCTCATGTAAAAAAAATGAAAATAGCCGGAAAAATGGAAAATGGGAAAAAGAGTAGAAGTAGAGTAACTTTAAAAGTCGGAATAGATTGGTGTGTCCGAAGAACAGGCAGACCCATGGTGATGTAGTATTTCTATTTTTCATTCCTGATATGGCAGCTGCTTGATCACGTCCTCTTCAATCCGGCCCTGTGGATCTACACGCCTGCGCCCGTCCAGACGCGCCTCTACTCCTATCTGGCCACCGAGTTCCTCAGCGACACGCAGATCTACTCGAACGTGAGGCGCGTCTCCACCGTACTGCAGACGGTCCACACGCTCAAGTACTACTACTGGGTGGCGAGCCCTCGAAGCAAAAGCGGCATCACGCCAAAGGGACTCGGTACGTTTCTGTATATCTATGTATACCTCTGTAAAGGCATCCTCAGCTGTTCCGCGTCAAATGTGACACTATGCAATTACGGCACCCTTTCAGAGCACTGCTTCAAATCCACGACTTAAATAACGGACTTACTATTAATTAATACAGAAATACATTACTTCATTGTTTTAAGACTCTTTTGTAATATTAAAACGTTTTTGCAGGCCTAACAAAATGAAAAGACGTAATGTTTTTTCTTTTCAATTTTAATCTACCTTGACAATGCACATAGCTGTTAATTCAAGTGATTAAGGTAGGATTATGGTGAAAAAATAAAATTCTTCTGGTTTCATTTTAACCTAATGAAATTTTGATGATATATTTACTGCTATTCTTTGATGCTATGTGCAAATTTTCAACAAGTTTGCATTTATTTGGTGCTATTTTCAAAAAGTGATTAGCGCTTACAGTTTTTATTAAATGATCTGAAAAAAAGTGTACATATGTACTTAATTCAATGTAACAAACAAAACTTGGCATGATTTTTCATTTACAAATTGTTTATCCCAAATAAAATTATAACAAAATATATTGTTTAAAAATGTAACTTTATTTATATTGTTTAGTAGTGACACAATAAATCGTGTTTCAATATTGTTATAAAAATACCAACTTTTATTGTAAAGAACATAAACAACTTATCCTAAAAGTTTCAAAAAAATTCATTAAAACCTCTTGTGCCAACCACTTTTTAAAGTTGGAAAAAAAATTCAATTTTGTATGCTATCTAATGTAAGTTATTTTACTTGCCGCACTTAACTTTTTCAAATCATCGAGTTTTTACATCTGACAGGTCTTAAAATATTCTTACAGTTACAAAGATTAAGAAAATATAATAAATTTTCTTTTTTTATATTTTGGTCAAAAAGCACCAGAGTCCTACCTTAACTAATATAAATTATGTCAATTTATAAGTTATAATAATAAGAAACATAAGTTTTTACAGTTTTTCTGTTTTATATAAAAGAGTCTTAACGGTATAAAATAAATTAAGTTTGTAGAAAAGCATTTATGAAATTTACTATTTTATTTGAAACACTAAAATATATATAATTTAAAAATTATATGCAAATGTATATGAGCTTAGGATATTTAATAGGTTATTATTACGTGCTTACTTTAATGAGCAAACATAAATATTATGTTTCAATCCACGCTATACTGAATGAAACAGAATGTTGAATAAAAGTCTTCTGCATAGTATTATATATTATGCGTTATATTATTATGCATTATATATTATGCGTTGTTATGATTTACTTTTAATAATACAAGCTGTTACGTTAACATTATTATACCTATACTAGTGCTGTAGTTAGTACTGTAAGTATTCCCTTACGGAAAACAACACTCATTTGAGTCTAATTTGGCGAAAAGAAAGTTCAAGCACTATAGAATTGGGTAAATTGAAGTTTTTGCGTTCTTTTACTTTTATATTCGAATAAACACGGAAAAGAACAAGATATGAAATTAACAACCTTTTAATATTTAGTATAAAGGGTATAAAAGATTTTTATACATGACTATTCCGTAAATGTATTTACTTCAATTTAATTACGTATAGTAATTAACATAAAATAATAATACTATGTTTTTTGTATAGATGGACCACGACCACAACAGAAGGACATTCTGACGATACGATCGTATATCCTACTTTTTCTGAAACAGTTAATCATGATTGGAAACGGGGTTAAGGATGATGAGTTACAGAGCATTTTAAATTATTTGACGACGATGCATGAGGTAATTTTCATAAGTTTTCAAGATTGTCGTGCTGCAAATACTTTTTAAATATTTTGTTAATACAAATTTTTAAATATTGTATTTTTATTGAACGTACACAATAGTATACTACCATAATGACATGTAACAATATTTCGCAGGATGAGAATTTGCATGACGTATTGCAAATGCTCATATCCTTAATGTCGGAGCAACCATCCTCCATGGTTCCAGCCTTTGATGCGAAACAAGGCGTTAGAACAATCTTCAAACTCTTGGCAGCTGAAAGTCAATTGATCAGGCTACAAGCATTGAAACTGCTTGGCTTCTTCCTCAGTCGCAGCACACACAAGTACGAATTCAGAACTATTGCGTTTAGCCATGACATCCTTGTCGAATTTGGGAACCAATAATTTTTGTTTTTTGTTACAGAAGAAAGTACGATGTAATGAGTCCTCATAATTTGTATACGTTACTCGCGGAAAGACTACTATTGAACGAAGAGACCCTTACTTTACCTACATACAACGTTTTGTACGAGATAATGACAGAGCACATTAGCCAACAAATTCTTTATACGAGACATCCAGAACCTGAATCACATTACCGACTAGAAAATCCAAGTAAGTTCTTAATACAATCATTCTTACAAATTATATTTATAAAGACATAACTTGCTAAAATTACTTTTTTCTTTCAGTGATTTTGAAAGTAGTCGCAACACTCATTAGGCAATCAAAGCAAACTGAGCAGCTGCTCGAGGTGAAGAAACTTTTCCTCTCGGACATGACACTACTCTGCAATAACAATCGTGAGAATCGACGAACGGTCTTGCAAATGTCCGTCTGGCAAGAGTGGCTTATCGCGATGGCTTACATCCATCCAAAAAATACTGAAGAACAGAAGATCTCGGACATGGTTTACTCTTTGTTTCGTATGCTTCTGCATCACGCAATCAAACACGAATATGGTGGCTGGCGAGTATGGGTCGACACGCTTGCCATTGTACATTCCAAAGTACGTATGATGTTCGAATTAAAAATAATTAAATAACAATGTATTAAAAGTATAATTTATATTGTTAAATTTTAAAAATTATATAATTAAGATAAATGTATTTATATTTGTTTCGCTTAGGTATCATACGAAGAATTTAAACTGCAATTCGCTCAAATGTATGAGCATTATGAAAGACAACGATCAGATAACATCACTGATCCTGAAGTTAGGCAACAGAGGCCAATTAGTACAATATCAGGCTGGGATCAACAGCATTCCGGTAACAATGGTTACAATCGACCAGCCCAGTGGGTAAATGATCAATCTCGGGAAATACAACATGTCGATAGCAACTACAAAGTACGAATACATTAATCATTGTTACAGTTTTATCGCATTACAGCAGGGAAAAATATATCATATGAAAAATGCAGTTATATAGGATTCTGTATTAACAAGGAGAGTCCACGGAGTTCAAGTCACGATTTTTGATGAAACTTTGAGAATCGTTTTCTGGTACCCAAATATGAAGCCAAAAGAAGTCAAATGGGCTTTAGAAGCTTTACATATATAATGTTAATGCAATGCGCTATATCTACTGTACAAAGGTCCATTTGATAACACTACGGGCATTGGACTTCGTTTTTAGACACCAAATAATGATGCCTGTAAAAATCCGTGACCCGATCTCCGTAGACTGTCCTAAGTTTAACTGAATCTTAAATTCTAAAGAGAGTTAAAAAAGCTCATAACTTTGCATTTGAATGCACTGAGATAAGAATCTCGTAACGGTTGTCTAATTTCCTACAAATTATCTTTAAATAATATAAAACTGCTATAAGTATATTATGTAAATTGTACTCTAAGAAAACAAAATTGTAAAATATTACGGTATTGATATCGTAAAACATTGCAAATAAAATTTTTTTGAAAGTAATATCTTTTTCATAAATGTTTAAGGGAATATTGAAACTAAATACAGATTCCTACATCGTATTTTTCGTTATTTCAACTCAACTTTTATATACTGTAATACCTTAAAGAGCACCTGATGATTTAGATAATGAATACAAATTAAAAAGTTAACAAGAATAATGGAAAATACGAAAATGTCGGTCAGTACGAAATAGCGTGGTACTGGCGCCGACATCCACTTAAATACAAGTTTTTGATTTTATGATATTCGTATCGTTATTGTATAATGTAGTCATGTTGCATTCATTCTCCCCTGCTACATATATCGTTCATTTTACGATATGATATTGCTTAGGTTACTTTACATATAGTTGCTGTTACGATATAGTTTTTTGAGTGTAAAACAAACTTCAAGCATATTAGTTGCACTGTATTTTTCATATGTTATTTTATATAGCGCGTGTGCGAGTAAAATTTTAAGCAAAGTTTGTCAAGTCTAATCTGTTAAAATCCTTGATCCTAGGAATACGACGCGATAGAGGCGGGCGATCGACTGGACGAGTCCTGCAGCTGCGACCTCAACTCCATCGACAACACGGAGAGTGACGGCAGCCCGGCGATCGTTGCCTCCCGCAACCAGGTCAACAACGACAACCAACAGTCCAGCGAGGTCATCTCCTTGGACTCGCGATTGAGCGACAAAGCCGACGCAAGCCTGGCGACGGCGCACGAAGTCGCGCACACGGAAACACCGACGATCCTCGAGGAGGCCAATAGCGAGCTGTCGCTACAGACGACGCAGGAGACCAGCGAGGTTGTGTCGATCGAGAGCTCGAGCGAGTTCCTCAGTGACGCTCAAAAAGCCGAGAGCTCCAGTCCGGATTCGATGCTTCAGGAGAGTGCGAAGAAAGACGCGGACGACGCGGAAACGACGAATCAGGACGACCAGAATAATGAAGATTCGCTGTCGACCATCAGGGAGAGCGAAGAGTCGTCGCAGACGCCTTCTACCGAGCCAGCGACGGAAGACGAACCCATTAAGGTGGAACCGGACACGAACGATGATAAGTCGGTGGAGGATAAGGACGCCGAACTGGAAGAGAAGAATGCTACTGCTTCTCCCCTTAAGGAAATGACGAATGGATATTGTGATAAGTCGGAAGCCAGTGAAACTGAAGCACTTTCCGTAAAAGATTCCTCTGAGACGACCGATGAAATTGTTGTTAAAGTAGAAAACGATAAAACAGTTTCTGCCACGAGTATCGAAGTCAGTGCCGTTATTGAAAATGTAAAAAAATCGAGTGAAGCTAGCGAAGAGGTGACCGAAGTTAAAGAACCAGAAGTGACTGATGCTATCGAAGAAAACAGCACAGTCAACGATGTCGTAGAACCGGAGACTGTAGCTCCAGATAATGAAGCAGTTTCTTTGAACTCTGTGGAGAATCAGGAAAGCGAAAGCAAGGAGCAAGATTCCGAGCAGATCGAAGAATCGTCACACCAATCGGTTACAATTACAGACGTAACGGAGAACGAAGAAAAGCAATCAACCCAAGTGGAAGAGGAAACCGAGAGTCCGAACGGTCCAACAAGCCCCGCGAAAAAGAGCGAGGATGCCGCAGACAGTGCGAGTAACGAAAATGAGAGTAAAGACGCGAGCGCTACCGTGACGAACAGTGTGACGATGAACGGCGAGTGCGCGGCGGAGGAGACCGACGATAAAAGTGCTGTTATTAATGGTAACGTTGACGAGAGCATATCCGAGCGCGATACGAAGGAGCCGTCCATAATTTCTACTAGCCTAAGTGATAAAGAGGAGGAAGAAGTCTTGGCTGCGCCAGTAACGACGACGACGCCGACGACGCCGCCGACGCCGCCGCCGCCGACGACGACGACGACGACGAGGACTGACGATGCCGTAGACGTAAACTCTAGTGATGTTTGTAATAATAGCGATGATGTTGAAAGTTCTGTAGATAGCGCGACGCAAGTGCCAAATGCCAAAGAGCAAATTCCAACAATATCCACGGTCTGCGATGCCGCAGCGCAAAGCGTAGCCGAGGGCGTTGCGCCCGAGAGCGCCGGTGCCGACGCGATTGCCAAGGACAGCGCGCCGATGGCCGGCGGCGAGTTCGAGCACGCGGTTGCCACCGACGCGCACAGGCGCAGGTCCAGTCTGCCGAACGTCTCGACCGAGAACGCGGACGTGGACGGCAACGAGAGCGACGGCGCCGCGACGTCCCAGAGGAAAAGTAGTTCCTCGCCGCAGAAACGACCAAGGAGTGCCTCTACCTCGACGCAAGTCGACCCGAATCATTTTGGTAGGAATACGGACATTTATATTTTACTTTTGCCTGGTTATTTTCATGCGTGGGTAATAATTCATGCCGCTTTTGCCATTTCAAGTTACAAGTTTTCTACTACTTATTCTTATTACTTAAACTTATTGTTTTAAATTAGGCGAAACAAAAACTTAAGTTCAAACAAATATTCATCAGATTGTTTTGGATGTAGTCTTTTTGAAGAAATTTCGGTTATGTAGGCTACACTTTTGATAGGTAATCTCAGAATTGACCTAATACAATATTTCATCATGTTAACAGAATCTAAAAGAACGAAACAAGCTAATCCCTCCACGAGACCGATGTTTAGTCCAGGACCTTCAAGGCCACCTTTCAGAATACCAGAGTTTAAGTGGTCGTACATTCATCAAAGACTACTTTCTGACGTACTATTTTCTTTGGAAACTGACATTCAAGTTTGGCGAAGGTATGAGGAACATTTTTTTATATTTTTAATTTTATGCAATACTTAAATTAATTAACATTGTACTTGTCTTTCAGCCATTCCACAAAATCAGTCCTAGACTTTGTTAATAGTAGCGATAATGCTATATTTGTTGTTAACACTGTACACTTGATTTCGCAATTGGCAGATAACTTAATTATTGCCTGTGGTGGACTTTTACCATTGCTTGCCTCTGCTACGTCGCCAAATGTAAGTTTCTGCAGATTCAAAATTTTTATGAGAACATTTTTGTAAACTGATAATAACATTTTAAAAGAATGTAAAACAAGAAATGTATTAGAATGAAATAATTTCACAGAGCGAAATGGACGTAATCGAACCTACTCAAGGAATGCCAATCGAAGTTGCAGTTTCCTTTCTTCAAAGACTTGTTAATATGGCAGATGTACTTATTTTCGCCAGTTCTTTGAATTTTGGAGAATTAGAAGCTGAGAAGAACATGTCTAGCGGTGGAATTTTAAGACAATGTTTACGACTGGTTTGTAGTTATAGATTGTAGTAACATTTTTTAGACTTAGAAAATAGTAAGGATAGCAAATAATCAAAACTGTTTTATTAATTTTTATTCTATACATATAAACAGTATTCTTTATTAATCTACTTCATAAACTACGATACCTATTACTTCCACAAAGAAAAGCTTCTTAAAAACGAAGTATGATACTAAGCGCACTATATCCTGGAAATTTATATATTTTGAAAGAAATATTGTATAGTTCTTAATGTATAATTAATTTAATTATAAATTGATGTAGTGTTGATATTTTACTTAGTATTTATTTTTATAATGTAAACATTTTAACGTAGTTACTAACTTATGATTATGATTGAAACAGTAAAGGTTACATCAATTTACTTTATAAATACAAATTACGTAACAAAAATGTGTATTTTACAAAGAAAAGTGGTTATTGCTTTAAAGTAAATGTAGATTGTTTATATTTTCCTAACTAAATAGAATATTAATTAGAATTTATGCCATTGTAATAGAAAAGTAAATATCTAAAAATGTATTAGCATTTGCTGTGAATATTACAATGGAGCTAGTATTATTCGGTTTGGGAACACATTTTTTTTATTTAATCCTCGATGATAAAATGCTTGTTTAGGTCTGTACATGTGCTGTTAGAAACTGCTTAGAGTGTAAAGAGCGTGGCAGAACATACAGCATGTTAGGTCGACAAATTGGTACTAGTAATAAATCACAGCACATACAATCACTCATTCGAGGAGCCCAAACCTCACCTAAGGTACGTAGATTACATACAAGTACCTCACATATACTTTGACAAAAACCAGTATTGTATTAAAATCATATTAAAACCAGTGTTATACCAATACAATACAAATTAAATAAACACTGACTATATTACAATTTATGACTAGTTATTGTTTGATATTTTATACAAAATATGTTTTTATAAAATAATTTTTTTAATTAAAATAAATATTTTGATTAATCTTTGCTTTTTAAAGTAAGTATATATTGCTTAATTTGATAAAAATAATCATAAATTGTAAAGCTAGTTCTACTAGTACCTACTCTAGGCTGCAAAAGTTATAGACACTATTCACGATATTCTACATAGTCATATCAGTATAGTAATGATGCTTCTTTTAAAAAATATAGAAAGAATCTGAGCAATGCTATTTTTTTTATTATTGCGTAAATAGCAGTTAAAATGTGTATTTAAATATTTGATTTTTTTCAGAATATTGTGGATAATTTGGCAAATCAACTTAGCCCGGTTAAAGATCCCGAAAAGCTTTTGCAAGACATGGACGTAAATCGCTTGCGTGCTGTTATTTACAGAGATGTTGTAAGTATCTTGTTGTACTCATCTGTTAATTCTTACAGTTCCTTACGTTTCACAAAAAGAATTTTAAAAGATTTAAAAATACCAGGACTTAGAAATATGTATTCTGTAACTAAATATTATTATTGTATCATATGGATCAGCTCTTGAGATACGCAGTCTTTCTTAGACATAACAGATGATTTAAATGATTTTTAAAAAACGTTATTATTAGTATATAATTAATTTGTATAATAAGTTATTTTGAATATCACAGAAACTTTTACAAATTTATGCTAAAAATATTATTTTAAATTTACAGGAAGAAACCAAACAGGCACAGTTTCTGTCTCTGGCTATAGTTTACTTCATCTCTGTATTAATGGTATCTAAATATCGAGATATTCTCGAACCACCAGTTTCACAACGACCACCAAGTCCTGTGCAGACAATACAAACAAATGGAGCAAATTTGAGGCCAGGCAGTCCATCAGGTCAGTTTTTAGTCTCAGAATTTTTTATTGACACTTTTTTTTAATTGGTGTGATTCGTGTTAATAACAAACACGTCATTTAACACTTATAACAGTAAAGACTAATTAAATACTAAGTAAATTGTTTTAGAATGAAAACAAATCATATATATATAGAAGAATTCTTATTTAAAATACATACAAATTTAATAGAGGAAGCAAGTCTATGAAGTTAATACAATAATTAATATTCTCTAAATTCATAATTTGCACTGAATAATCAAGAGTAAATATTTGATAACAGTTATATTTTAGAAAATTGTATTAATTAGAATTTTTTTAACATATCATTTATATGATGCTATTCACTTTTTTAAAGAATACATTAATATATATTATACAATCACATTTAGTATCACTAAAATACTTAAAACACTTCGGGCAATTAATATATTGTTCAGGCGTTGAGTTATGAAGTTCTAAATGTTCTCAAAACTCTTACATGTCAGATATATACTGTATATGCTCTTTCATCTATTTCACCGCGAGTCTTCGATAAATGGAAAATAATTATTTTGCTAATTATTTCAAACAGAGTTATTTAGAGCACGCTCGCAATTTTCTGTTTTGAAAGCATGATATTTTCAATACATAATTACATACAATTTTATATTTACAATGATTTCAAGCTATAAAATTTGCATATTTAATTTCTACGAGTACAATTTTTAAAACTTCATAAGCACTTTTTACATTTGAGACATTTAAAAAAAATATTTTATATTAAAATTAAAATTAAAATCAAATTTATAAGCATGGAAGTTTTTTAATTTTTCAAAAGAGCACAAAGTCTATGAATTTCATCACACAATGCTCGACCTTATAACCAACTAAAATAAACATTTTTCTCAAACAAAGTTAGAGTATTGAACCACTATTATTTATGTTTAAAAGCATTTGCAACCAATTTTATATAAGATGTTAATGCATTCTTGAGAATCTTAGATGCGTAGATGAAATCTATTCCTTTCATAAGTGGACAAATCTTTTTTCCGCACGAACAACTCACGAAGAGCACATTAGCATATTCACCTGGTAGTCCGCATGCGTGGATGCACTTGTATTAAACTTTTTAGAGACTAACATCTTTACCTGTATCTGACAGTGAGAGTTTTGATGTTTGTCAAATGTGTTTGCACATTATATATTCGATTTTTCAATGCATATCGCATCATACGTGATGCCATCTCGAAATTTACATTGACTGAGTATTGTACATCATAAACTTAATCAACGAAACCTACAAAAGATTGGAAGTAATTCATTCAAAATTTTAATCTGATACCAAGCGAGATGTTTTCACGCGCTGTTCATCATAATTCATTCACTCGTTTCAGATCGTAATGCAGAGATATATTTAACAAAAAACTGCCATTTTCGCCATAATCATTATCATTATTAGCATTGCGCACATTATCATTATGGTAATTAGGATGTTGCATAAAACAAAAAATTAAATTTTTAATTGTCAAATATTACTGACTGAACAAAAAAAATTATTAGTTATAATTAAAGATACAGACCGATTAAACAAATCCAGGATATAATTAACCTTTGATATGCATAAGGTGGCTCTCTCGTAAAATGTATAAAATCTTTGTATAACATTTAAAAAATCTGGGGCTTGAGATATTTATTTGATTACGTTGTTTATTATATAGCTAAGAAAAATATACATGTGATTTTGCTTTATATTTTTTTATTCTTTGGACATGTTTACACCAAAGTGGAGTATATTTGTAAGAAAATAAAAGTAAAATATGATTTCAATGATGATTGTAAAGTATAAATAAGAATTATTTTTAGGAAATAGCTTTTTTCCTTACAAAAGTGTGCTTGTCTCAAAACTACATTTTGCATTACTCTAAAAGTCTTCTGCGCATTAGATTTCAATGTATCAAGTTGAAACTTTCAGGATAGTTTCTTAAATATAATAACAACATAGTAACAATCTCTTATGAAATTATTTTTTTTGAAGAACGTAGCACATGTATGTATAATAAAAAATACTGTTTTTTTTGATTATTAAATTGTTTATTACAGTCCTCTATTTTTAAAACAAGTATTCGGGTATAAAGAAAAATTCTGAGATTATTAGTGTTCACTTCGCTTCGAAGAAAACATATAAATCTTTTTGTTGGTCTGCTTTGAAATTTAGTGCGCGGAAGACTTGAGCAGATTTATGCAATTTTATTAAAAATGAATGCATTATCTATAGTAATGCTTAAAATATTCAGTAAAAAAAGCTCAAAAAATTCTCAAAATTTTTATTTCTTTTGTTTATTCACGAGGTATATTTGATTATAAAGGTTGCATAGGTAAATTTTTTAAGGTTAAAAGTACGTTTTTTGTTTGAAATGAATTTTTATCAATGAAGTTAGAGGTACCCAATGATATTTTTCAATTCTTCATCAAATATTTGTCTTATACTACAATATTTTAGCGTTACTTGTTTTGTAATATGTAAATAAGTACGACAAATTTTCAATTTCCCAAAAGAGCCCATGTTAAATAGCAAAAGATAAAAACATTGATTTCTCGACTTCTAGGTACCCTAGGCCTCTGAAAATTTATATGGGTTTTTTTTAGGCATGTACACTCGACGTGGGGAATTTCTGGTCGAATGTATTTGAAATCCTCCAATGAGCTTAGTGAAAACGTGCATTCAATCCAATGAGACCCAATGAAATTGCAGTATTTCAAAAACATTCAAACGCATTCAATCAATAATTTCCCACGTCGAGTCTATTAACATGTATACAACATTTTTTAATTATCTCAGCGTTATCTCTATTTAACATAGAACTAAAAATTTCTTTTAAAACGTGTTTTTAGTAATAATTGAATTTTAAATAATCGTTTAAAAATTAATTAACAAAAATAAACTATACCTATTTATTATTTACTAATATATAAACTACATATTGTCAAAATTTCAATTAGATTCTTCAATCTGGTATACGCGAGGAACATTTTATGTCCAAATTGTGAATTTTGGTGCGACCATTGATAGAAGGGTGTGTATCACTCTCAAAAACATTTTTTGTATATAAAATGTTATTTTTTTCTATATAATAGGACATACTTTCAAATAAACTAACTTGTTTTTGATGTAAAAGTAAAAAATACTTTGACGAATACAATTCAAAGAAAGTTTCAAAACTTCGAGGCATTATTGAAATTAAATTTTTTTGTATTGAAATATTTACTTGAAATTTTGTATAATGGTAGATTGATACATACCAAAGATTAATAATATCCGGTTTATTAAGTTTGGTTTCTATCTTCAAATATTTATTATTCAATCAGTAATATTTGAGAGGCAGAAAAGTTGAATTTTTTAATCGACTTTCATATTTTCTTAAGTGTCTTGAGTTGTGTAATATAAAAAAGTTAATTATATTAAAAGATAAAAAAGGTAATATTGAATTTCTTTAAAATAAATAAATAATTAATTACTTACAAGGTAACACATGTTTATGAATTTTCCCATACATATAAATGTTTTTGGGAACATATACCGTCACAGACCCAATTGTGAATCATTTATGTTTAAGTCGTTATTATGAAAGTTTTGCATTATATCTTTTCTTATTTAGCAACTATTTATAATAATGATTTAAGGTAAAATTATACCAATTATTCTAACATTTCTCCCTTTGGTTTATATATATATATATATATATATATATATATATATATATATATATATATATATATATATATATTCTTTGAAAAATTTGGGAGGTTTTTTTCATTATTATATATTAAAGAAAAAAAGTCCCAAATTTTTCATCGAAATACCTTTCACAATGTAACCTTTATCCAATTGCAAGATGAATTTATCAATAGATTTGTCGCAAGAAGTAATTTAAACATAAGGGGATGCGTCAGACCTACTTTACCTGCCGATAAATTATATTCGAAAATTTCGTTTTACTCAAAAAATACGCATCAGATTCCAATTTCATTTTAAGGGTAACTTTAGTTACGTAAAATACATAGCGGAACACTCGAATTATTATCAGAATCGAAAATTAGCATAATCACTTAATATAAACATATCAAATGAGACTTCATTTATGTTTTTGTGCACTAAAGTCGCCCTTCTGCTAAAGATCTTCCATCATTAGATCAACGTTCCTTTTGAAGACTAGTACGTTTCAGGTTTCTCGAAAAATACTAGTTCTTTTCAAGAATCTCCTACGAAAATTAACTATTTTCAGAATTTCAGACTAAAACTATAATTTTCTTAGAGGATTTAGGAAAGAGTTAGTATTGATCAGAAAATCTAAAAAGTGCTAGTTTTTTATAAGAGGTCATTGAAAAGAACTAGGTGTTTTTGAGAAATCTTAAATGTGATAGTCTTCGTAAGGGACGTCAAATAAAAAAAGAAAGAAAAAATATGACCTAATTTTTTTCCATAATCTACTAAAATGTGAAATATAAAAATTCATGCAACATCCTGATTGTTCATTACGCCGGACGTTACCACTAGAACTGTACATGTAGATACATTCTTATTTGTAATATTACGGATATCAGTTTTAACTTCTATAGAGTCCATAAATGTGAACTATTATTAATATTCAATTTTAAAGATGTTTTGGAAAATATTTTCAATTTATATCCATATACTTTATTAAAGTATCCTTTTCTAGAAAGATCTAAGAATGGATATAGTAGATCATTAACTACAAAGTATACGTTTAAGATTAAATGAAAAATGAACTTTCTTTATTTACAATTACTCATTAACTTTTCTAAAGAAATATTTTGTATAATTAAAATATAGTAAGTATATGTATTAAAAAAAAGTTGTGATTTCAAAATTAATCAGCAAAATATAATGATTATGGAAAAATTATACACGTGAAACAAATAAATTTCTTAGTATTTTCTTGAAAAACATTATTTACTTAACAATGCGTCTTGTATACTTCTAGTTTATTGTAGTTACGCTTTTCAAATATTCATTATATTTATCAAAATTAGAGATGCCATGTTCATTAACATTAATTATTGTAGTATTTTAGTAATATAACTCTTAGTATTCAAACTAAACTTATTTTGTTACACAATAAAATAAAATTAAACATATACGATATTGGCACCAATAATGTATAATATAAAAAATTCAGTGCAACAAAGGCTTTTCAGTATTATAATTACGTATTTAACTAAAAAAATTAAATTATGTTTTCTTCGTAGACAAAAAATGTAAGTGTAAATAATGTCAATGTCGTGTGATTATTGTCCAGATTGATTATAAGTTACAATTCGAAATTAAAAAAATTGCTGCTACTGACATATTCTCCATATATGTCCTACCTAGTAGAGAACTATTTAGTTTTGTTTAGACTTTCGGATTATTAACTTAGATTTTGCATTTTAAGCCGGAAACTAGGTAAATCTGCATAATTAGCTTCCACAGTACATTCTCATAGATTGAAAATACTTGATCCTATAATCAATGATTATTTTTTTAATACAATGGAATTAGTAATATATTATATAATCTTTATTATGCAAACAACATTATTATATTTATTAATCTTTAATCTGTAATGGCCTAATACGTAGAAGTTGAAGTAAAAACTCCTATTTTAATACAAGTTAAACATATATAAAATATGTATTGTAACCTATAAAATATTTTGCAAAAATTTACAATGGAAGATGTTAAAAATATATTGATTTTTGTGCAGTTAAATTTTCATTAATCCATTCTTTTAGTCATAATTGAGTTATCATTTAAATTGAAGAGTAAAATATTTTATTTAAATTATATATACATAAGCAAAAATCGACTGATTTTTAACAGTTTCTACAAGAGGATACTGAATTCAGACACAGATTTCTGCTTTATAAACGTTGAAATTTAAAGTAAATACATAAATAACAACTGCAGCATTGTATAATATGTAATGGGTATTAATCCAAATGAATATAGAAATGTTTGTGAGGTATTTTTGAAAAAGAAAAGGTCGGTAAGTAAGGGCCGAGGAAGATTTACCGGTAAAGCAGAAATCTCGGTTGATCCTCCGGCTAAGTAGTCGCTGCCGATAAAGTAAAGATCCTTGGGTAAGGTTTCCGATCTCTGGCAATAATAAGCTAAATGGACGGGCTATCCGAGTAGACGATGAGCCGGCGAGTGGTAACATAGTGAAATGTGGTTGTCCACAGCAGAGGGGAATGGTGGTGGAGGAGGGCGGCCCCTGTTCCCGCAGTGGTCGCACCACGTGTATCCCCAGTTCCTCCCGGGGTCCCACCCCAACGCGAACGCGAATGCCAACCACCACGTCAGCCAGCACCACCACGAGCACCCACCGCTACCACCGGCCTCAGAGCAAGCCCTCCGCCGCCGCCGACAGGCGAACAATCCCTCGGCCGCCGCCGGCTATTACATACCCAATCACTATAGCAACCACCATAACTATCATTCCAACAATTACAATTATCATCGTCACCATCATTACCATCATCACAATAACAACAACCATCATCATGCGCTACAAAAGCATATCGATCAGCCCCGAAATATCTATCATAGAAACTCTGGTTACGGTCTGCAAGGTAATTAATGGCTCGTTTTGTTTGTCTTATTATGGTCTGTGCAGATATCACGGAATGCGCCCAATCCTTTATTCATGTTTACTCGACTGTTTTATTATTTCCTTTTTCTTAACCCATTAGTTTGTCGTCTAGTGATGTGCCGTTCTTGATGTTTCACCTTTGAGTTTTCATCTTGAACCTTGTTGATCTTATCCAAATGTTCTTTTTCTTTTTTTTCATTTGTCTACTTTTCAGGATCAAGAACTTTTCTAGGGTCTGTGAAAAAGTTCGCTTCTTCAAGAATATTTCTATTGTCTTTGACTTCTTTTACTACTATAAGGTTGGGATCGGTGTCGATTCCTGAATCTAAGTTGCCAATACTTTGGAAATACCCACGTAATAGTTTCTTAAAAAAGCATTATTTTTTAATAACAGATACAGCTTTTAAGAAATAATTTCAATAGTAAAAGTTGTAATAAGACTAAGAAATGATAAAATAATAAGTTATACTCATTTAACGTTGATATTAATAAACAATGGTTTAAAAGGATCAACATAAATTAAAAATTTACAAATTTAATACTTAATCGATCAATTGAACTTAAAAAATTTGAATTTAAAAGTTAACGTTAATAATACAGCGAAGTTTTGATGAAGATTATATACTCATTCGTACAAAAGTTATAATCGTTAATATCTTCAATCAATTATTACATTACTATTACATTAAAAGTATCATGATTGTTTAAAAGAAAGTGCAGTGAATTTCTGCTATGTTTGATAAAATTTGAATTTTTATTTATAAGACCCTAAGAATTTTCATTGTGAATGAAAATGCCATTCATAATTTAATGTCTTCCGAAATTAATTCTACTATTTATGATATCGTTTAAACGAATATATTGTGTTTTTTTAAGTAAACAATAAAAAAATTCAGTAAAAAATAATGGACGATTAAATGGAAACTGTCAAATTCTGTGTCCTCCACTGTAGACCAGGATAAATTTGCCCTTTTTGACTACAAAATATTGCATTTAAGGTGCCACAAAAGCATACACGTATGTGACTATAAATTTAATAAATGGGAATAAATTTTACCCGTTTTGCGCCCTTGGATTTAAGGAGGTTCTACCGTCATATTGACCTCAGAATACAAACATTTTTTACTATAATTTAATCACTCCTAATGATATGAAAGTCAATATATTATAAAACAAGGTATCCTCGTTTAACTAAATGTTTGTTTTTTATGGCATATATAGAGGAGAGTCCCCCAGTATGACTACCCATGCCTATTGGGCTCGTACCGCTAGATGGCAGTACTCTATATGCTGGATTAAATGCATGTTATAGTTCTATTAAATATTATCGAAGGTTCTTGTTTTTAAATCACAACTGCGCAGATTCTCGCGAGAATAACGAAAAAGCCGAGGGTGAAGGACATGTCCAGTAGATAAGCTAATTAAATACTAATTATTTCATATACGATATGATTTAAATACAAATAGATTTAAACAATATACTATTTTATAACTTTTACCTATCTTTAAAGCACAATTTTTAAGCATTTAGAGTAAAAATACTCTGCTATAAATGTTAAGTGGTTATACTGGGAGACACTTTTTCAAAAACTCAAAACCTTCATTTTTCGTTATTAATTAATGCTTAACTTAGATTATTAACTTTCACCAAAACTAATTTACTACGTCAAAAAGGTCCATTCATACAACTAATTCCATTTTGAAATTTTCATTTTCACCTTGGTATACACAAAAGTTACAGCTAAAACAGCTATTGGTGGTCATACTGGGGTACTCTTCCCTATATCAATAGAACATCCTTAATGAACGAAACAATATTTCCCACTTAAAAAATTATAGTTTGGTAATATGTTTCCATAAGTAGTTACCTCGGAAGCAAGCTGAACGCTTGATTTTGATGTGATTCTGAGAAAACTATCATTAAAATTTTATAATTAATCGAGGTGTTGAATTGGGAAAATAAATGTTGTTTGTTTATTATACGTATACCTATGAAGTATTTTATATTCTGTATTTCAATGATTATTTTCTGAGGATTTACTTATGGAAATCTGCCATACTTTACTTTTTTGAGTATAGGGACTAACGTTTTTTCCATTTACTATATTTGTATAATAAATTTATAAAATAATATATTTATATAATAGTATACTTTTACATTCTATACTTTTGTAGCGCCTTAAGACATATTTGTATTTTCTAGAATAAAAAATTGATGTTTACTGGAGCTATATTCGTAAAAAAAGAATATGTTAGTGACTATCCTCAAGAATATACAGTCAAAAGTTAAAATCGTAATAAATTATGTTCATTTTCAGTAAAGTAAATAATTTTTAATATTTATAGAAGTCGAGCTTTATCTCAACTATATAAAATACTACAACTTTTTCAAATATAGGATAGTTTCAAAAAATCAAAATGTATTACTAAATGACTTACAATGTCTAACAATTAACTTCATGCCGACAGAAACAAACAAAAATTTCTACTCAATTTATAAAAATGAAATGGTTGTAAGCATAATTCACGTAAATTTTGTCACAAAGATCGGACACTTTTAGCATCATACTGCTCGCGATTTTAGAAACGCTATATAACAAATATACAACAAAAATATATCCCAGCTAAACTTTATTTGAAGAGTCAATCTATTTAAAAATAACAAAATAAATTATATACGTTAATGTTTTAGTATTTACAGCAGTATGTTACAATTTTAAATTATATTATGTTCTTAATTTTTCTGAAGACATTAATTTTAGAAAATTCGTTCAAATCATTTATTATTTTACCTACTGATTTATTTTCATTTATGCTCAAGAAAAGATAAAGTTTTCTTTGAATAATTATAGTTAATATTTTCTTCAAAATCGAATGGGCTGAATTTTGAGTACTAATAAATAAGTACAAATATAACAAATAAAAACGCATTATGCGCTTGATTTAACTACTTAATTAATAAAATAAATTCTACGTTTCAATTTTGATAATTTAATTACTTTCTATGAAATATTTGTGTTTAAAAATATTTGTATGTTCATTTTTATTATCATATAAGTATGGTATAAAATTTTCTTTTTATATAGTTATTAAAATATTCATAAAATGACATTTCTTTTCTGAGCATATCACCGCATGATTTTATAATATAAAAATTTGTCATTCGTTTTAAACCTCGCACTATTTACTTTATTTATACTTAAATGTTATTGCTGTATTGTCTGAATAAATCGAATAGAAGGTGATTTTATTAGTATTGCGTTAAATTTAGTTTATTGTTTCATACGAATGTTGAACTATTTGTTTACACAGCCTTGTTATATAGTTAATATAAGCCAATGATAAAAATTGCATGAAGTTTACTGCAGCACATACGAACACTAAAAATCACTTATAGTTCCCCATATTCTCGACTAATGATTAAGAATAATTATAAAATTTTGAAAGTCATAAATTAATAGGATAAAGAATCAAACATAAAAGATTTGCAAAAGCGCAAAAATCTCTTCCTGTGCTTTGACAGAAAAATGATATTGTTTTTACTATAAATACATTCTAAAATGTCACTGTATTATGTTATAACTTAGACAAATGTAAACATGTATGATTATCGGTATAATTCCCATTATATTTCATCGAAATGAGAATCCGTTCAAATTAATAAAATATATTCCTATTTAGTATTAATGTCTGGCATGTAATTGTTATAATTTTATCTCAAGGGAAAATTTTGTTATAAACCCGTAAAGAGAAAAATAATATTCATAGCATAGAGTACTTCTATGGTGCTGTATATTAATAAATAATTGAAATGGCCACAAATTATTTCTGTTACCTGCAAAAGGAAATGTAGTTATTCCAAACGTAATGCAGTTTCCTTGAATAGATTTTTTTCTTGCAAGTAACAGAAATAATTTGTAGTCATATTCAATATTATTATGATTACGGCGAGTAACCGATTTTTAAAGTGTTTTCTACATTACCAGCGTCACGTTGCATTAAAGGGTAAGGCCACTGCAAATACTTAAAAACGTAGTGCAAATTTCAATGCAAAGTAATAAACAGAAAATATGTTTAATGGCTTGTATATATTGTAAGGAGTATGATAATATTTCTTTCCATACTTTTTCTTTTATCAAATGCTGGCAGTGGAATTGTGTAAGCGCAGATGTATTTTCAGAAGAGGTTCAATGGTTAGTAGCATAAATGACGTAAATTACCACCAGAGCCAAAATTTGTTATATATAATAAAATAATATATATATATATAACTAGCATTATCCGTCGCGGCTTCGCCTGCGGAAAATACTGACAGTAAATAACTATTATTCTTAAAATAATTCGAAAAGCAGGATTTTACCGCAACAGAACCGTCATATTGACTAAGCCATTTTTTAGCCATGCCATTTTTTTTAAATTTGTTCTTAAGATTCAAAATCTATGTCATCAGATTTGGAAGATAAATAGTTCAAACTGCACTATTTTGACGCAACAGAACCGCCATATTGACTAAGCCATTTTTTTATCAGATTCGGAATCTACGACCTCAAAAACCTCGTATATACACATTTTTTATTAATTTGTTTTGATTTGCAAGATATATAGTACGAAATATACTATTTTAACTCAAGAAATCCGCCGTATTGGCTGCGTCATTTTTCTTTTTTACAATTCTGACTTCAAATTCGGAATCTACGACCTCGAAAACCTCTATAAACACATTTCTGGTTTATTTACATCTGATTTACAAGAGAAACCTTAAGTCTAAAGTGATCTTATTTCCGAGCTCCAATTGTTAACGAATTTGCTATACCTTCTAGAACCTTCGACAGAAATAAAAAGTATTCTATATCGTACTCTGGACCCTATAAGCTATCTTGCAGCAAAAGTTTCATTGAAATTTGTTGAGCAGATCTCGAGTGATGCGCAGAAAAACAGACAGACAAACAGACACATACAACAATTTATATGTAGGTATACATAAAATTTCAGCTAGAGTAGTAATTAAAGATTCTTCAAAAAATTAATTTTTTAAGAAATGGCAATATATATAGCAAATGAAGGTTTTAACTAACTACAAAATCGCTACGTACTTCCATGAGGATTCTAGTTTCCAGTTGGAAAACTGCCAAATTTCAATTAAATTAAATAAGATCTGTTGGAATTATGGTGCTAGTCAATTTGAAAAATGTCGTTTGAAGAAAAACGCGTTTACTTTACTCAATGATATCTGCACCATACACCAATTCTTTTAAATGAAAATTTTCTTCATCTTTATCTTTGATTGATAGATCTGGAGGTCTTACGATCGTCTTTCGTCACTCCAACGCACTTCACATAGTGCTCCATAACACCATACAAAACTTATTTCTCTATATATTTAATTGTATAGTATTTTGAAGACCCTACATTATAATTTAGGATAATAATAATAATTCAAATTTTTGCAATGGCCTTACCCCTTAATTTACATTATTTCATAATAATGTGATATCGATGTACTATAGTTGATGAATTATCAAATTAATATGCCTTGAAGTATTAAAACTATTAAGGTATAGAAAATATATACGTAGCGTTAAGAAATCTAATGTATATGAGATGTTTGTGAATAGGGGGAAGTATTTTAAGTGAGATCACAAAATTTCCAAACTATATTAATATTAAATCATGGCATGGTGAAGTTCTTTTTTATGATTTACGTTTATTTTAATCAGTTATATCAAAAAGCAGACAGAGACACAAATTTTATTGTTGTACAATAAATTTCAGAGAGCGGAGGAGTTATGAGTCAATCTGAATCCCAGGACGATGGAGAATATGAAGTCATAATTGTCGACGAAAATAATTCATCTATTTTGGCCGATCATGATGTTCCATCATCTGGTCCACCTTCAACCAAGGTAATAATTTTTTTTATCAAGCGGTACATATTATAAGTATTTTAATACTTTTATTTAATTTATATACAAATAATATATTACCATATGCTTTATAAATAAACAGCAATTGTAAATTTTTGTAAATAGTAACGATCAAATATTTAAACTAGCTAACATTATAATTTGCAGTTTATTCTTTTAATATTATTTTAATAATACGACAATAAAATAATTAATTGTTTAAAATCAAATGTTGAAAGATTAAAAAACATTCAAATTGTTTTGGATTCTTAAAATGAACATAATTTATTTATATATTAAAATGCATGTTAATAAAAGTACAGTGTATCTTTTGTAGAGTTATATAGCTTTTATGGTATTTACGAATTAGGACGCAAAATATGCTAAAATTTGGTATACACTATGATTTCTTAATGTTAACTAAATATATCAATGTATCAATAATTTTAATGCATAAAATAAGAAAATTAAGAAAATACATTAAGAAATTATAATGATTTTTATGCTGCTTATATTTATTGCTTACAAAAGTGCTTGCATGAGGGTGCAAAGAAATTTTGTAATTTTAAAAGTATTTTAATAAATTTCTGATTTATTGGTAATTATTTTTCATGGATTTTTAAGAAAATTAATTTATGTTACAATTAAATTTTCGTGATAATTTTGCAGCATGTGATGCTTTGAAATATAATTGATGTCTTGCATTTAAATAATCCTAAACGTAATAACCTCGCGCAATACACGAATCGTGCGTATATTTTAAACAATTTCCACATATTTAAAATTGATAATTCAAAGTAAAAAAGATACGTGACATAAAATTTGCTAGCCACGATATATAGGGAAGATGCGGCTAATGTGGCGCACTTAAGGTTTACTATCTAATATCTACTAAATAATTGCTAAAATCAATTCATAAAATCAATAAAAAGGTACCAAATGTTAGTTAAACATGTCTACTTTAGCATACAAAGATGTATATAGATTTATTAACTCTACGATATAAAGAATTAATTCAATATAAAAAACAAAAGTTTATGATGACTTTGACAGCACCTTGGTGTAATTTATTTTTTATTTGTAGACGCGAGCGCCGTTCACTGAATATTCGTGGAATATTTCTTTGAATATTCATTAGGATAAAATAAAATAGTACGCCACATTACCCGACGTGGGGTGTTGAATAGGCGCGCTGTTGTAATTATGCTTAAAAATGGCGACTTACTTCTTCACTACTATTGAAAATGATATTAGGATAGTAAAGAATTTATTAGTTATTCATTCTTTTACCTGTATTTTTAATAAATTTGGAAGAGTTTTATATAACAGCTGAGAACTAGGTTATATAATCATATTTAATCAAAATCGAATATTTAAGTGGTTTATAAGATATTTTAGTGAATCATATAATATAAATAACAGATTTCAAGGCTTGTAAGTTTAATTTATTGAAAATTTGCCTGAAAATAGGAATAATTTCGTGTGTGCTACATTAATCGCATATGCACTATTCATTAATTTATTGAAGGGCCGGATGCAATCAAGGGACTAGCACTTTTTTCGATGATTTTTATCTTTCGATTCGAAATTTTGTAACACAATTTTTGTGATTCATTGCATCAATTGCAGATTTTGACAGTAATATTTTCAAAAATTTACTATATGACGCTAAAATGTTAGAAATTTTTTTTAATGTTTTAACACACGTAGAATATGTTGAAGATTATTTTCTATTAACGTTTGAATAAAAAATATTAAAACTACACGAAGTTACATCGAGTTGAAGAGAAAAATGTATTGCATTATTTTCAAGCTATAAATTGCGGGTTTCTTAAATAATTAGAAAACAAAAGAAGATACATATTTTGTTTTAATACAACAAGATGCCTAATGAAATTTCCTATGTGTATCAATTGTCAAAATTTCTATTTGCTCAATTTTTTAAATTCCCTCCTCGAACAATACTTTTACACGTTTTCGAGCGCTAGTCCCCTTATTGCCTCGGACCCTTCAATTGTGATCAATCTTTACGAAAATTTGTATGACGGCATTAAATACTATATAGAATCGAATAAAATTAGTTTGATATATTTAATTTGAAGGTATATACTTAAAACATGGGTGCATCAACTAAACCGCCGCGCTACTTTTTATCATAATAATGTTATAGGTACGTTTTAATAATTTTCATTCATTTAAAATAAAAAATTACTAAAGGCAAAATTCATAAGTGTCTGTATAAAAAGGAATAAGAAAAGCTTTTTTGATACAAAAATATACAATTGAGGAATTTTATAAAAGTAAAAAATTATTTAAGTAATAAAATAATATAACACCTTGAGTGTAATAAACAATTATTATTTTATGAAATTTAGTTTCATCGCTAAAGTATAAATGTCTCTTAAGGTGGATCCATCGGGGCGGGCCGTACCTAGTTGGGGCCTGCAAGGGGGGCTTTGATTTTGTATACATAAAAATAAAAATCTTTATGAGAAAATACTTGAAAGTTAATCTCATTGATGACAAAAGCAATATTTTATTATTTGACAAACGAATATTAAATAAAAAATTTGTTTCATGAAAGATCCTATTTTGCATACAGTGGTTTTATAGGTCACATTTTACGTCTATAGTTGATTATCTCCGATTTTTCATCGGTTACCTATTACTTTTCTTATAAATTCATCTTCTACATTTCAAGCTCTTTTACACAATTTTTGTCCAATGACACACTGAGAAAGCAATATCGTAAATTTCATATCGTAAAATTACGATACCGTAAATTTTCCTATTCATATATCATAAAGCAAATTTCTTTTGATCCAATGTTGGAAAATCATGAGCATGGGATCCGCACAGAATATTTCACCTACTAAAAGAAATTAAACTACTTAAAAATGTATTATTTATGTATAAATTAAGATTTCATATTGCTAATTTTACGATATCATATTGCATCTGACGCTGAATAATTACGATATCGACGCGTAAAATTTTATTATATGATATTGCGTGACTTGCGATATATGTCGTGCATGTTACGATATTGTTTTCGTAGACAGCTGTGTCTTATATATTAAAAGTTATTAGAAAATGATCGCGTTTGTAACCAAGGCGCCGGAAGACCACGTGTGAAAAAACTCATGTTTCATAATTAATTTCTCTTTATTTTGATCGTTTACCCCCCACTTTCTTTTTGTTTTCCTAATTAAAAGCTTAGGCAATTTTCTTTCAAAATGTGAAGTTTTATATGCATCTGTCTTTAGCAGTGGGTAGATGGATCCACCTTAAAGATATATTTTATAACATGCAAGATTATCTTTAAAACTTGGTATTTTTTGTAATTAATCTTCTTTCATAAACAAATATTTTTATATTAAATTTTATAATACTTATTATTATTAGTATTTTTTGTAAAAAAGCAATTCGAGGATAAATAAAATAGTACTGAATTAATTGCAAGCACTATATATGAAATATTCTTTTTAAATTTTATAACGTCGGATTTCAAAACAGGCTTAGTTCTTAGATTTATTTTGTTGACAGCTTTCAGTATAAAAGCTTTTATTAAATACGGTATTTTCTGCTGCAAACTATTTTTTATTAGATGCATCTTTAGGATGGAAGAAACAGTTTGAAATCTAACATTTTTTTTCATATTTAAAAAATAATTCCTGGGTCCAAAAGCGTTACTGTAATCAGTAATAATAACGTCTTTTAATGTAAAACAAAAATAAATGAGCAAACAAGTCAAGGAAATATTAATGAGAGCATGCTCAAGTTTCTTTAACTTTCTTCTATTTTTTTTTTCATTTTTAACCTCCTCTATACTTGCATTGCTATGCGTACTAACTTCCGGTACTGAAGGGTGGCCACAGTGGTGTACCTCGCTCACGGACAATTCTCGAGGAATACACCTCGACGGAAACGACAATTTGCTCTACCACAAGAAATGAACCACTGCCACGTAACGCACAGGTAAAACTGCGGGGAAGAGAACGATAATATACTTGATTATATACATTCATGAGAGTTCTAATAAATTGTTCTGAACATTTTTCTATAATTGATTGAGAAAAAAATACTAGTAATCCCCTAAATAAATAATTAAAAACAATGCAATTAAATAAATATCTACGTTTGTTAAGTATACAAGGTTTGTGTTCTTTTCATTATCTATTTTGCTCTTTACTTTACTGATATTTTCATCTTAGGGATATAAAATTTAAATTCTTAAATTTGAGAATATTACTTCAATCTAATTGATTATTTTGAAATGATAAATGTAAACCTTGTAACCTCATAAAAATCATCTAACCATTGGTGAGCTTCAGATAAAGGAATGCATTTTTATTAACACTTTCTAACTTTCTTAAATACTATTTTTTATCTCTCTTTACAAGTATCAGGCTTATTAAATTAACCTGCATTTATTCTATAGTATATCTTCCAACTAACTATATTATATCCTACATATTTCTATTGCATGCAAATACAATATTAACCGCATATATGCGAGTTTACTGTTCATATTTGTGATATTTGTTGTAAAATTTTTTATATAGTTTTTATAGAAATAGAAATTTCGTAAATTTTCTGTGTAAAAGTATGATAAAAGTGACTGTTATATTCAAGTAGTTATAGTCATAATTTGCAAAATTATAAAAATAGATTTCAAAAGCAGATTAAGTACTTTAGATGTATAATTATTTAGTTAGTGCTGCTACTGATAGTTATAGATAAATATTACTATGTTCTTTACTTTTGAATGACAAAAATCAAAATTGTTGCCTATTAATAATGATAATAAAGAAAATAATATTTTTTGAGAAAATCACTTTTATTACATACAATAAAATAAAATGTATTTATAATATAAGAATCATCTAAAAATTAATAAAATAATTATATTTTATGAAAGTTTACAGCGAACACGACAGAATTTTTGTACGATATTAGTCTGGCTACTTTAAGTTACAATTGATATTTGCAGAGTAATGATTCAAGTGAAGAAACTATGCACCGCAACAATGCCACGGCTGATCCAAGCCCGTCAGAAATAACAACCGATAATGACAATAAGCACAATTCATCAGAGGAGGCCTGGACTGACGTAAACCTTAACGAGGATGGCGATGCTGTTACCATACCACGTGATGATCCAAGAAATATCCACAATATTGCTCATTCTCGAGGTATGAGCATTAACTTTAGTGATCTATATTATATATTTTACTCAGTAAAGCAATAATATGGAGGGCCTTTGTTTATTTTATCCTTTATTTTTTGTTGATTATTATGTTTTTCATTAATAAATATCATAAATATGATTTTTAATTATTATCAAAGAATATATATGTGTTTAATAGAAGTTTCTTAGTTCGAAATAATTATTACTATGTTACTAGTTTCAGTATTTTTGTTTTTTCTTAAAAATAATAAATTCAAAAGTTATGGACGTTCGAAGTTCCTCAATTTTCAAAATTTATAAAGATAATAATTTTACGTGATATGTAATAGTATGTCATGGTGATATCACGCAAATTTAGAAATAATGTATCTAAATTAAAAGAAGATATTTTTCCACAATTTACCAAAATACGAAATAAAAAAATCATGCGACTTTATGTCTAAATATATGATATTGTTAAGAACTAATGAATAAAACGCAACTTTTAAGTGTGACTGCGAATAGAGGGAACTAGCTTAAGAATAAAACTGCGTTTTGCATCGTGAGAAATGAAAGTGAAATTAACTTTGCTAAGGGGACATATAAATACACCTTTAAATTAAAATTTTAAATTAATTGTTAATACATTTTAAGGTCAAAATAAGTCACTCATCATCTACAGCAAGGCTTTATTCTGTTCGTGATAATATAGTTATACAGGCAATGTGGGGATTTAAAAATAATAATTATCGATCAAAATTATAGTTTGTTTAAGCTAAAATTCTTCGATTTTAAAAACTTTTATTATGAAATAAGGCTTAAATATACTGTAAACTTTGATCAATAATTTTGACCTTAAAATAAATACGTTATAATGCATTAAGAATTAATTGAAATTGTAAAGGTATATCTGTCCCCTGAATCAAAAATTCCAAAATAATACGAAATTTTGAAGTCGAAGTTGGACTGGCGTATAATAGCGCGAATCCGTTGATTGGCCTTGCAGGTGAGCTGCCCGACAGCGAGGGCAACGTGCTCGACCAGGAGATGCTGCACAGCTCGGAGCGCGGCGAGAAACCGACGACGGAGATCTCGGTGGTCCGGGTGCCGGATCACCTGGTGACCGTGGCGTCGCCTCGACCCGACGACCTGCCCATCAAGAGCCTCGTCGAGCATCTGCCGGTGCCGACGCCGTCGCGCGAGGCCTCGCTCACCCAGAAACTCGAGATGGCCCTGGGCTCCGTCTGCCCGCTGCTGCGCGAGATCATGGTCGACTTCGCGCCCTTCCTCTCGAAGACCCTCGTCGGCTCGCACGGCCAGGAGCTCCTCATGGAGGGAAAAGGTGAGCGAGCTATTCGAGAATACAGGACGCTAATAGTGAGAAAGGACTATATAGGACTCTATGTAGTATTGTTAGGTAGAAGGAAAAATAATACAAATTTCAATTAAATAATCGAAAATCGTTGAAATAAGTGTCTTTATTATTTCTGTAAGATTAATATAATTATTGGGAAATTCACATTTTTGTTTTCATTATGTAAATATTTATTCACATTCCTATAGTGTTGATATTAAAAATTATTTGTTCATTAGATTTCTTCATTATTTTTAGAAGTGATATTGTGAAATATCTTTGACTAGACATTATTAGTATTCGCAAAGCGATTTCAACACTCTACGTATTTAAGAATTCTTGAAACGTCGAGAATGACGATCGTATCACGTATTTCGCTGCATTTTGTTTTTATGGGCATTCTACGATCGAAGTTATAAATCTAATGGCATCGTGTACAAGTAATCCTTTTTTCATTCACCTGATAGGAATACTAGTGACGTTAAAGGATTTTCCTTTTCTTTTGCAGGTTTAACGACATTCAAAAACAGCAATTCTGTTGTTGAACTTGTGATGCTTCTGTGCTCCCAAGAATGGCAAAATTCTCTTCAAAAACATGCTGGACTTGCGTTTATTGAGCTCATAAACGAAGGAAGGTAAGAACTTATTCACCACACTCTAAAGCGTATTCTTTAAAGTTACGTATATGCATATCTTTATTGATGTAAATAAATACTTTATAGGCTATTATCCCATGCAATGAAAGATCACATAGTGCGCGTCGCCAATGAGGCGGAGTTCATTTTAAATCGAATGCGCGCCGACGATGTACTTAAACATGCCGATTTCGAGGTAGAATTTCAAGCATTCTGATTTCATATTTTGTTTATAGTTTAGATGTGATAAAATTAATTGTAATAATTATATGCTTTAATTTTAGACCCAATGTGCCCAAACTCTACTGGATCGTCGGGAAGAAGAAAGAACGTGTGATCATCTAATTACTGCCGCTAGGAGGCGAGATAATGTAATCGCCAGCAGATTACTTGAAAAAGTTCGCAATATTCTGTCAAACAAACACGGAGCTTGGGGTTACATGGATCCCATGGCTGCAAAGTGAGTAATTTTGTTCTCTATTCGCGATATAAATATACCTAATTAAGTTTTAAATACTGCCTACACACTCCCCGACTGATAAAAATGCGCAAATTAAATTACGCAAAATGTATTAAATTTTGGTAAAAAATTGTTCAGGTTGTCCGAGTACTGGAAGCTGGACGCCTGGGAGGACGACGCGCGCAGGCGCAAGCGATTCGTGCACAATCCCCTGGGCTCGAGTCATCCCGAGGCGACTCTGAAGGCCGCGCTGGAGCACGGCGCGCCCGAGGACGCGATCCTCCAGGCCCGCGAGGAATTCCATGCCCATCTAGCCGCCTCTCGAGCTCATCAGCAGCAGCTGCAGTCGACGGATCTCATGGACGATAGCGAACTGCTGACCGATGACAGGGATCTCGACGCTGACCTCGCTGGTATGCGACCTTCTTCTTTTGCTCCTCTTCTGCCGATTCTCTGCGGGCTTGCATTATTAATTCCATGGTTAATTGGTCCTTTTTATAGGGTTCTTCTTTCGCGGCGAAAGTTTACTTTTATTATGAGATTGCGATTTTTTCAAATTCCCTGAGAATAATAAAACAGGTTTTTTATATAACCTGACACGAGTACTAACTAAATTTATGCATGCAACGGTTTTAAACAAATTAAAATGTAAATAAAAAAAAACAAGTTATTTTCAAAAAGAGTAATTATAATAAATATAAAATTGTTTAATATGTACTTCAATTTTCATAATTTCTTTTAGGTCCAGTCAATATTAGTACAAAAGGAAAACTTGTTGCTCCTGGAATCGTCGCTCCTGGAATAATCTCAGTAACGTCATCAGAGCTGTACTTCGAAGTGGACGAGGACGACTCAGAATTTAAGAAGATCGACACTGAGGTAAGTTTTAATTATAATGCTGATTCTTAACATACCAGTGCCACTCGAAATTGCGTGTACCCTCTTTTTTAAAAGTAAAATAATGCTTTTTTCCATGTGCAAGTTCATTTATCATGTCTTGTCTACACTTATAGCTTATACACTTCTTCAGAATGACCCGTTTTTACATCTAATCGACATAAAAAATGACTACTACCTCGTTCTTTACTCATTTAGATACGGTCGACTCGATGCATTTAAAAGCGACCCGTTCCGAGCGTGAACCATTTGTCTCCTTAAAATATTGTCAGTTTTTATCTCCGCAGCAGTAGCGGCCACTATGGATAAAAAGAAAAATATTGAATTCTTTACATTATTATCAAACTTGCAACATATTCACAATGCAAATTCAGTTTTAACGCAGGTTACTTTGAAAGTAAATTATTCTTTCTCATATTTTACGATTTCCTCGTTTTGATTGTAAAATTTACACACAAAAGATAAAAATAAATTAAAATGTAAATTATTTATGCATTATATGAATATATTCAGAAGAAAGCACGTGTACTTATATTTAAATAAAATAATATTTTCACGATTTATTGTCTTATAAAGGATAAATTAATCGTTTAGGCTCATTGAAAGAGTACATTTTTCCTGCTTTATTTAGTAAAGTAATTTATGTTTTATGTTTGAATATTTAAGATAAACATCAATACTGAATTCGTCTTAAATAATTTAAATCAAAATGCACGCAAAAGGCATTAAGACGACGATAAATAAAAGAAATCTCGTGGGAATTGTCGAACGCTGAAAAGACGCATAAAGATACTATTTTTCATCTGGTCGCGATAAGATCGCGAATTCTCGGAGATCCGTTAGCTATAGCGATCGACAACGATGAAGGCGATGCCGAATCCACGAAAGTGCGATAATAAACGTGAGAGTGCTCATGAGAGCGAAGAGATGGAAGCTGCCTGTATAACGGTGGAATATTAATCACCACGTGTGGTGTGTGTGTGCGTGTGCGTCGAGCTCTGGAATTTGAATGGATGCGATCCATAAATGATGAGACGTGACGAAAGCTTCTACCTATGGGCGGTTAACTTCCATGATCCCAATAAAAATGTATCTCTCCAAGAGGTTGATTTTTTGTGGCACGTGTGGAAAGACTACTCCCATTTGAATTGATATAAATATTTGTATACATCCTCTATAGGAGAGGTATATGGTTCTCAATTTCGATGAATTTATCACTCAAGCATATTATGACATTGCTGATTATGAATCGAAAAGGCAAACGTAACTCTTTTAATATATCACCATGTTTTAAAAAAGAAAAATAGCTTAGAAAACATATTATAACATTTGCTAATTTGTTATACTATGACAAATTTAAATTCAAATAATTGAATTTAATAGACGTTTCTCTTTTTACATTGATTATTATTATTATTACTATTATTATTATTATTATTATTATCATGATTATTACTATTATTATTATTATTATTATTATATACAAGATGTGTTACTTAAAAGTAATTAAAATAATACTCCAGCTAACAAAAAAAACTTGCTTTTGAAAGCAACTATTTTGTACAAACTTTGAAACCCAACAGGTCAATACTGTGCAAAGACTATGCGAACCTTAAAAGTACAAAATATCGTACACGCAAGTAATAAAAGTTTAACGTTCTACGTAACGACCAGCCGGTTAAGATTTTAATATTCACATCTTGCACACATCCTCGAATGTGTCACTATACTCTCGAGACTCGAACACATTCTAATGGATCTCGGAAAAGTTCCGATGGAAATCGAGATGCACGCTCGGGTCGTGAGTAACTTCTGGATTATGCTGCGGTGGTGGTGGTCGCCTGGATCATCGTCGCGAGTCAGAAAGAGAGAGAGAGAGAGAGAGAGAGAGAGAGAAAGAGTGAGAGAGAGAGCGAGAGAGAGATGCAAGTGGAGATTCCAGGCGAGGACTAGGAGATACGATTATCATATATCGGTCGTAGATCTCGCGTTTGTATAACTACGGAATAAAACAAACAGTCGGTGGGGCCCCATGGGGCCTCTCGCTGCCTACCTGTATGCTCTCTCAGCTCTGATCTTTCAGGGTCGGCAATTATGAGCCCCCCGCGGGCTCCCTCGCTCCCTCTCTTTCTCTCGTACGCTGTGTGCCCAAGCTATCTCTGTCTCGTGCTTTTTTCTCTTTCTCTCCATCCTTTTTTACACTACCCCCCTCTCTCTCTCTCTCGGCTCTCCTCGTCCACTGCACCATACTACATTTCTATCTGTGGATTTCTTCCTTTATCGCGCAGTGACTGTGTTCTGCTTTTTATGATCCATCTCTGTCTCCTCAGCGTTTTTCACAGCGTCGTTTGTCTTTTCTCTCGCTCGTCTCAACTCGTTTTTGTTGACTTTTCAACGAGTCTTCGTCTCTCGCTCTTACGCACTGCTGAATTTTTGAGGCCCCGTTCCTTCTTGTGTCTCGTCCACTTCCATCTCTATTCTCGGGGCGCCTCTTTTCCCTCTCCCTTTCTCGTGAGACTGAATATGTGGAACGAAGGCATTCGTTATATTTCTTAACGACAGTTGGCGCCGGTGCCGATGTTCGTATACGTGTTGTCGTTTAGCATTGATCGCATCGTCAAGCCGATTTGTAAAATTCTTCCTCTTTTATAATGTCCGATCTTATCTTGTTTCAGATGCAATGATCTTCGATAAATAATCCAAATGCATAATTAATATGCAAATATATTTTTATGTACTTGTTAATGGTGTGTTCATCTTTTGAATATCGGGATTATGCTTTTATTTATGCCTTATAGCTGCGTGTTGAAGTCAAACTTTTCTCCCACGCATTATATTAAATGTTTTCTACTATTTCTTTTTATTATGCATTTTTTAGCATTTACGTTTCATACTATCAAATTCCACGATTCACTGCGCTTCATTGATTTAATAAAATTAAATGAATCGAACTAGCCATTAAACAATTTTCGTTTTCAATATTTTTCTTTTGTTTAATTTCGTTATGAATTGTATTGAATAGTATATTTGAAAATAACTTTCACTAATTAACGTAAATTTACAAGCGCTCAAATATTAGTTTTTATTGAGTTCACTTGAGCTTCTAGTTAAAATAATCTTGTAAAATTTCGTTCTGTTACTTAACATTTTTTGTAGATGTTTAGGTGTAATAAGATGAAAAACTGTAATGTCAGTATCCGTCATCCCCTTAAGGTAGTTCTCTGGCTGCAGTGGTGCTCAACTCGGTGTTAAATCAGAAAATTTATTAACCTTACAATTTATAGTATCAAACATCAGAATGTCGATATAAATTGTTTATAAGAGTATCAAATATTCCCAAAAGTTGAAAGAGAGTGAAACACTGCATGCCTATATAGATATACTGATAGCATGGGATTAAAACTTTGGACTGCTGTATTTAAAAAAGAAATATCGCTTGCCCTATCAAACTTTTTTCTCCATGGTTCGTATTATTATTTTACATCATTTGCGAGTTCTTTAAAAAAAAATTAAAGGAAACTTTTCTTGCAATTAAACGAAACGTCTCTCGTTATGGAGCTCAGTATAGACTTCCTGTGTTAAAATATGAAATTTCGAGGCGTAATATCTCCGAATATCATGTGGCTTGGGGGTTCAAGCTTTTAACCACGTATAAAGGATAGCTTTATAAATATATATACCAATTTTCAAGAATTTTTAACGAAATCGAAAAATCCAGAGAAATACCTTAAGATAAAGAAAATATTGTCATATGTATGATAGTTGATGATCACGACACTTCCTTCATCTTAAGGGGATGCCGGATACCGAAGTTACAGTGTTTTGTTTAATTCAGTGAATATATAAGATTCTTAAATTTCGCGAACGTACAATCTATATATCACTTAGAATGTAAGTAAGTATAACGTTCGTAAAATTGCGTTAAAGAAAAAATTGACTGCATAAAATGCAAAATCGATAATGTCAATAACGAGTACAAGGTATAAGACTCCGTCTCCCCTTAAGCCGACAGCTAAGAAATATTAGGGGAAGGTGAGACAACGTGGGCAGACAAATTTTCAACGTCTTATAGTTTTTAATTTGTAGAAAATTAAAGAGAGAAACTTGCTTTTCTGTATTCTGCAATTGTTAGTAGTTCTTTCGGGTAAAATTTGATTTTTCACTTGTTTATGTGTAACTGAAAACATCTAAAAATTAGACACCTTCCCCTTATTTAAATTTAAGAGATTTTTTTTAACAGTTTTCTAAAGTTATTTCATAGTATTATAAGTAAAAATAAAATTCTAATGTATACGAAAATACAGTTTTTATTGTAATAAACGAGTATCCAATTACTAATACACAAAAAACGTGATTGTTAATCCCGTTATATGTTATGGTTTATAGAATAAGCGTCTCTATAGTGATTACCAGTTTGTATACATAATATTCCTACGTTATAGAGAAAATTTAATAATATCACTGTTGATGTTTGGTGTCACGGAAATGATATTTTCCCAGCTACCGTGTGCATATCGGGCTATGTAACATAGAATCATTGACTGTCGCACGCTTTATTTGGTTGAGAAAGGAACATAATTCGGTTGCAAAGACTTGTGATTTAGATAAAAAATATGCGAAAATTAGTAGTATGTATATTTTCGACGTGTACAGTTACTGGTACATTAGCGAACAATGCATTTTTAGAAAAACGTTTTTATTGACAGTGTTCGATTTAGTCTTATAAATTAAGGGATGCCCGATCGCTACAAACCGTCCAGGTACTAGTATATTTACCTTAAAAACAGTAAGAATAAAATAAAAGTTCGACGACCATTCTATTTACATGACATTTCGTTAAATGAAATTCTAGCCCATTTTCACACTTTGGTAAATTACAACGAGTTAGATTGTATCAACTTTTTACTTCCATTCCTGATAATAAGCGAGTCGTTTCCATGAATAAAAGAAAAAAAATCAAAGATTATTCACAGGTGCTTATGCACACAAAAAAGTAATCAGATACATCGCCCCCAATTCCAGCGAGTGTTTATTTAGAGTACAGTTTGCACTTATTTTTATGAGGCTCATTAGTCGAGGAGCATCAGGCGAGGTGCGCCTCGGGGCCCGAGCAGCGGAGAAAGAGAGGCTTCGTAGAATTCGTAGCGATGGATCACCGGACGGCCGGTATGGGACTTAAGCGATCGTAATACGCATACAAGGAAAAGATGCGTATAAGAGTAGTGGCCCCGGGGAGGCAGCGAATGCATATATATCGGCTCGTATCCATTCGAGCGCATCCTATCCTCCTTCTCTTTTAATCTCGTGTTTCTCTTTCTTCCTCCCTCTCTCCTGGATTGTTTCTTTTTTTTTTTACTTTCTACCGGTTCGATTGAGTCCCTTTGCTCTTTTTCCATATGCTCTTCTCTGTTCTATCTTTCTCTCTCCCGTGCACCCTCTGTGCACGTGTGCGTGTGCATGCGCGCGGTGCATGCGGTTTCTCTCTGTCTCTCGATCTGCTTCTCTCCTCCTTTATAATGGCCCGGGCAAACATATTTATCGTGATTTATCGTTTACATGAACCTCCTCTCTCCTGCTCTCTGTTGCTGGCGTCCGCGTGCATGTATATATACTCAGCAGATAGAAGGGTATAAACGCACTCACTGTGCGATTAAGGCCGCTGAGTTATTGATTGTTTAAGAGGAGCATTAATATCGACAAAAAAGACGCACAAATTCACTCTTCTCTCGAGGAGCCGCGCTATTAGCATTTTTTACGATTAGCGGAAAGTATGTTTAAAAGTGCACTGCCGCGTATACCTTGTTAACGTTATATAAAGCATCGTAAGGAGGAACACTCTGTGGGTATATTTCGTTGCGAATATTGATTGTTTTAGCAGATTTTAAATTTTCAACTGTAAAATGCGTAATCTGTAGTAGTATGTACTGACAAAATTGTATTACATTGTCCTATTAACTTGTTTCATCTCTAAGAAATTGATTCATTAACTTTAATAATGATGTTCAAGAATTCACTTAAATATGTATAAAATACTTATTGGACATTGATCACTTTTACCTCGCAGCTGCATCTGATTAATAATCTTGAGTACATGGATCACTTTAGTTTTAATTAAAAAATTTCGAACACACAAATTTTTGAATAAAAATTAATTTAAAAACAAAGTAAATAATGTTTCAATCATGCGAAAAAAAATTGAATTATAATAATATATTTGTATAGTATAATTTCAGTTAAAAGTAATATGAAACTTATATACAATTAAATTGTACATATTTGAGAGCTGCATTACACGCAAATCTAAAACCATCGCATAACCCACATCTTAGGGCAAAAAATTTGAAAAAGCAAAAATAAATAGAGGATAAAGGAAGCTCTGAAAGCTTCGGAGCAAAAGAAGTCCGTATATACATATGTTGCGCTCGCTCCTTCGTTTAACGTCGACGTGCGCGACATGCATATGCATGATTTGCGCTTGATGTATTGCCGGTGACGTCATAATAATGCGCTTGTAATTACTTGCGCTGGCCCTCGAGGCGATCTTTCGCAGGAGATTTGAAACAGAAAGAGAGGAGACGACACTGATGCGCGACTTGTGCTACCCGCATATGCAGTCGAGAAGTTTGATGAATCGAGCTCGCGAACGCTTTCGCTAGCTATTGACGTGTTTAGTAAATAAATAAATAAATTGTCCGTTTTAATGTACTTTTCATTGCTCAGCAACGATTGTATTTACTCAATATTAATTTGATAAAGACAGGTACTCTGTGAGTAATGGATATTTAATAAGTATGCAGGGACATAAATATTGTACAAAGATTATTTTGTATACAAAACTTTAATAACAATAATGCATAAGAGTTTAAATTAAAAGAATATTTAATCATTTCATCATAAATCGTTTTTGATAAACTTATGGTACTTTTATTTTTAACTTTTGACTTCCAATTAAAAATTAAAATTGAAATTAAAATGAATATACCACTATATTCTACGTAAATAAATAAATATGGTAAATGTTTATTGGTATTTTAAATTGAAGGTATTTTAAACATAACAATTTAATGATAGATTTGATTGATGAATATAGTAACTCTTTCTGAATAATTAATAGTTTAACATTGTTTCAAATGTAATAAAGGAATTTGATTTATACTTTTTCAATATCATTTATTCTTTTTGATTAATGTTTTTAAATGCTTTGATTAATTAAGCTATTCCTATAACTACAATATTAATGTATGCTTTTTGCTTAGAAGAATATTTAAAACTCAATTGAGAATACTATGTGTCTTAATGAACAGTGGCTATATAACAATAAGTACCTTATTATATCAAACGAAGTGTTAAAATTGTCTATTAATCGTATTTCAAATAGCTTATTACTCTAATATATTAGATTATTAAAAAAAATAGCAAAATTAATATTATTAAATTTTACCATAGATAAAGAGAATGGATAATTCCTAGTACAAATCAGACTATTTATGAAATGTTCTTTTAAGATAAGGATCAATCCATTTGTAAGAAAATCGGTAAGATGTAGCTTGTAGTGTAAAAATAGTACAAAGGGCTAAAAATGCTTAAAGTTAAAGTACATCGAGAACGTAAAAAATAAGTGACAATGTGCCAAAAGCACATAAAGCATCATCTTCCTTCCAATTTTCCAAATAAATTAAGTTCTCACTTATCGCGCAGTCGCATCAATAAGTAATTGCACTGTCATAAGTTGAAAGCTCCCATGTCCAGCACCATCAGCATTATCATAATACCCGGTGTATAAATTTAGCGAGAGTATACACACGAGCCGTGCTCACCTCCTGGCCGTGCACGCTCGTAAAATGGCAGAAAATTGCAGAAAAATCGATTATATCCGGGGGTACACAGGTATAAGCGGCGCGATGCAATCGCTCGTGCTCGCGTTAAGGTGGACGCTCGCGCGCCGATGCCGCAGCGGCGGTTAACTTGGGTAAACATCCATCAATTGGCGAGTAGAGGAGGAGGAGGAGGAGGAGGAGGAGGAGGCGCAGGGCCGAGCGCAGGAGAACGGGCGGGACCCGCGCGCGCTCTCTGCTCTCTCGCTCTCTTCAACGAGGCAGGGTAATCACTGCTATTAGCGCGGACATTACGCCGGTGGTCCGGCAATCTTCCTAGCACTCCGTCATATATGCGCGAGGATGCGCGTCGACGAGTCTCTTCTCTCTTCCTTCCTCCGCTGTGCACTGCGCGTACGCTTAAGACACACGAATCGAGCGCTTGGCGGCCCTTTTCCTGCCTGCCTGTCTGCCTGCCTGCCTGCCTGCCTGCCTGCCTGCCTGCCTGCCTGCCTGCCTGCCTGTCTGCCCCCAACTTTTTGCCTCGTGAATAATTGTCTCGGACTTAAGTGATAGTTTGCGCCGATGGAAAAGTGCGGATAACGGCCTGTTGAACGACTGGCGGAGGCTGCGCGCTTAAGTGAATCCGTATGGGCCTTCGGAGGTAAAGGCTTTGCTGGGTATTATTATTATGACTTGCGATGTAATTTTCTGTAGACTGTTTTTAGAATTCAATTTTGCCTTTCAATATTCGCCAGTTTTATTTCAATTATTTTAAATTAATTCAGAACATCAATATCTATTTGGAATTTTGCATTTTTTCTACTCCTTCATATTATGAATAAGAGAAGTATGGATAGACCTTTACACATTTACATTGACACTTTAATTGTGCGTATTGAAATTGGATTTCATGTTACAGTTTCTTTATAATTTAAAACATTTCATTTGGGTTGCGAGCGGTCTAATATAAAACATACAACTTTCAATACGAGTTTATTTAACAGACAAGCTTTATGCAATTCAATCTGTTATAAAATAAGACTTTCAAAAAACTATGAATACTCATGCCGACATTTTTTATTTGAATGAGATAAACTGCGTTGTATCCATTCCACGTGCTAAAATTATCAAAAACTTGAGAATTAAAGTTTTTTTAAGTGACTGGCAACCTATGGTATCGACCCAAACTTTATTTACTATTATAAAAAGATTTGGATCTTATAATAGACAAGTTGTACCTTCCAAAACACTCCGCTGAAAGAATTAAAAAAACCTTTCGCGCCTACAAGCAGCTGCGAGTCACATCGAAAGCGATGTGCAAGCAAGAACGATCATCGCCGAAAGGAGCGAAGACTCGCGCAAAAATCACATCGAGCCTCCGCACGCGCGTACTTGTCTACAGCCGTATAATACGCGTGCTACACACATACCCATATGTACGGCGCGGGGCGCAATAAATATCGGCTCGACCGGCGTGGCCACAGAAAAAGAGGGATAAAGAGAGAGAGAGAGAGAGAAGGAGAAGGAGAAGGAGAAGTATAATACGCGGCTTGGGGACCGCAGCGTCTTTGGCGCTACTTACTCCGTCAGCGATAATGACCGGGTGCGCTCGGGCTGTTTGCTTAGCGAGGAGATTAGTGAATGAATCCACAGGTGGGCACCATCCGTCACACGAGCCTGCAGCGCGCGCCGAGGAGGCACCTTCTTCCAGCTCCAGCTCTCCGCCACGCCTATAAATTCACCGCGACGATGCTGCTGCTGCTGCTGCTGCTGCTGCCGTGGCTGCCTTCTTCGCTTCGTCCTCTTTTTTCCGCTGCTGGCTCTTGGCAGCTCCGGCCGAGCTTTTGTTTGCTCCTCTCTACACCACTGCAGGCTCTATATCGGCTCTTCGCTAATGTATTATACCGAACTGCACTCGTATTATCGTTCGGGTAGGTCGGTTTGCTTGTTTGCTTGCTTCTTTCGTTCTTTCTCGCTTTGGGTTCGACCTTTTCCTTCCGTTTCCCTGGTAATTTTTCTTCTTCTCACTCGGAGGATCGCTGAGCTGAGCTTTGACTTGGTTATTGGGATTCCTTGTCTAAGTGGACTTGGCTTATGTTAATTGAGTTTTTGCTTCGGTAATCTTCAAATGATAGGGTTTAAGTGAAAACGAGATTTGTCTTTTCAGTTTTCTTAGTGCAGGACCAAGCATAGACATTTGACGTGATGATTAAAATAGAGGCACGTTTAATTTTCTCTTCTTTTATTTGATTGGGAATTAACGTTTGAAGGAAAATCTTGATGGATGATGGATTTATTTGTAGCTTGATATATCATATACCGAATGCGCTTTATTGAAATCGAAAATTTAGATAAGTAATTAAATTTCCTATTATAATAATGATAATAATTATCTTTTTAATTCCCTACGAGAAATGATAAAATTCTGTACACCTAATTATAGCGTGAACTCATAAAAATGACAACGTATCCCACAACTGCACATTATAAATATGTACAGCGCTATACAGGGCTCGGTGCATACAAAGCTCGCCGATCGGGCGATTCGATTCAATTTACCAGCAAAGAAAGTCAAAGAAGCGCGCAGAAGGGGATCGGATCCTCTGGTATAATCCTCGTTCTCCTTGAGAATCCACCTACTGTGCACCTGCCGACAGCTAGGACGGACAGCGGGCGCACGCGCGCGAGACAATTGCCTATGATATCCATCATCGGCGCCTGCCTGCTTGCTTGCTTGCCTGGCCTCTCGCTCTCTCGGGGTATATAATCGACGGTCACGCCTATTATATCGAGTCGAGAGTCTTCTCCTTCCTCCCTGCCTGTCCTCCCTCCTTCTCGGGGCCCGGGAATGCTGCGCCGGACTACCGGCTTGTGCACCGGCGGCCGCTGCGAGAGCCCGGAGATGCTAATTTTGTAATCAAACATGACAGTGAGTCATTGGAGGCGTTTAATAATTTTTGACAGTTTCATCGGTTCGATGACCGGCCGCCTCTGCGCTTCGCCTCATCTTCTGTATATTCCTCGCTTGTTTGCTGACTCGCCATCAGCGCGATGATTATGACTTTTCGACTGGGAATCTTGAGAGCTGCTGCGCTCGTTTCGTATAGCATGTATGTGTGCGCGCGCTCGTCAGGGTGCTTTGCTTCATCGTTTCTTGCTTAACTAGGATTCTTTGTGGTCCGGGTGTTGGGTTATTAGTGTATTAAGTGATTTGTAACATCTAAGACACTTTTAATCTGCAAAAAATGAGTGGCGTTAATTATAGTTTTGTTTTTTTTAAGTCGGGAATCATTGTTGAAGATTGAGTTGAAAAGTAATCGGATGCGTTATAAAATGTTGAGCACTTGGTTGCTCTTAATTATTTTTATCCTTATTATGGTTATCAAATTCGACTATTTGTCTCAGTTTATTTTTTTTATCCAATTTACCATGGAGATTAGTATAGAAAAGAAGAAGCTAAGGCGAAGAAAAATCACTTGTGAAAGATGGTGAAAGCTTAAGAATACAGAAGTGAAGAGAGGGAGAAAAAGAGGCATGTGCCAGAACCGCTTCAGAGCGATTATCCGGTTGTTAGACCCTTGAATTGGTGGGAGGAGATGCACTTTTCGACTCCGTTTTACACATTATGTAGCTGCCACACGCGATGTATACATCTATCGTCTTGTGCTAAATGTTACTTTCCTCTCCGACAATTTTCTATTCTAATCCGTGATTTAATACTAGCGTTATAAGATTCGAATAATTTTGGGTAAGCTGCCATCAAAAATAAATTTCTTTAAATTAAACTTTTGAATTTCTTTTTCTATCGTTATTAAAAATATCTGATAAGAGAGATCTAACAGTGAGAACCCAACCCTGCGGAACTCGGATTTTGATGAGGTTTTGGGAGGTGCTTTCTTGTACCCAAAAATGAAGGTACCTCTTCTAGTGATTATAAATATGCGTGTATTGACACTAGAAAAAATGGCTTGACAGATAATAAAAGTAGATAGAAAGAGCTTTAATTTGAGAGCTGTACGTTAAAAAATATTAATCCAAGCCAAAGTTATTAACAATTGAAGATGTTGATTAAAAATGTATAAAAAACCCACGGTATTAAAACAGTATAATTTCTACAAATATTCATGCATTTCTTAGTCATCATCTTCAAACATTAATAACTTTGACTCCGATTAATATTTTTTAACGTTGCAGATCTCAAATTAAAGCTTTTTCAGTTAGGAAGTATCTACTAGAAAGGATCTCCTAAAGCCTCATCAAAATCCGAGTTCCGCAGATCGAGTTGGTGTTCTCCTTATCAGTGTATTTTTTAGTGATTTTTATATAGATTATCACGATAGTTAAACATCCAACACTACTCCCTCGAACACTGATTTACCTCGAATTTTGCTTATGCAGTTAGACCTCGAATACATCGAAATTGTTCAATCCATCTAAAATTTGGTTCCAACTTGTTTTGACATTTATAAACAGTTTCTATTCTTATGAAAAAATAATCATTTTAATAAAAACGTTATTTGAAAAAAGTATTTAGAATAAGAAATAACAAATAATTGGTTTCTAATAAAGATAAGTACGCAACTATTTTTTTAATTGTCAAAATAAGTGCACGAATAAGTTTTTAGAAGAGTTCGTCAATTTCTTATACACAAGAAATATTTTGAAGTTGATGCATTTAGTCTTATTATTGAGTGAAAAGTTATAGGTAGAGTAGATTCTCCTTACCCCGTTAAGGCCCAGACGCCCTGTACGTATAGGGCACGCATGCTGAAACGTCATAAAAAATCGATAGTCAATAAAAATGGTTTCTAAAATATGCGAATGCTTTGTTTGGATGAAAGCAATCCGATGATACCGTCAGAATAAAAAGAGAACTCAATTACCTGCCGCAAAATTCAAAATAGTGATGTCATAACAGCAAAGCAATGCGTATGGAAAAAAAATCAGTGCATATGCCGCTGCAAATTTTTCCATAAAAATACATAAGAAATATATTTTTTGGTAATTATTTCAATGGATACTTATATAGGAATACTCGAACTAACGAACTACCATGTTAGTTATTCAAATCAAATTAATTGAAGACCAGGAGGACTTACAGTCGGTTGTAAAGGCCTGCTCTATAAATCATACTTATAAGGGGAGACCATGAAGTCCAGGTCTTGGATTTTGATGAAACTTTAGGGATCGACTTTTGGAACCTAAAAATGAAGCACAGTACCCGTAGTTTTATCCAATGGGTCTTTAAATCTGAGACAGTGCCAGAAAACATTGGCATTGCTCATATGGACAATGCTAAAAATCAAATATATATAGATATACTATCAACGTTAATTAAATGCGCCGTATCTACCGTACAAAGGCCCATTGGATAAAATCACGAGTATTGGGCTTCATTTTTAGTTATCAGAAAACGATCCCTAAAGTTTCATCAAAATTGGTGACCCGGACTCCGTGGTCCCTCCTAGTTAGAGCTTAGTTTTACTTTAGTAACTGTAGGAATGTAAGTTTGAGACCACTCTAAGCATAACTAAATGCAAAAAGAACTTAAACAATAACGGCATACAATTATTGAAAAAGAAACATTATAGACTAATTTGTTTACACGATTGTATGGGCCCGTAATACACAGTGTACAAAAATACTTGATTACAGATGTTTTAACGAAGATTATAATAACTTTAAAAAATAATTTGTTAACGAGTAATTACATATAAAAATTAAGATCAAAGTATGATTACTTGGGTTTCGATGTATTTTGCGTATGTTTACAAAGGAAATAGTTTTTGATCACATCAAATAGAAAAATTCTTCTCTACGAAGAACAAATTCTCACTCCCGTATTATAAAGAAAATCTCATTTACCGAGTACGCAGATTCGCAACAAAAAGTTCATTGATAAAAGAAAGAAGTACACCCTAATCTGAATAAACTATACGCACGGACAAGGCGAAAAAGAGAAAATACAAGCCGCGGCCGCAGCAAGAGAAAGAGCCAAGTCAAAGAAACGGAACGAAAAAAAACCAGAGTAACGTAAAGAAAAAAGGCAAGAAGAGGAAAAGGAGGAGAGAGGAGGGATCTCTCTCTCTCTCTCTCTCTCTCTCTCTCTCTCTCTCTCTCTCTGCAGCCCACGGCTGGTGGCGCGACGTACGTTGAGTTATGGCGCAGGTTAATTATACAAAACATTCAATTATACCTTCCTCCGGTGAACACACCCGCGCGCGAACACACGTTCGCGTGTGTATAATCCGCCTCGCTCGAGGACTCCACCGCGAGCCGGCCAGTCTCGCTTCCTTCCCTTCCTGGGGCCTCTTTTTCTCTCTCGCTCTCTTTCTCTCATATACGTATGGTCTCGCTTGGCGAGCCAATGGCGCGTGCTTCTCCCGTGCGGAGCGCGATGGAAAAGCGAACTGGAAACGTAGGTACTATACCCGAGCATGGATAAGTTCGCACCGTGGCGAGAGGAATTTGTACACGTGTACGCAGTTCCGTGGGTGGATTCGCGTGATAAAGCTGCGTGGAAAAAAGAATCTGGCTCGACGCGCGGCCTATCGCTGAAATTGAAACGTTATTTAATGCTACTCGAGCGTGAGTTGTGCGTTGGGCGGCGACAAATTGAAACTGCACGACAAATTGCAATGATACATTGCCTTCATTATTTGATAAGCGGTAAACGATGCTTGTAGACTGTACGAGTTAATGTTAGGTGAGACTACTACATTTCAAGTTTACTATTTTGGCTTATATTGAAGATGTACTTATTTATGTAAATGAATGGTTAAATTTCTGTCGGAACATGTACGTTTTATTGTAAGTTGGTTTGTTCTCTGAATAATAATATTCGAAAAATATGATTTTGACAATGGCTAAAGACTCTAAATGAGTAGAATAAAGATTTTTATGTTTTATAACGGTTAAAATACACATGAATCGTACAATGTTAAAACAACGTATGTCGCATTTATTATTTTACGTTATCGAATAATCGTTCCCAAATTCTGTAAATGATACCTAACATTCTGTAACAATTATCTGAGGAGATACAAAGTAGCTATATGTAGTAACAGATTTATATCCATTCAACTTAAGAATTTCTAGAGAATTAATTCGTAACTATTTTATCCTAATTTCTATTTAAAAGAAACTTACATACATTGGGGAATTTTTCAAATGTAACAATTCATTGTATTAACGTAATATTCTAACTTCTTTGTACGTTCTCAACAGCAATAAAATCAATTAAAATAGTTCATACCATTCGATTACATACCCATTATAAGAAGCTTTCTGGAAAATGCCAATGGATCTTTAAATAACATTTTAATTACATTGAACTTTTATTAGAGAAATAAACTGTAGCGTCTTTATTTATGAAAAACATATTTAGGTTTTGTTATATAGATCTGAAAAATAACATTTTGTCTCATATGCTATTTTAACAATATACAATTCATATATTACCAAGTATTTATAGCAAAAAGTATTCAGAAAGATTGCTTTTAAAGAAAATATTTTATGAACTTATAAAACAAATTTCTTTTTTCAGTTTACCTCAGATTCTCCCCCTTAAAATACACACAAATATATACAATATTCGTTTTCACATTCACTTTGTTTGGTACTTATTTATATATTTCATAAATTTATATATACTCGCAAATTTAATAATATTCTCATCTAATGAGACTTGAAAGCGTTGACAATTCAAATAGACATTTATTCTAATATTCAAAAGAGTGAGGAGACTGCAGTATAATTTCATAATTTGAATCCAAAGGCAATTAATAAAACTCCGAAATTCACTCCAATGAGGTAACCGAAGATTCCGAAATATTTCACACCGAAAAAGAAATCAAAGAATCCTCCCATATCTCTGCCACCTTCTTTTTTTGACCAATAAAACAACCAAACGTTACTCGTCCGCGTCGTGATTTTCTCATCGCACGGCGCCTCATTTCCATAAAGTGGCGGCGCGTCCTTCCAGGAAAGCCAAGAATTATGTATACGCATCGAGAAAACGGGCCCGCACGGCCGGATTCGTGAATTCCGTTCCCAAGAGCGTCTGTATATACACGCGTCGCGTTGTACTGCGTCTCGACACTCGGACGTCGCGAAACAGTGTCACACTGAAAATAAGCGCGCGGGCGGCGCATCTCTTCGCTGTGGTGCCACTCGATTATCGGATCCTCTTCCTATCTCTGTCCTCGTTCTGACTACGTCTCGCATAACAACGTTACTTCTCGACAGCGTCAGTGGATGAGAAAGAGAGAGAGAGAAGACCATTTATCATGCTCGGCAGATCCTTGGAATGCCTTGAAACAAAAGCTACGGGAGAATTTTCGACGCTGGACTCGCATCGGGCTGACTTAGAGAGAGGAAGAGAGAGGGAGAGAGAGCAAGAATTTGAGTGAAAGAGAGGATATGAAGATTGAGAGAAAGGATGGACTTTTACTGAAGGAAGCTTCACATTGTTAAATCTCAATGTTGATAAATATTTATTTTGTTCGGCAATTAAAATTAACTTTAAAACGTAATTTGTGGGTATTTCGTGACAGTCTCATAAGCTTCTATTATTTTTCAGATTTTTGATCGCACGACAAAATAATAAACGGGTTATTTGGCGTGTTTTTACATAAATTATACGATAACATAATATTGACAACAATTTCAACGACTGAAATTAGTAATATCGGTATTTTAATTATCACTGATTTTCGTACGTTAAAGTAAAATAATTTTTTCAAATCTTCATTGACCCAATGTTATATATCGATTCGTTGTCCTGATAGATATAATTTTAATATATGTTAGAATACAGAATAAACAATAAAGTTGTAATTTGCTATAAATAGAACAAAAACCTGTATTTTCAAGAGTTTTATTCACACTGATTTGGCCAATAATTTAACTTAAAATGTTGCAGATTTAGATCTGCATTATTATTATAGACATAATTATTATAGACATAATTTATTTTTTGTTCGTTGAAGACTCCCTTCAAAGTGTAAAAATACTTATATTTATGGTAAAATTGTTAACTAAAAGAGAATAGTCTTTGTATTGTTCCGACTAGAACTTGATAGATATAGTTCAATGAATAAATTCAGATCACCTGAAAAATATACACGCATTTGGCAAATAACCGTTTAGTCCTGTAAAAATGCACATCCCTATTGACCATTGCCCAGCTCGTTCTTAATCATCAGCCAAGAGAATTACTCTTCACTCTTCAAGCTTCGCATTGTGAAACTGCCTTTTAAAAGAGAGTTTTGAAGAAAAAAAGAAGAGAGAGAGAGAGAGAGAGGGAGAAGAACGTCAGACGCGCGTGTGCCGGCTGGTGGCCCGTGCGCGGGAAAAGGTGGCCGTGAGTCCCATAACGCCGGGGACTTTACGCGCCGGCGCCGGCGCCCCCCGCGGCCACAGACGCCGCCGCGCCGCCACATCACGGAGAAAGCTGCGTGCAGAGGAAAGAAGATGAGAAAGAGAGAGAGAGATGGCCCGTGGAGGATGAGAGCCGGACACGCGGCGAGGTTACGAAGGTACAAGGTGCGCACTGTGCGAGAGATACGAAAAGCGTGTGGAGAGAAAGTCGATGGAAGAACAAAAGGTTGACGAGCCGCATGCGATGATGCAGGATTTTGGCGATAAAGAGATGTGTTGGAATTTTGGGGTATCTGTATAAATACGTGTTAGTTTTATCAGTGTGATAATATTGGCGCGTGGTGAATGGTTTAGGAATCTTTTTATGGATTGGTGATATTTGCATTGCGTGTGGATATTTCAAAGTTGGGAATTGATTGTTAATTTATAACGCGATTAAAGATAAAGCCGGATTGAAGACTGTTGTACCAATATTCTTGATACAATGTTTCTGGTTACACGAAGATGTTTGTGTTAACATGGACTAATGCAGATGAAACCGAGATCTGATTCAGTTAGTATAATTATTAGAGTAAAGATGATTTAACTAATAATTTTATTGCACCGATGATGCAAGTTAAATTTAAAGCTATTTACCTGTACCTATATAATAAATGACAAATCTTAACGTTAAGTTTTGAATTATCTATAAATGATAACTATACATTGAAATTAAAAATAATGTAAATGAATACTTTTTCGTAGTTATGATAAACTGTATATATACGAAAAGCCTTTGAGTTTGGTCGTTGTTACCGTGACAACTACTTCCGCTTACTTCGCTATGTGAATTGAATGTGTTGACAAGCATGCACGCAAAACAATACTGTCACGCATGCGATGAAAATTTTTGTTTAATTTACCGCATTTACAAATTAATTGCCACTTTGACAAATTAATTTTTTCCAAATTGTATTTTCATTTAAAATTTTCATTGGTTAAACTGCTGGAAAGTCTACATTATAATTAAATTCAATTAACTTTATGTAGTTATTTTATAATATATTCCATCGTCAATGTTATATCCATAGGAAGTCAAGATATTTTTCAGTTTAACATTTTAGAAATTCACTATTTTGAATTTTGTGCTATTATTTAAGTTATTTACGATGGCAGAGTGATATAAATCAATGTATATTATAATTAGTTACTTGCACATGGACGTTTTAATGTAAGAATGGTCATAAAAACTGATGTTTTACAAAATTCTTGGCACATATATATTTAATTATTGCAGTATAAGATCTATAAAATTATTACTAATATCTTGAAAAAAGTAGATTTATAATACACTGTTGCATAGAAAGTTGTTAATGTCATCGCAAGAAATTTTATTAAATGACTTATATTACATTCTGACAATATCTTTTTATCAAAAAAGACACATAAAAAATGAAGTCTTTTATTATCCATCAACCATATATTACAATGAAATTTTTTTACAATATATGTTTACATCGAGCGCGAATCAATCGAGATTCCTGAAAGCGAAGTATATTTGGTACTTTTTTACGAGGCACGGACGAAACCGTGAAGGTCGTAAATATGAAATAGCACCGGTTTTTACTCTGTCTCTTAGGATTTTGCTGCTTAAAAAAACGCATCGAAGCACATACTGGCGAATCGCAGTATTCGAAAGGGCACTTTATTGTTTTATATCGACTGTAAAGCCGTCGGACAATTATAAAAGTTCAGAGAGCTTGATTTGTCGTGTGGGCGAGTTAGAGAATCACGTGCGTAGAAACATTTAAGTAACAAATCTCTTTGTGGACAATAAAATAGAGGACAAAAATAGGATTTTTTGTCATTTTTTTTTTATTAACTACTAATCAAAATTGTAATTAATGCATAATATTTAGTATACATAATATTAGCATAAAAGACCATATGATTCTAAAATAAGAACAAACATTTAGATCAAATACCATTCCTGTGCATAAATAATAAATTTATTTGCAATAGTCTTATAACATTCTTTAAAAATAATAAAGACGTTCTTTTTTTTCTTCAATCCAAGTATTCAAACTAATAATTGGGTAAATTATCTGTCTGCTATGCCCTCATTGTACAATTCAATAAAGTCGTTTAAATATTTAAATTCTTCTTTTTAAATATGGAAATTATACAAAAGTATATAGCAAATTTTAATTTCAATTGACAATGAATATCAAAGTTTCTTTACACCAACAGTCTTATTTTAATCGTTAAGCGAAGGCCGTGTATCTACTATCCTTGTCTAATTACATTTTTGTTATTTATTCAAATAGTAGTTTGTTAATTGAAAAACTAAAACTCGTCCCGAATTCTTCGTAAAATAAGGAATATTTTGAGACCTAAAAAATATTTAACATTATTTCCTTTCCGAGAATACTTTGAAACGCGAAAATTGAGGTTAGGTTTTGCGTTTCAAATTATTCTCAGAGAGGAAATAATGTTCGGTACTTTTTTAGGTCTTAAAATATTCCTTATTTTAAGAAGAATTGGTGACGTCTCTTAATTTTTCAATTAACAAACTACTATTTGAGTAATTAGCAAAAATGTGATTAGACAAGGGCAGTAGATACGGCTTCCTCTTAAAACAACCGTGAAAAAAGTCCATTTTGGAAACTTTTCATACCCTAAAATCCGCCTTAACAATTTATGAGTAACTTAAAAAGAATAATAGATAAATTAGATAGTAAATTATTAGTAACTATGATTAAATCAATAAGATTGTCGCGACGTTGGCGTAAATATTGAAATGATCACAAATGTTTGCAAACTTTTCAAAATGCACTTATTTCACTATGCTTCTGAACCGACCGTTGCACTTGGTACATAAAAGAATGAAATATAAAAATAGTAAAAACCGAAAGACGATAGGGAGTAAAACAAGGGGAGCCGAGTATCAGCCGACATTGTGTGCGCTGCAATGGGCGTCTCTCCGTTGCAGCGCAGCTCGCGTCTCGCGCACCTCGTCGTTCTCGTCGTCCTCGTCGTCGTCGCGCGGGCGCGCAAAGGACGCCCTCGGTCCAAACCCATAAACGTCGCGCGGCCGCCTGTGATATACTGGTGAGCTGTATATTACGCAGATAACGCGCGACGATCTTCGCCTGCGGACTTTTTTTCGCGGCCGCGCGCGCGCGCGCAGCATTTGGCGCCTCGAGGAGTATAGGTAGGTATCGTGCGGCGCGCAGCTCGGACACTTTTTATCATCGGGCCTCGTACGCGTGCTTTGTAATAAAAATATTAATGTCGGACGATCTCTCTCCCTCTCTCGTGGCCGAACAAGCGAGCGAGCGACTGATGCCTCGGTATTTTAGGGGTATCCGCGGGAAGGAGGTACATGTATTATATATATATATACCTGTCTCGGTTCTAGGAAAGTGTTTTATATCCGCTTTTATTCGATGATACAAGGTATAGGGGTTTTATATTTGGGCGTTGGGGGGACAAAAACAAGAGATTCTTCAAAATAGAAGTGCCATGACATTGAGATCGGTGTGATTTAAAGCGCGAATAAATTCTTTTATTGTAAATGTCTACTGTAAAAAGAACTTATAGAGATATATTTAGGAAGTGGAAGTCGATTTTTTATGAGCACAGTATTTTTTAATTGTTTATTGCACACGAGAAGTTCTACTAGTCGTTTTGATGTTGCATTGATCTTTCGTCTTCATTTTAGAAATTTTAGATGTTTGTACATAGACAATACAAAATAAGTTAAAAAATAATATTGTAGCAAAAGGCAGACAAGTACCTATTATAAGACAAGAATTTTCGTTTTATTTTCAATTGGTGAATAAGTAGAAATAGACATCATAGTCAGACGTCTGTTAATGCTAGATGGTGATTATTAAAAACACGAGACTTGAAGAGAAATTTACTCTACTATTACAATTTTAAAAATAGTAAAATGTATCTCTTGTTTCACTCATAAAAAAATGTAAGCAAAAAATCGACAGCAACCCCATACAATGCATATATAAACGTATTAATCACCATTCGCAGATGAAGAAAAATATACCGCATCATGGCGTAGAACGCAGTTATCAAAGTCAAGACTCGCCGCGAATCACGATCGGTATGCCGCGCGAGCATCAAAGCCATGCCCTGCAACGATCAATCTCCCGCAACCTTCTATATCTCGATCTCTCGCCGCACCTTATAAACAAACAAACATATAGCTATTAGAGCCTCGCTTGCCCGCGGCCAGTTGCAGTACAGTCCGCGCAGCTGCGTGCTGTACACCTCCACTGCGAAATAGCAGATACCGATCGTCGCGACGGTATACAGTATCGAGGGCCAGCGTGTCGGCGCACATCACAATACAGTACCTACCCCGAAGCCTTGCCGAAAAAAAAGCCTATACACCGCGCAAAAACGGCGATGGAAAAGAAAAGCGAGGACCGCGTCTGCAATCTGTTCGTCTACGCGCACGAATGAACAAGCTGCTGCTCCTGCCGCTGCTGTTGCTCGCAGATTAAAACAATGCGAGCCGGTCAGATAACGGAGTGACAGGCCTGCACGAGGAAACTCGACCTAGAGCGAGAGAGAGAGAGAGAGAGAGACGGACACACGGAACGAGGGAAGATCCTAACGAGTCCCCTCGATAAATTACCATCGCGCGCGATCACGTGTAGGTATACCTTGGGCCTCCGATCGCTTGCTCGTCTTCTCAGTCGAGCGATATGGGCACCGACGAGCTCACTTTCTGACTCTCTCTCTCTCTCCCCCCCCCCCCTCTCTCTCCCTCTCTCTCCCCCCTCTCTCTCTCCCTCTCTCTCTCCCTCTCTCTCCCCCCCTCTCTCTCCCTCTCTCTCTCTCTTTCTCTCTCGTTCTCTCTCGTTCTCTCTCTTTCTTTCTATCTCTCGCTTTCGTAATATATATATATACACACACACACACACATATATATATATATATATATATATATATATATATATATACATATTTCGAGAGAAGATGGATGTGCTTCGAGGCGCCGCCGTCACCTGGTTCACTGGGCTTTCAGACTTTTCAGGGCTCCGCAGGTTGTTCTCTTTCTCTCTCTCTCTCTATCTTCATATTCCCTTCGACTCCTTCTTCTTTCTCATCGTATCTCTTTCTCGCTTTCTTTCTTCTCGTTCGTCGTCCTTCATATCATTTTTTGGGCCTTGTTTTACTTTCTTTGCCCGCAGGATTGTGGGCATTTATTTTTATTTTACTTTATTTTATTACGCGCTTGTTTAATGTGATCATTTCTTCTGTCGTCCCGACCTTTTGTTTCTGTTATTGATTAATAACGGATTGTTACAGGTCGCAGGATAGTATTTTACTTTTTAACGAGGAGAAACGTCAAGTTTAATCTTTCATCGTTCGCCTGATTTCTTTATTTTTTACCTATCTTTTGTTTCAACTTCTTTTCCTTTCGGTCGTATCTTTTTTATTCCCGGGTCGCTGTTCCGCTGTCTCTTGTCGAATATCGTCTTTCGGTAGTTTTTTCTGACTTTTTTTTATAGACGTAGTTTTTTTATCATCCGATAATGAATTTTTAATTTAACTGGTACTATATATTTTATTCGTTATAACGATGAGAAAAGTTGAATTCACTCGTAAACTTTTATTTACGATGGGAGTCGGGGAAATGGTCAGAAAACAAGCATAAACCAGAATGTCTTGTAAGCGTTTAACATAAAATAGTGCTGCACCGGTATACAAGATCATCGCGAGTAATCTAAGTTCCGAAAACTCCTTATTTATCAGACCGTTAGTGCATTATATTTCACGTATTTTATAGTCATTAATTTCGAAATCGTAAAATTTTATGCACAAAATATGTTGTTTTTTTTTACAAATTTCATTGCTTTCAAGTAAAAAAATAAATGTTTATCAACAATATCTCGTATAAAATAAATAACTAATAAATTTAAAAATAAGTTTTTATTCTTGGAAATAATTAATTATTAATATATTGTGCTAAATTATATAAAATTAACAACGTTTCTTATTCATAAAGATGTGTTTCGCAATTGCAATTATCCTTCGTTATTCGTTGTTATGGTTATAAAAGACTGGTCTAATACTTGTACAGAGAATAGAGTACGTAGTGCTTAAGTGCTTTCTGGAGTCTGGAGTCGCTTATTCCAAAGTTTAGTTTATTATTTAACTGTTTGAACAATTTTGTAACCGATTTCTTTCTTTGTTATGTTCTTAATAAAAAATCATTTTTTGTAGGTTCTTTTTATTACTCTTTCTTTTTCAAGTGTGAGAATCGGCAACAAAAATTTTCGGCTTCTAAAGAACACGTTATTCCAGTCATTTCTATAGCCATTCATTAGTTTCACAATATTTTTGGTATTCATCTAAAGAAGGGAGACAAAAAAAGACAGAAGGTGGGTGAGAGAGAGAGAGAGAGAGAGAAAGAGGGATAGTTCGATGTCGGTCGGTCGGTCGAGGATCTACCTGTTTGGTAAACGAGACTTTCGTCTTTATCTTCGGCACCTATCTTCACGGATATACACGCGACAGCAGCAGCAGCCCCCCGAAAAGATGACGAAAGAGAGAGAGAGAGGAGAGATAGGAGAAAGAAGAAATTTCGTCCACCGCGCGCAAGATATTCCCAGGACCGGCGCGGCGGACGACGCCATAGTCTGCTGCTGCTGCTGTTGCTACTACTCGCTGTAACAGGATCAGATTACCCTTTTGGAAAAACTCAGGTACGATCCCTCTGGCTCTTTTTCTTCGTCTCTCAAAAGACGTTCCGACGTGAAATAGGCAGAAGTTCTTCAGGGATTGACCTCTCGTTTTCCGGTGCATTTCACCGGCGAGAGAAGCTCGGATGTGTTCCCCGCGTGGCCGCGCGCGTTCGCCTTGTAACTTTCGTTTTGGTCGTATTCGGGTGCGGATAAACGCGCCGCGCTCCGCGGGATGCTTGTACGATTCTTGGTTTTTTACATTATTTCCGTGGCATTCTTTTGGAAGAGATTTCGGATTGTTGGCTGCATTATGGGGGATACAATTCGAAATAAATGCGGTTAATGCGGAGAGTTTGTAGGTATAGCGAATTCTTTTTTAAACACAGCATCTGCATTGGATAGAATCCTCGTTTCTACTATAACAATCAGATGATTATTCCATTGAGTGGAAATCCATTAACTGAATTGTGAATCCGGTATTAGGAAATATATGGATATAGGTAAACGCGAGACTTGATATATAGATCATTAAAATGATTTCTTGAAAAATGTCTATATTCAAAAAATTCATTTGGAAAGTCATTAGAATATGGAAAAAGGAAAGCAATGTTATCGTATAAGAAAAACTTAACCTACAAATACAAACTTTCCCATAACATCGTATAAAGAAAACGTATCGCAATTAACGCATGCATATAGTCGTAAAATAAAAACACATTCTTCCAGCGTAGTCTAAGAGAAACAATTTTTCATCGCTCCACCTGGACTCACTTCTGCCTTTCCAATCTACGCTTAATCAATCCTCTCTCACTCTCTCTCTCTCTCGATCCATCGCATCCCGATGTCGGGCATAAATCTCCCGTCGGCGCGCTCATTGATTGACACGTGTATATATATAAGCTATATACGTATTTAATAGAAACGCAACGCGCAGCAACGAACGGGACAGAGGAGAGAAAGAGAGTGGGTCCTCTGTGGTTTGTGTTGTCAAGCGCGCCGCGGATAAACATTTAGCTCATCATTCGGGGCGGTATAGGGTATAGGGAAGGGAAGGGGGCAGGTCCCGCGGCGGGTGGCCGCATTGTGCCCCGGCGGACCCCCTGCGCACGCACTGCACCGGCCGACGCCGGCGCTGCTCCCTCGTAAAGTCAAACCTGCAGTTGACACTGGCCAGGGACAACGCCCACGGGATTTTTTTTTGTTATTCCTTGTCTCTCTCTCGCTCTCGCTCTCTCTCTCTCTCTCTCTCTCTCTCTCTCTCTCTCTCTCTCTCTCTCTCTCTCTCGCCGTTGGGCAGGCACCTTAAACAACTACACGGTGACGGGAATACACATACACATAAGTGAACTTTTCGGATACTGTTAAATAAAATGTTTTCGTTCATTTCTGTGTAGTCCTAATTTATTTAATTTATTTATTTAATTAATTTATTTATTTATTTAATTAATTTATTTATTTATTTAATTTATTTATTTATTTATTTAATTTATTTATTCATTTAAGTTATTTATTTATTTAATTTATTTATTTATTTAATTTATTTATTCATTTAATTTATTTATTTATTTAATTTATTTATTTATTTAATTAATTTCAAGTGTTAAGTGTTAAGTATGAGAGTATTTATTAGCGCGAATAGTTGTAAGAATGTCAGATGAATGAGTGTGTTTTTATTTTTTGTTGTTATCTTTTATTGTATTTATTTTTATTATGTACGATGACGTGTATTCTGTGATGAACCTTTTGACTATGACTAGATCATTATATTTAGATTTTATAAATTGACGAACTGTTATAGCGAATGATGTTTTTATTTTTTATTTAAGAATAGGCAAAAATGAATGTTATGTCTCTCGCTCTCTCTCTCGCTCTCTCTCTCTCTCTCTCTCGCTCTCTCTTGGCTGGCCTGTCTCCATATGTAGATCGAATGAAGACTCGCTTCAACAGTTCTCGTTGAATGCCGTTGATCCTATTTGCTTAAACAAAACTTTATTACTAGTGAAAAAATAACAAGAAATATACTGATTTTACTCGGTATGCTTTATATATCTTTATAATCTGGATGTGAGTGTTATTCGACGTTGAAAGTTAAAGCGAGTCACCGCAGATCTGTACACGTAGACAGTAAATATTAGCTTCTTTCGATTCCACTGGTAGACGATGATGCTACAGGGGCTGAGGTCCTCGAACCGTCCTTTTTTACGGGGCCCTACGACTTCACTGTACACTGCTGCAGTGGCCTTTGTACACTTACGCGCATATGTGGATTATCTATTGTGCAGGGTTTGGTGAGGGTATATGTTGTCAGGTGTGTAGTTATGTATACGTGAGAGGTGAATGGAATTGTTGGGGTATTTATCGAAGAATGAGAACACCGTGTAACTGATCTTGTTTCCTATGGGTATATAGTAGTTTTTTTACCTGAGGAGATAATGTTGGTCATGAAATATCATGTTTGATACACGAAATATCATGTTTCATATATAGGTGAAATGCATTATGGCGTATAAATCTTGTATAATTTTGTTATTTGAATCATTATTATGAAATTATTGCACTGCTTTATTTTTTATATTCAAAGTAGATATTTATTTTTGGAGATGAATTCGAGATCTAAAATAATAACATAATAATTGCGCAGCCTATTAGAGTAATCCGTAATTATTCCGTGCACTCTTATTATTGGGAATTGGATTCATGTCGGTATTAAAAATATTTATAAAAATACATATATAGGTACATTTTGTTTACAGCTGCCTAATATTAATTACGCGCGGTATGTACTAATTTCTATATAAAACAAAATTTATAGCTTTGTATAATAGCGATAACCGTTTTTGCAACATATTATAGTCTTTCTCGTGTAGGCGAACAATAAAAAATTCTACGATGGGACAAGAAAAGCAGACAAAGTGCCGCCAGATGTCAAGGAATCACCTCTCGCGTGCATGTTCATACGTATAGTTTTTTACTCGTCCTTCGGTAAATTATGGGGCCTTTACAGGTGAATTAGCAAACTTAACGACCTAATCAAAAGAAACGACGGCATCTAAAAGTATAGCCTCGCAATCATTCTAACACCGTCTTAACGCCTCAGGCTAAAACGCGACAGTGCACAATCTTTTATTCTTTTGCCGAACAATCTTTGATGCAAATTTAAAAAGCAAAACGCAAAAAATTGTTTTTTAAATTTAAGCAGTTGATATATGTTAATGGAATAAAAATGAAAGAAATATGAGATTAAATATTTAAAGATAAATTTATGAAATTATAAAAAATCTTACAGTGATTACATCACCCTATTTTAGTAAAATGACTGATTTTTAAATAGTTGATTTTTAATCGTACGTGATACAATTTTCAGTAATTTTAACTTTTTTAGTTATTGACTTTGAATGCCTTTATATATATTTTTGCCCGTATGTACGAAAAGTACGTGTATAAATTAAAAATTTTTTAGCGTAAAGTGAACTTTTTCGCACATTGCACTTAAAATGAAAAAATTCACTTTATGCTAAGAAATTAACACTTTACACACACTTCAACTTTACGCATACCCGGACAAAAAATATTCTATGCAACTCAGGCGTAACGTTTCACTTGGGCGAAAAATTTCAGTTCGTTCGTTGCATAAACGACTATTTTCTGATCACTTATAAATAAATAATTCTATAGCAGATAGATTTGTTCATTTATGTATATAAATGTAACACGATTAAATGAAATTTAATAAATAATCGATTTGAGAAACAATGATCAAGAATCATTACATTTTTTATTTTTTACATGTCATAGTTGTATCATAGGTCTTCATAGGTGCACAGAGAGAATTTTCTGATAAAAATTACCGTAAAATCATTGTACACGTGGGACGTTCTGACTCAGGGAAAAAATTATCCGGATGAACGGTAAGAATTGCCCGAACACATGGTAAAATTTACCGTACTGTATGGTAAAAATTAACATTATTCATTATAATTCTTACCATTCAGCGGGATAATTTTCTCCTGAAGTCAGAATGTCCAACATTTACAATGATTTTTACGGTAATTTTTATCAGAAAATTCTCTCTGTATGTCAGAAATAATATAAAAGACATTCGATGTCAATAACCATTCGATACAAATAATCAGATATTTTCCGTTATAGCTTTTATTACATGTAAAAATATGATTTCGATTAAGCAGGAACTTCTTTTTAACTTTGAAAAAAATTTTTGTTTAAATGCAAAATAATAATATAACGAAAAAATCGCTAATAAATGTATAAAAAAATGAGTAAACAAAACGAGTGACTGATGCAAAAAGTAGGCATGAATTGCATGGAATGACTATAAAAGACAAGAAAGGGAAGAAAGGGTGTATAAAAAGCGTTTTGCGGCCTACAGACCTGCGTGCTTTATAGGCGCGCAGAAGATCGAGGCACAGCGGAGAGTTTTGAGCGCAAGAACGCGTGGAAGTCGGGGGGCCTCGAAGCTCGCAGAAAGGAGAGGAGAACTGTAGAGTGTATATAGGAGCTGCAAAGGAAGAGGTTAGGCAGACTCGACTACACGAGTACCTATATACTGTATACGGGCTTTCTGATGCGCCGGCGAACATCAAGGCGGAGTCACGCCCCCTGACCGCCTCCTTTAATCATCGGCTCATTACTCATTAGTGCTAATGAGCCACGCGCGCCATCCTCTATGTGTGCACGCGTATAATACATCCACAGCCCACAACCACCCATTTACGCATACCACTTCGCGCTCGACCGCCGAAGACAACACCTATACACGCGGACGCGTCGTGAACGCCCCAGAGTTTCACGTCGGTTCGTTTGTGAGGCCGACAGTAAAAAAGTGTTTGAGGCCTCTTTTCGCATATTTTTTATTTTCTCTTCTTAACAATATTGAGCTTGATTTTTAATCAAATTTACTATTTTTGGGACATTGATCGTGCAAACATCAAGTTTGTAAGTAATAAAATTGATTAATCTTAATGTATTGCTCTCTATCTATATCATAGATAATAATAATTAGTATCAAAATATTTCGCCGCCACGACCCTCTTGTGAGGAAATCAGACCCCTTCCAATATCTCCGTTATGTTACATTATTTTTCTCCATTATTTCTGTTATTTCACATGAATTTTAGTTGTGCGTTCTTGGGTTACAGGGAAAAATCTATTCTCATTTATAGTGTATATTGCCATATTTGCCTTATTTGTCGTAATTTACGTTATTTCTGACAATTCATGATATTGTTACGCTGTTTTTCAATATTATGTTCTTCAATATTATGATACTCTTTTTGGTATTTTATGATATTTTCATATTATTTTCTAATAGTATTTTCTCTATATTATAAAAATATGAAAAATAAAATATTTGGAATTCATAGAGATACCAGTTTTAAAATGAAATGGATTTTTTTTAATTACCAAGAGGTACAATGTATGGTTTTATGGTATAGTTTTCATTGTATATTTTTATAAAACGTATTAAAAATCTTGATCCCCTCTTTAGTGATTTTGCAGCCATCCAATAATTAGTTACAATAAAGTACGTAATACATGGGAGAGTAGTGCGAGCGGGGTTGGGTATAGCTCTGTACTTTATTGTAAATTCTTTTTGATTTAATAATTTGAATTTATAAAATATAAAATTAAATTAAATGAAATGTATTATACCTATGGTAATAAGAAAATGTATATTAGGCATAATATAAGGATTCTCATGTCAAGTTCACATTATAAAGTTAATTAAATGGATAGAATACTAAAGAATTGTTATCGTTCTTCATACAGTCATTACGAAGAATTCAAGTTTAAGCCTCTCATGTTACTAATAATTCAGAATCTATGTAGAACTAAAGGTTGCGTCTAAAGAGAAAAGGGGTGGAGAGATAGCCAGACAGAGAGGGACAAGCGCACCGAGCGTGTATAGAACGTGAACGTCTAGGCCTACGTTTATATCCGCCCGGCACATCGTCTAAGATAAGGCGCACGCGAGTCTCCTTGCAGTGTATTTTCTTGCACGATTTCGCTCGAGGGTCGATATAATTCACGACTGCCTTTATTCTGCTTGTCGGCGAGTCGAGACGGCAAAGGAGAGACAAAGAGAGGTGACGACGACCATGTGATCCGCAACGTGAGCATTTTTGCTTTGTTCGAACATGTAAAGCTCCTCTTTGACTTTGTCTCGTGCCTCTATATGTATCTATACTCTTGATTGAGTAGTGAATGCTCGTATTTAAATGTGCGCGACAAAGCAATACATTATGATAATCGATGAACATGATCAATTAAACGCATATGCGCGTGTTCGATAAACTATTCAATGTAAATCATTTGCATCTATTTCAACTTTGTTTGCATTATACCGCTGCAATATTCTTAAAAAAAACGATTTTTTGTGGATTTTTTTATGTAATTTATCAATGGTAGATCAAGGAAGTAGTACTCAATGTTATTTATTACTTCATAGTGTCTATAATACAGTATAATATAAAACTTTACGTTTTGCATTTTCCACTCACTCGATTCTACGTCTTAAACACAGAGTCATCGATTCTAGGACCATCGAAGATCTGCTCACATCTCATTCTGTTATTAAATCATCAGAGCTGGTTTTGTAAAACGGAAGTACTTAGATCTTAAAATTCCTTATAAATATTTGTACACAGTGTTTGCAATTGTCTTAACATGTTATCTAGAAAACTCCGCGTAGAAAGCTTCAGAAAAAACACACGGCTCGCTAAATAAAATAAAGTTGACACGAGAGTAAATAAAAAGCATGGTATATTTTACAATAGTTACGCTGACATAATAATCAGCACTAATCCAAATCCAGCGTACGAAAAGCCCCATTCTTCAGGGCAATATGCCCGCAAAACGCGATCTAGTACCGCGGTATACATACTCATCATCTCCAAATCCACGTCAAGCGCATCTCGAGTCCTCGATCACGAGAGCTATCAATCTCGCCTCGGAGAAGCAAGAGAGACGAGCTAAGCTCGTAGCGAATCTCCCCGATTGGCAAAAGAGCCCTTCAACCACTCAAGCTTCCACGGAATCAAGTCAAGAGCTATACAGGGTGGGATCTCGGAGCAAGCAAAGCACGTAAGTCCCGGCAACCGACAGTAGCGGCCTCCCTCCCCTCGCGTATATATAAAACAAGCCGTGACATCGTGTGCCCAGCGAAGCGACCACGTGTAACGAGAGACAGAGAGAGAGCTCGCGTACACGCGCCTGCCTCTGCAGCATCGTCCACATCCGTCATGGCCGTCGGTCCGTTAAATTGGCGCCACCTGCCACCCTCTTCCTCCTCACCCCCGCGCTCTCTCTCTCTATCTCCTTCTCTCTTTCTCCGGCTGACTCATGCCCCTGTAGCGCCTGCCTCTTCTTCCTCGCTGCTCGCGCGTTTAATGCATTTATAATACCGACGCTCAATGACCCCTGACTCTCGGCGAGGTCGCCGGACTGGAAGTTATTGCGGATTGAAGCGCGCTACTGCATGCTGCGACTGGTGTCTCACTCTTATACCTATGGCAATTCGTGACTACTGTACTCTGCTGATGTGGGCTTCGATTGTCATTGCGAGGATATGTAGAGCTGTTGCTGCTGGTGCAGCTCGTCCGCAGTGCCGCGTGCGCAGTGACACGCCGATTTTCGCTCTGCCGGAAGAATATTAAGCGCGTGGAGGTCTGGCTGAAGCGCGCGGACAAAAAACAAGTTGTGTGAATTATTATGTGGTGTTAGCTGCCTGGGGGAGATGAGAATCATGTGTGTCGAGACAAAGGGAATGATGATTTTTGCATTAGGATGAACGAATTGTTGGATACTTCGATCACGGAATGAATATTATGAAACGTGGCTCAATTATAAAAAGTATTTGTTTAGAGTATTAGGGATTTTGAAGATTAGTTTGTAGATTGGCTAGCTCTGTCACTGATTTATACTATGTAAAATAATAAATAGTATTTAAGTGGTGTTTTTAAATAATGTAAATGTTGTAATGCGCTTTTCTACAACAATTGCGTGATTGATTCGCTCCTTCATCAGAAAATCCTAATTTTGAATTATTATTGTATTAAGATTAATGTTCTATGTTATTTTTTTATAAGAGAGTCGGAAACTTCTAAATAAGATCAAATAGTCCTCAGTGTATTTGCAAAGGATCAATGCTCATATTTGTTGCGCATCGGTGTTCATATTCTGGTCTCCCCTAAGTGTTACGTCCCTAGAGGCCTATTCGACATTCTGTTTCTCGTACTGTTTCTCGTATTAAGATTATAAAAATTCATAGGAAAATGCCATTGAACCTCTTGAATGTATTCTGGTATAAAAATATTGATATGATATTGTAATATTTGCAAAATAAACATGCAATTACATCGCACTGTTAACGACAAAATAAATTTACTAAATGATAATTTTTAAAACTTACGTTCAATTCATCAGCTAAATCAGTCTACTATACAAAAAAACCTCTTACCAAAAGACAAGCGTTTCTAATTTTCGCTTTAGAAGCACTATTCAAGCGCGAGTCCACTGACAGTTCCCATCATAATAAGCATCTCCATATTAATTACTTCGGGGTAATTAAAAATTCACTCAATTATAGATCGAGCCCCCCTCCGTGCGCTCCGCTCCGGCGCCTTCGTCGGCGAAAGCCTCTCTAAATAAACAAGAAATCATTGCATTACATCACAGCGGCCATTAAGCCCAGCGGCAGCCAGGGCACTTTCTCCTCACTTTGCCCGCGCGCTATGTAGGTGTGCGGGTGAAACGAGGCGCGATGCGAGTCTGCGCTCGGGGTGCGCGTAATGTGATTGTTTCCGAGCGAGTGGAATGGGTGCTGGCGCGCCGCGATGACTTCATCCACCCCGTCCGGCGTGTGCTATTTCTTTCCCAGCAGCAGCATGCTCCGCAGCCCATCGCTGATGCCGAAGAGACGAACGCCAGAGGCGAGACTCGCCGAGCGTCACTAATGACGAGTGTTGCGTCGTCGTAGCGACGAGAACGGGGAGCAGATTACGTTGGCTTTCTTTTTTATTTTTTTGGGGGGGGGGTTGTTTGGGGGTAGAGAGCGAAGGAAGATTGCGGAGTGAAAGAATGTTTAGGAAGGATGCTGGAGGTTTGATGGAGAGCTCTTAGTAATGGTTTGCAGTCTACATGTACAGTGTGCGCTGTACAAGGTGTAAGAAATATTGGAACGTAACATTACCGTGTATTGTGGTTCTAATCTACCTGCCTCTCTGATACTCTGGTTTCTCTTTTGTCTCTGTCATGTGTAATTTACTATGTTTTAGAATTACTGAATATCTATTCAGACTGAATAAAGTATCTATTCTATCTCTAATAATCGCCACGAAAATTGTGGCCCTTTAGTTTGATTCTAGTATTTATTAATTGACAGCGAGAAATGCAGCGACCGAATTTATATCTCAATGATGCAATACTTAATTCAAACTAGTGAAAAAATTAAATCATGGTTGTAGTGGATGAGTGGTATTTGATTCCCCTTTTTATCTTGGAGTCAACTGATCACTTCATCATCAAAAAAAACTGCAAGCAGTCTTGTCTATAATTTAAAAGTGTCATGGTTTCCTACTAAGCTGCACAAACTTGATATAATTCAAAACCCCACCCGTATTTCTTTATTTAGACTATTTATGTTAGTTTTTCCACCGATTTGTTAGCAGAATAATCAATGAAGCTAAGTAGATGCACATATACTACGCTGCGTTATGCAACATGGATTAAAGATTTTAAACACATAACGCCTACGTATCAATCTAATGATATATAAGGAAAGTTTTTTAAACACTGCGTTTACTCGTAAATATCGTATAAGACTCATAGAGCATGGCTATCTTTATAGATAATTCATCTTGTTGGTGAAAAAGTTTAAGAAATCAAGTACAGATTTCAGCTATATTGAGAACATTCTATTGTACCAGCTAAATGATGTTTGGTACAACGTAACTTTACTCTCTTTCTTATTATAGTTAACAAAGTGATATTTAAAAAGAAATCAAATTTAACATACTATCCAAGTTTTGTTAAGTTTTCCAAGCTTAACAAGAGAAGTACATTAAAAGTGTTTGGAATTTTAAAAGCGCATTCACTGAGAAACATACAACACAATACATCGTACATCGAGCAAAGATATATCGACGTCGTTTATATTTCTCTTTAGAACATCCAAAATCTCCAAAGATGAAACCTCGCGTATACACGCACGAGGCAAAAGGATTCCCAAAAAGCGATTTTCTCATCGCATCAGTCCTCGCGCAGATGTCGAAGCATCGAAAACCGGAAGCTCGCCGATACAGATCAAAACTCAAGCCCAAAGAACGAGTGAAAGACTGCTCTCGTCGCTTCGGCACTGCAGCCAAGCGCGTTGACAATCCCAAAAATCGCAAAGCAAAGCGATCTCTTCGCCGATCAGCAAGAACAAAAGCCGACGATGGCTCCGCATTGTGGTCCTGTTTGCGTCTCCACGCTTGTCCTCACGCACGCGTGTATCCTCGGCGACAGAGCGCCAATCCTTTTGTGCAGCGTCCCTTTCTACGAATATATATATACATAAATACGCGTCCGAGTGCGGCCCCGGCGGGCCCGAAAGGATTATGCGAGTAAGTGGGAAGGGGAAATCCTTTAATGGCATTGTTGGCATTTGAATAACACGAAATATGATAGGAGATCGGCTCTAGGCTCCAGCGTTGCTGCTGCTGCTGCTGTTGCTCTCCTGCCCCCGCTTGCGCGCGCCCGGTACCGGGGGTATTGGGTTACCCCTGCATGCGCTCGACGCGCACACGTACCGCGAACTCGCGCGACGGATTAATCGCGATGGCAGCTCGTTGATGCGCCCTTGATACAAGATAAAGCGAAGAGCGCGCGGCTGGCGAGCTTCGAGGCCTTTCTTTTTTGCTTGGCCGCTATACGCATATTTACGCTTCCGAGAAAAATAATGGAAGTGCTTATTCGCGGTGAAAGGAGGTGTGCAGCTTGGGGCTTGGCCCAAAGAAAGGGGTGGAATGATTTTAATGCGCGCTGAGAGGGGCTTTTGTCTATATTCGCTCGCATTTTGCTTGTCTCGGGGAGCGAGGTTTTTCGCTTTATTTGGATTATTTGGAGAGTATAGAGGATGATGGAGATATAGAGTGTTATGATTTAATGTTTGCGTGCTTGAATAGTAATTATAAAATGTATTGAATTTTCATTAGGATTCTTTTCTTCTGTAGTAATGTTCAAGAGGAGAAACCAAAACCAATTTTTTCAATTTATTTTGAAAAATCTTTTATTTGAAATCACATAAGTCAATGATTCTTGTTAGTATGTATTAACATATTGTATTAATCGTACTTCCTTGTATCTTAAGAATATTTTATTATAATATTTGCATTGTAATAAGAATTGCAAGATATAATTCTTATTATTATATAAGCATTGCTTCCATGATGAAATTACATAAACAGATTCCTAAATCGTGCAATTCAATAGAAGAATTATTTTACTTATCATATACTTCAGAAAATAATATTCTTTTGTCGTAGTCATGCAAAATATAATTTGCATGATTAATTTTATGAAGTAGCGTCGGCAGACTCTAGAATGTACATTAAATTTTAAAAATAGCACGCTTTTTATGTGTAAATATTCCTTCTCAAATTATGAAAACATTTTGTAGAGGTACTGAATCCGGTTTTTATACATTTTTCGCTATACATGAGTTTACACGATTTATTTCGCAATGATGTAGTGATTCATGCAGTGATCAGTAGTAGATCTTGCATAAATAGCACGACAAGTTTGGTGTGAAGATATTAATGAGCTTCTATAGCTTTTAAGAAGCGACGAAATACATTTACATATTATCAAGTCATTAATCATTCGCTAAAGTAATAAATCATAGTTCATTTGCATTTATTTATTTATTGAAATAATAAAACAAAACTAAATTTAACATAATAAGTATTCGTATAAAGTTATGTCAAGCATTCAAGTCTCAGTTGAAATTTTATTTTGTATTGCTTGTTTTCACGTGTGAAACCATTTGGATCGTCATTACGTGGAACGTGATAGCCATTTTTCGAGTATCGCCTGTTCTTGGAAATAAGTTTTTTTATTTTATTTTGAGATTCGTCCATTATTCCAACACTTTATCCACGTACTGAGCGCCACCTTCTCTTTATGTATTCAAGACTGTTTTCTGGAATACACGACGAGAGTGGAATACAGCAACAGCCAAAATTTCGTTTTACAAGTGCTCAACGTGAATTTTGCACAGCACTTAACGAGAGATCATACTAAAAATAAAGAATTTAAGAATTATTTATTTAGATAAAAAGAAGTTGTACAAAGAACATTATTTATTATACGAAAATGGTTAGTCAAGAATTCTCATTATTATACTTAAAAATATTATAATAATTTTACTATTACTTGGAAATAATTGTATTTTACTGGCATTTTACAAAGTACCGTTTAAAATAATGTTATATAAAAAGCCTTTTATTAATTAAATAAAATGAAAAAGTACAGTATATTTACGTTTACTAAAAACATATGCACTTAAATTATACTATTTATGACGAGACGCAATGAAATTTCCTAATTAAAAAACAATTGAGATTTAGCAAAATTATACAGGAAAGTTTTTGACCATCCAAACATATTGTCTCTCCGCGCGCACCGTGGGAGCCGCGCAAATTTATATCCCGAATTATTACCATACTTATACACGCTCGCCAATCAAACACTCGTATCGATGTGTCGTAAAGCAGTCGAAAATTTATAATCGCCGAAATATTTACTTAGGCCCGAAATCTCGCGGGCAGGCATTCGCTGTGTATAAAATACAGGAAAACGAATTAAAAGCGACGCTCGCGCGCGGTTCTCATCGCGACGGTGGCACTGGTTTCGCGTCCGTTCTCACGATCGCGCGACTAAATCGACGAAACTTTATGCCCAAATGTCTCTTCTTGTTCCAGGTGAGTAGATGCACGATGTTGGATTTCGCATATGTTAATTTGGGTCCAGGCGGTCGAGCGAGCCAAGGAGCGAGGGAGACAGACTTAATTCTTATCTCTCTCTTTCTATCTCTCTTTCGCTCTTCTCGCCTCGTGTTTAGCGCTGCTCTCGCGCTCGTCGTTGGTGAGTATCATTGTATATATCTGTATATACGCGAGTCTTGTCTACTCGTAAAGTCGCCGGTCTAATGGCCGAGGCGCTTAACATTTACACGCCCGTCAACTTTTCGTCCACACATATATATATATAACAAGATGAAAAAAGAGATGGAGTACGCGAGGCTGCAGTGCGTGTATATATAGAGTACCTTGCCAAAGTTTTACACGCATCTGCTGCCATTTATCCCGTCGGCTCTGGCGTTCGCCCGGAAATTCGAGTTAACGTCTTTATATCAGTTTTATTAACGTCGTATAACGGTGTTTATGAAATCATTTGGCACGAGTTACGGAAGTCGCGAAAATTAGTTGATCGCTTCATTGAAAATTTTGATTTGTCGGTGGTTGTACGTGATATCGCGTATAAATAATTCAAACTATTATATTATGAAGGGAATTAATTTTTCAGATATTACACAACATTCTTAGATAACCGTTAATTGTAAAAATATTCTAAAAACTGTTGACCAAATCAAATTATATAAAATTTTTAGATCAAAAGGAAATATTCAACTTTTATGATTAAGAGGTTTTTTTAAGTAAAATATTTAGACTAGATTATTATATAATAGTACATTATGTAACAAGGGAATAAAGTCGAAGATTATCCCAGACCGTTTACTGCCCGAGCGAAGCGAGGGCAGTAATCACCCGAGGGTATAATACTCGACTTTATTCCTGTGTTGCATATACAACTTCATCCCCGACTTATCTGTGTCCACTTTATTGACTTAAAAGGGGGGACTTCCGGTAAGAACTAGAATTTATTGAAAGTGTATATTAATATAGAGAAAATTAATTTAAAAAGAAGATGCTTTTGTCCCGATTTTGAGATCAATAAAGTGGCCGTTACGGTTGAGTCGGGAATAAAATAATATAATTGATACATTAAGATGATTAAAATATGGTAAGTATTTTTTATTTTTATATTTCTTTATAAATATACCTACTTCTACTATAATAATTTGTATGTAAGAAGTGTAGATACGATTTAAGTATATAAAAATATAGGTATATAATTATGGATAAAATAGGTTAAGTTTCATACATGTACCTAGCATTTGTGTCAAGAAAAATGGATAAGAATAATAATTAATTAGATGTGAATGGAAAATGTTGTATTACATTTTAAATTTAAAAACTGGAATGATTTTTTAAGCGATATGAAATAATAGTCCATTATGCAACAAGGGAATAAAGTCAACTTTATTCCTATGTTGCATATAGAACTTTATTTCCGACTTAACTGTGGCCACTTTATTGATTTGAAGAGTGGGACCCACAGAAGGAGACAGAAATAGCTCAATATTGAAAAAAACGAGAGAAAGCATTTGCGAGAAATAAAAAAAAAAAAATTGGCGAGAAAAAATTATTTTACTTTTTTCCCGCAAATCCACTTTTTCCCCGCAAATCTACTTTTGCGGCATTTGCGGGAAAAAGTACATATGCGGGATTCATATACTACTTTTGTCCCGCTTTTCAGGTCAATAAAGTGGCCATTACGGTTGACTCGTGAATAAAATACTTTGTGGACGTGCGATGCGTATATTTACATCTTTATTAATAAAGCTCAAAAATAATTTGCCAAAGTTCATTGCTCAAAAGTTTATTACGCATTATATGCACTATTATAGTTTTTCTTTATTGACTGTTGCACGAAAAGAAATATCTACTGATACTTTATTGTTGAGACTTTATTTAAAGTTCGCAAATACAATATTTTATAATTCACCTCGGATTTCGAAGCTACAAATAATTGTAACAAAGCTGTGTGAAATATAAACGTTTGAGGTCCATAAATACAATTTGGCGAGGCGTTTAATTCCCGAGAGCGCTCGAAATTGATTGCCTGAATTCGCAGATGATTTTTATGTGAATCACTTGGGCGTTGGAGCATCAAAATATCCGTTACACGCGACCGCCGTGCTTCTCTTTGAAGTTATACGAGTGTAAACAAGCGATATACTTAGCGCAGTCGCGAGTTTAGTGGGCCCGAAAGCAAAAAACGAAGATACAAAATGTCGCAGAACAGAATGAGATATAATAGTTAGAGAGAGGATCGAGCAAGAAATGGTAAAAAAAGACGGGGAATGGCAAAGAAAATGTGTGGTCGAATTATAAAATGAAGCATAAACCGAAAGGTGATTTTTGCGATATGACCAAATGAACTAGTTATTGCATTTGGAAAAAATATTGCTTGTACAAAATGGGAGATCGATTGATAATTAAACATTTTAAAAGTAATAAATTAGTTTATTGAAGATTCCAATGTTACGTTTGTTTTAAAAAGGACATAATTTCTAAGATGACTTTTTAAAAGTTGTATTTTTATTTTCATAAGATGGGCTATTTTGGTACTTTATAAAAAACAAAGTATAAGATGCAACACTCGTATGCTAACCCGAATCTCAGTGCCCATGCATGCAAATTTTTCGCGCCAGAGTTGGCTTTTGAAATGCTTTTGAATAACTCGAAGCCAATAACCTCAGTCTACAAATTATATTTCACATTTCTATATAAGGCCACTCAGTAGCAAACAAGCAGCTGAAAAAAAAAATAATCAAAAAAAAGAAAATAAACGGCCGCTTAAAAGTTTCCTGATTCTTCCAGTCGGAAGTGCATCTCCCCAAGCGCCGCGCGCGCGGCGATATTAAAAGAAAACTCGCGGGATTCCCTCAAACGCGCAGCGCACGGTGCAAAAAAAAAGAACCGTAAGGCCATCGAGGCGATAATTCAAGCAAAAGGATGCATCCATCCTGCTGCTCCCTTTTTAGCCGCTGCCGCTGTTCGCGTCCTAAACTCTTACACGAGTGTCGCGTGAGCGCGCTCGCGGGTGGTTCAAAAATAGAGTCCACTCGTGTTCGCTCGAGAGGGAGACGGAGCGAGAACTCTCGCGACTTCCTACAATAATGCGGCGACGAGGCGCCGGCTCGTTTCTTCTTTCCCTCGCATCGCGCCGAAAAACTCCGGCGGCGGTCCCTCGGGAGTGAGAGAGAGAGAGAGAGGGGGGAGTTAGTTTTTCCCCGCTCCGGCGGAGTGTCGAGGAGCATAAATCTCGCCCGCACTCTACGCGCTCCTCCCCCGAAACTAATCAAATTTGGATTCGGATCGAAGGCACGGCAGCGCGCTGCTCAACGGGCCGGACGAGCCGCGCGTGCGCCCTCAAGCAGGATAAACAAACGTGGGATTTGTCGAGTTTATGTATTTAATATTATGGGGAGAATCGAAGCTGGAAGGAGAACGATGTTTTTGCTGGTGTTTCATTTGTACTTTTTATGCAGGGTTTAGTGTTACGACTTTTCAAATGCTTTTATGTGTGTTTTCACGCAGAGTGAAAGTCTTGCATTATGTAGACGTCAATGATAAAAGCGAACTTTGAAACATACTTTTTGGTAATTTATATCAAGAGATAGTTTATCATTTAATATTAATAAAAGTACAAGTCCTGCTTAAAGGGAGTAATTAAAAGATAATAAGAATATATATTGAAGCATATCAAAATATTTAAAAAAATAATGTATTTATAAACATTGTAGGGCATATCTAAATATATATATTTTTTTTCTTAGTTTCTTGTTTTTTTTCTTCAGAATATTAAATATGTAGATTTGTTTATTAATAGAAATGATTTTTGGAATCAATTCCCTACTTTTTTTTTAAGAGTTTGAAAATAGTTGATTAACGACTTGAAAAAAAGCAGTAAAATTTATCGGTAGGTCTAAAGCGCATCATTTTTTAGGAGTTTTTTAGAGCAGCAGCATTTATACAATTGATGCACTAGGATTAAATAAGATTATATTTTTAATCGCAAAATATGGTAAAGAGCCTAATATTTATATGATATGTTAATCTTTAAGTTTATTTTAAGTTTTTTTTTTTAATATTTCATGTGGTAATAGTTCTAAGTATAAATTTCGTTACGCATTTTGTACACTTTTTGAACAGATATATCTCCATTCAATTTAAAATGTTTTTGCTATTAATCGAATGTCAAGCAGCGCCCCTGCAATTTGATTTAGTAGTTTGGACACGAATGAAGGATGAAAGCTCTTAGCAATTGACCCGCTTTTAACCCGTTTTCGTCCTCCACTGCCATTAATGTCATTTGTGAGATTTAATTGCATTTTCCCGTAATATTTCAAGAAAGATATTGAATTTGACGTGCTCTTAATTAAATATCAAGTTTATTGATGCGTGATTTTAATTGTAATAATGACTTTAAATAGATTTAACTGTGGTATAATAATCATGATATGAATCACATCTGCTGTCTTGTTAACTATTTTGATTTGTTGACTAGTTGCAAATTATATCGTAAATTTGTTTACCTTTAACAAGGGGTTTAAAATCCAAATAATATTTCTGTTCTATGTATCGAAAAGATATGGCGCTTTAAAATAATAAATAAGGGTGCAATATAAGTAAAAATACTTTGTATATTTGATTTTATAAAAAATGCAAACACAGTATGTTAACTTCAATGTTCAACACAAAGAACTTTGTTCAGTACTATTAATAGATCGAAAATCTCTTTAAAATAAATGGAAACGAGAGCTAAAACAAACGTACACATATATTCCTGAAAGCAAAAAGGAAAGATGAAAAAGAGGAAAAGTCGATTGCCAGCAATCCTCTGCAGATTTATCGTGTTTTCGAGTTCATCGCGCGGTTGACGCGATGTCGTGCATGCGCCCGATTATTGTCAGCCATAAGAGAGCCATTATCTTGCGAGACGTGTACACGCGACAGCAGGCTGGCATCGGGACAAATCGGCGGCGGTGGCGCGCGCGCGTACACGGGATCGAGCTTCGAATACTAAGACGACTGCCGAACCCACAAACTCTCGTCGGACAATTACATGCGACGGTTATGGGCCTTCGCATCCCGGTTAGCCTAGAAATCCTCGTTTTATGCCAAATTAAGGTAATAACACGCGATAAAAGAGAAAAGAAAAAGAAGAGAAATCGCGTACAAAGCAGAAGGCGAAACAAGTGTGTAGTATGTACTTGGACTCTCGGTGATGCGATTGCCTAATTCCACCCTTACGCGATTGTTCAATCTTCCGATGGAGTAGGTTGACTGCAACGGCCTCGTTTGTCTCAATTTGTGACACTGACACGTGCCGCGTTTTGAAAAATGCGTTCGCCCGCCAAGCTGAAACTGCGCGGTGCGAACCCCCGCGGGAGCCGCTTTTATGGATGAAGAGTCGTTGATTTACTTTTTCATTCGAGAGTGAATTGCACAAAGAAATTGCAGAGCATAGTACTGCTTATATTGATTCCAAAATTGTGGTTATCAAACAACCAAATTGAATAGTTAAAATTTGTAATTCAAGTATCCCATAATGGTACTCATTGCGTTACCTTAAAAAACGTATTTTACTGTTGAATAAGTTTGCAGTTTAGTTATTTAATTTGTCAAATAGTGTTAAAGCATTTTACAAAGTTATTTGATCTCAAGTAGAATCAGTCTGGTATGATTAGACACAGGTTCGTATTCTGTAGCTTTCACAGTAATATAAAATTATTTTGACTGCACATTAATAATCGCTATATCTTTTGAGATAAAATATTTGTCTTATATTTATTATCATATTATCTTGATCACATAAAGTAACAAATACTGAACATAAAATTGCCAAAACTTTAGGAAAACCGCTAAAATCTTTGCAAAAAATCCAACATCTCAACAGAAATACTCATGATTCGAGCAATTCCTTAGAGCTCGACTTACGCGCGCGATATAATACGTGAAACCCTTTGATATCTGTTTTTCTGCGAGCGTTCGGATTCTCGCGTCCGCGTCAGTGAAAAAAGGGTATATAGATAATCGCTCGAAATACCACCTCACCCGCGTCGGAATGCGCAGGAAAGACTAAAAGGCTGCCGCTGCTCGTACATCGCTCTAATTTACCGGGCCGGATCTGGATATCTCGACGCACTCACACACGCGCGCGTGCACTTTTGTTCTAGGGAGATGGTGCGGCGAGAGGAGGCTGATGGCCGAGCAGCGGCATATAAAACAAGTCGCGAAGAAGAAGAGTCCGCGCGACGGGCCGCGGAGCTCGAGTCTCCCCGTCGCACAAGAAAGAACAAAGCCCCGCCGCGCGTCGCATACCAGAGAGCCGAGCGCGCTGCACCGCGTCAAAGTCCCAAGTCCCGGGCGCGCGGCTCGTCCTTTTGTTATTGCGCCTCCTGGCTAGCCGAGAGAAAGAAATTCAGATCGGGAACGGCCGAGCTGGCTGGCCGCCGCTTTCGCGGTTTTCGATTCGGGATATAGATGTATTCCGGTGGCTCGGAAATCATTTCGCCCTCGTCGGATTGATGGACGCAACGCGCTGACTACCTTTAATTCACCGATGAATATAAGCTCAGTCGGGTAGAAAATAATAAGCTGAAGGACTAATCCATATGCGTCATTTTGAGGTTGTTGAAATGATTGTATTGCAATACTTTTACACTTAGCACTTACACTTAGCAGTACTCCAAATCAGTTTAGAATGTTTTAACTTGAGTAATAATATGAAATAGAGCAAGTAGAGGGAATTCTGTGTACAGTGGATAACTAAATTATTGATAACATTTATAATAACAGGTAGGTATTTACTAGATAATTGCTTTATTCATTTTTAAAATAAATATTTTTTACCTTCGTAGCATTATCCCACTAATGCCCAGCGCGCCTTGTGCGTCATGCGTGTTTTGAGCTCACGCAAAATGTTGCTTTAAACGCGCAAATTTATCTTATTATAACTACAGTTGACTTACGGTGGAATCAGTATAAGAATAATTAAAATGTTTCTATGATTTGTTCTCCATCTCTTATACGTAAATTCATGTCTTATATTCCACGTTCTAATTGTATTCTACTCAAAATTAATTTGTATACATATGTTACAAGAAGGTTTCATTCGTTATAAATATATTTTCTAATAAATATCTAACGAAACCTTTCACGAAAGATTACTTTCAATAAATCATGCAAAAGTCCCTGCAGCCATCGCAAGACTACGCAATAAACTCTAGATAGATTTTTTATATACGCTTGCACACAGTAAGTTTATCCGTCCTGAGGGACACAGCGGGACGTTGGCCAGATCACCAAACGAACGCTTGCGACAGTGCAGTATACGCACACTTTGCTCTCTCTCTCTCTCTCTCTCTCTCTCTCTCTCTCTCTCTCTCTCTCTCTCTCTCTCTCTCTCTCTCTCTCTCTCTCTCTCTCTCTCTCTCTCTCTCTCCATGATACTCGCCTTCCACTCTTTCGCATTTATCGCGAATCGTCTTTTTCTGCGATTTTTGCCCGAGTGCCGATGCGAGTTACGCGCGCAAGCGAAAAAACACAGGGAAAGAGAAATATATACACACGTGGTGTAGTCTCGAGCGATCGGCGAATTTATTGGAGCGACGGTTGTTCGGTCCGCGCGAGGTATGCGTCGGCGATAGAGAGGCGCGATAAACGGCGGCAACGAATGGCCAAAGATAAAGCCTATATATGCTCGGCTAGAGAACAAATTTAAGACGGGGGCCTTATAGCTGACCGAGGCGAAAATGCACTTTATGCGACGATTAGAAAGTCGTAGGTTGTTTTTCTATTTTTTTTTTGCAGAACTTTGTAGATCGGCGATTGCTTTATATTTAGAAGACGGAAGTACGTGAAAAGGATACGCAATATCAAGTTTATTAGAGTTGTATTACTTGCATATGTTTGATATTAGTCCATACATTTTTAGTAATAATGAATTATAGTTTAGAATTTTTGTGCGAATCGTGCAAGTAACTGTTCTTGATACAAATTTCATTTGTCGATTCAATCTTTCGTGTGGGTTATATAATCACATTAAATCTATTTCTACATATAAGCAAAACTGTTAAAATTATTTTTTTTAAAGTTTTAACATTTGAATACACATATCAAATACGCAGTGAGTAATGTAGTTATTCATGTCTTAACGTTAAAAAAATGTAGTGAACACGATCTGCTTCTCCCCAAATATGATACTGTGGTTACTGATAGGTTCCTCGAGAGTTCCCGTTACGTTACCCGTTTCATTTTTCTTAGCGCACGTGCGCGACACGTAAAATGGACAGAGTACCTACTCGCATCAATGTTTCATATTAATGCGCGACGATCCCATCCTGCGGGAGCGACACCCTAAGTGGTTTCGATCGTAAAGCCGCACCGTGCAAATATCTTGAGAATGTAAGTACGCTAGCGCGAGTAAGAGGTCAGAGCTACGAAGGGATGAGGGTTAATTATGGAATAGTTCGAGTGACATGGAGTCGGGTCCTGCATCACTAAAAGATGAATTGTAAAATATTCAGTCATTGCAAAATACTTGCATGTATATGGAAAAAATATTTGTGATGAGATAAGTTGTGGTTTACACGTATGAGTAGGTATGTCAATATTGTCTTGAAAAATAATATAATATTATTTTAGGCTTGAATTAAATAAAACCTTTTAGCTCAACATTTTTACACGATTTAGTACCTACAGAAATATCTTAATTAAAAAAGACTTATTTTAAGCATCTTCAATGCTGTTATATTACATTTTACAAGGATACAAGGTTCAGGTCGCATTCACTAACCTGTCTGACGAGTACTATAAATTTACGTAAAAAAATATATTGTTATGAAGCACGTAACTCTTTTAATGATTATTAAATGTAATAAATATAAATTATTAGAGAATTTGGCTCAATTACCTGTAACTATTTAAAACTGTCACATAAGAAAATATTTATATACATGAAGTATATAAGTAACTACTGATTTTCGGTAGTATCATAATTAACAGTTATCATTTATCATATTCAATACAACTATTTCCGACCATCGCAAGATTCTGACGTCAGGTACTGAAAATTTAATTGCATTTCAAGAGATTAAACGTGATATTGTAAAGTTATCATAAATGAATTTTTGCAAAAAACGTTAATTAGAAAAATGTATTTTTACGCTCAATTATTTAAAAAAAATTCATATTTAATGCACTCTGTGTTCCTTGCCACACGTCGCTAGCAAGCCTATATGACTCGTATGCGTCAAGCATATAAATTTACCTTGCGAGGCCTTGCAAATAAATCTGCAAAAACATTTTCCCAGAAATATCTCGGTCATTTTACACTGTACCTCAGCAAAAACTATTTACAACAAAATAGCCAGCGCGTAGAGTGTCCACCCAGTTTTGATCTGCAAAAGCTCGCAAAAATCCCCGGCACATGCGTAAGCAGACGAAAAAAAAAAACACGAAATGGAAAAAAAAAGCATAAGATATAGTCGCGTCGCGCTTCGGCACGCAGAGTTCTCCCTCCCTCCAAAAAAAAACCGAGCACTACGGCGGGCAGCTCGCTTATATGCCGTAAAGCTGAAAACGCGCTCGCGCATATACACACACAGACACATGGATACGCTCGCGCTCGCATATAAACGTGCGCATAGGGGCCTTATCTTGGTGATCTCGTTCCAGCGCGTACCTGTGTCCATACGTATATACCTACTCCGGCTATATAAGCGAGCCGTCGCCGCCGCCGCCGCCGCCTCGCTCGCGCCATAGAGTACAAGGCGCGCTGTCAGCTGCGCGCCCTGGCGCAAAAGCTGCCTCGCATATACGTATCTCTCTCTCTCTCTCTCTCTCTCTCTCTCTCTCTCTCTCTCTCTCTCTCTCTCTCTCTCTCTCTCTCTCTCTCTCTCTCTCTCTCTCTCTCTCTCTCTCTCTCTCTCTCTCTCTCTCTCTCTCTCTCTCTCTCTCTCTCTCTCTCGCGCGTTCTGCTTCGCGAGAAGGCAAGGGAGAGGAAAGGAAAAAGGGCGAGCGGAGAGAGAGGAGGAGGAAACGAGAGAAAAAAGTGGGAAACAAGATCTGCGCGCGCTCGCTTGCGAGTATCGCGTTACTCGGGAGGGAAAGAGAGAGAAAGAAAGAGAGAGAGAGTGAGAGAGAGAGAGAGAGAGAGAGAGAGAGAGGCAAAGTCGAGGTGCGCGCGCGCAAGCAAGAGCCCCGAGACGCCGGTGGTGCTCTTGCTTTTCGCGATGCGTCTGCGCGTATATGTATAAAACGAGGATGCGCGCCCAAACGGTCCAATAAAATTGAGAAACACGTACGAGTCGTATATAGGATATTACTGTACCTACCTACCTACCTACGTGGATGCGCGACGACTCGCGAGCGGCTTGCTAATCTTTGTGAAAAACAATGCTCGTCACTCGTAAAGGTCGTAGAACGGGGTGCCCGAAGTCGACGGAGTGGGAGGATTTAGATTTCGAATTCAACAAATTCTTTGATACATAATTATCGTTACAGGTGAAAGTTAGTTGGAGATATATTGATTAAGCCAAAATTTCCTACATTTAAACCTTATTTTCTTTTTTTCTTTTGTAACTTACAAACAGTCTAGTAGAAAATTATCTAGTTTTATATAGATTCTCGGCTTATAATCACGGCTTTTAGCTTAATAAGCTTGGAACTTAATCGGAAACTCAATGAAACAGGATAATTTTCCAAGTAACTATTAAATGCTAGCAAATGCGTATACTTGTCAAATAGCTTAAAAGGTGACAAATGTATATACATGATATAGTGTAACGCTGTTAAAAATTAGATCTAAAATTAATTTATGATAGTGGCTATAACTCCGAGAGTTATTAAAATAAGTTCTTGATACTGTAAATTTATGTGCAGATTGGTAAGCATACAAAATTTTAGCGACTTTACTTCAATGTTGTCAAATAACTACTCTAAAGTTTACCTATTTTAATAGCTGTAATTATGTAGCTATAATTATTTGTAATACGTTCCATTTTGCAAAAGTATATAGTACTTTCAAAGTGGTTTTGGAGAAAAGTGCAAGCAAAGGTCATCATTTTGAGAAAAATCAATTTAATTGTTTCATAGATCTCACAATAAGCACTTGAAACGTTCGAAGCCTTCGCCAGGCAGGATCGCTTGACACCTTGGCTAGTGAAGCCCACAGATACACTCTTGATATAATTACGTTACAAGAAATTAGATAATTAGACTGCTAGGAGAGGGAGAATGCAGCTCCGGTCGCTATTACTTATTCTATGGGGCGGGGTGCGCAAAACAGCTGATAACAATTTAGGCACAGCATTCCTAATTAATAAGAAAGTAGCCTCAGCAATTAAGTATTTTAAGTTTAGCACTGATAAAATGTCGTACGTCACAGTTGCGAGCAGTCGTACAACTACACACTCATTAATGTACACTGCCCAACAGAAGCCTAGTTAGATGCGATTAAAGTCTTCTTCCACGATGACCTAGGACGATTGTTACATCAAATCTCGACTTATGACGCTAAAATAGCACTTGGAGTTTTTAATGCGAAGATTCTGCTTCAAGGATTCTAGTACTTAAGAGCACTTACTTTAAACATAAAAAGATATACAAAATAACGTTGAGAATTCCTGATAGAGTAACACGAAACCAAATCGTCCATACCCTTATCGACAATAGACGTCATGCAAATATCACAGATGTCAGAGCATACAGAGGGTCAAACTGTGACTCAGATCATAATTTAGTCGTAGCAAATATTATAAGTAGGCTAGCGGTAATTAATAATAATAAAGGCCAATCTAACAATTTAAAAAAGTTATGATACTGGAAGACTCAATGCACAAAGGAAAAGGAAATCGTACCAGACCAAGAACGCGAACAGATTCAAAATACTAAAAAGTTAGTAAAATTAGTACAAATCAGTGTGAATGATAATCAAGGAAGAGTATGAATAGGAAATAAGCTTTCCAAGCCCTTCAGCATCTGCGATGGACTGAAGAAAGGAGATGCACCGTCACCTCTTCTCTTTAATTTAGTACTAGAATATGTTGTGAGATTTATGCAAGCAAGTAAAGAAGGAACTTCACTAAACGAACTAAGTTAATTACAAGCCCGCGCAGACGACCTCGGCATAATAGTAGACGACAAAGAAACTATCAGAAAGAACACGGAGCCCCTGTTAAAAGGAAGAAAAGAAGTAGGCCTAGAATTAAGCGAGGAAAAAACAAAATATGTTGTAACAGATCGGCCATGAATCCATAATAACGGCAGAAATCTCCAAGCCCTTTAAGAAAAGTCAATGTGTACAAATAACAAGAACAATAATAAATAGCAAAAACGAAATCAGAGATGAAGTAAAAAAGAGACTTCATGCAGGAAACGTTATCGTCTACAGCGTTAATAAATTATTTAAGTCACGACTGCTGTCGCAAAATGTAAAGCTCGCAATATCTAAAATAATAGTTCAACCGAAGAGCGTCCGCTTGGAAGAGATGAAAGATACGATCGCAGCGCTTGAGTTGACAGAATATAGCAATAAAGGGAGCCTTGAAAGTATTACTATATATTGTGATATGTATATGTTGAGTATACCCTCCAAGTTTCCAAATTTTAGATGTCGCCACCGGTCGTGCTCAGGGCGAACGCGGATGCGAAATGTCGTATCTAACAAAACGAGAGGGAGACAGATTTAGAGTATTTGAAAACAGAATTGCTAGGAAAATATTCGTCACCAAGCAGGATAGACTAATAAAGGGAGACCATGGATTTTGGGTCTTGAATTTTGATGAAATTTTGGGGATCGACCCTTGGAATATAAAAATGAAGCACTGTACCCGCAGTTTTCCAATGGGTCTTTACATTTGAAATAGAGCCAAGAAACATTAGCATTGCTCATATGGGCAATGCTGAAAATCAGATATATATATATATACATAGATAAGTTAATGAAATACACTGTATCTACCGCACAGAGGCCCATTAGATAAAATTACGAGTATTGGGTTTCATTTTTAGGTCAGAAAGACGGTCAGAAAACGATCGCTAAAGTTTCATCAAAATCCGTGGCCCAAACTCCGTGGTCCCCTCTTGCAAAGTCTAGAGTGGAGATGACTCTATGGCCGAGAATTAAACGAACTACACTAGTCTCCGAGCATCGATAGAGTAGTAAAGGCACGTATATTCAGATGGGCGGGACATGTAGCTAGAATGGGACAGGAGAGAACAACATTTAGAGTACTAGTAGGCAAACGGGACAGTAAAAGACCGCTCGGCAGACCCAGATGGAGATGGGAAGATAACGTAAAACAAGACCTAGACAAAATCGGGAGAAACCACGAGCGTTGGATAGACCTGGTCTAAAATAGGGAAGAATGGCGCACTTGTATCGATGCAGTAATGAGCTGCCGAGCTCCATAACACCGCCATACAATAGCAATATTAATATGCTATGTATGTATAGGTGTGGTGAGCCTATGTCCAACAAAACTTATTAAAACACAAAACGCAACAGTACTCAACTCAACACAACACAACAGAACATAACTCAGCACAACAAAACACAACAAAAACCTTTCGAACCACTGACTGATATTCGTCTGGTGCTGGCGTTGGAGTGATGACCCATCCATCTTGATAAAGAGAAATAGTACATAGGTCAGACTAGTCTCGATAAGTTGTAAAAAATTCAAGCAATTTTAAAACATAAGAATAATTAAATAAAAATTACATATTTTTAAGTAAGCAGTTCAATCTTCAAAGTGATAATGAGTGCATTTTATGTTTATTGTAAATCTTGTTGTTTCCATAACTTGCTTTCATACCAAAATTCGTTTAGTACTCTCGGAATAGGCAAACATAATATGGTAAGAAAGTATCTATTTTCTGTTTATTAAGTATATTAGAATCTTACATTGATGATCGTAATCCAATAAATCAAAGTTTACAGCATGAGTTTAAATGTACAACACAACATGTACATTTGCAATTTCCTAATACATTTACATATATCCTCAGAAAAGTTTCTTTATTTTCACCTATCAAAGTAGCAGTTTTACGCGTTACCTTCAACAGTGTAATAAAGAATAATTTTAAATCTTTAACACGTTTTAAAATGCCCGTTAAATGTCGTATATTATGCGATAATAAACTAATAATTTCTAAGCTCTTCATGAATTTAATACTTCTAATTGTCATGACGCTTACGATGATTCTCAGTACTGGGCACGACAATAGTTTTATTGTAACTATTCCTTTTGTCTTCCACGGCCAAACTCTCTCTCATTCTCGTTTCTCTCGCTGCTTTATTTTGGCTTTTCTGCCGTGCGCGCTTGTTTCGTTATATTTTTTTTTAGCAAGCTCGCCTCAGTAACATGTCGGTCCCGATTGCGAGTGCGCAGTTCTCCCGCCGCCGCCGTCGCTGTCTCCGCGGCCATAAACATCGCGGCTTTATCTGAGCGAGTTTTATTGGCGCGCGCGCGCGTTTCTGCGCCGCGCAAGCAAGGACCCCAAGTGAACAAGATCTCAAGCGGATCGGCGTTTAAGCACGTGGATGCGCGCGACTGTCATTCACAAAAAAGCCGTTTTACCCGCTCGATTTGCGTTTTGCGTCTTTCTTCTCCTTTTTTTACGCTGCGCTATTTTATGCTCTTTATTGTGCATTTATAAAGTTTTAGTAGTGATGATTTTCTACTTCAAGAGTTTATTGAAAATTTTATTGTAAATTTATGTGATATATTTTGGATCTTTTTAAATTTTAATCTGCTAATAGAAAATTTATTATGATCACTTATTATTGTTTTTACGATACTACTTTTATATAAACCGTTTTATTAACTTAGCTAACGTATTATATAAGTAATTTTTATATTCAGTAATTTTCAAGCCCCATGACGAATAGAAAATACATTTAGTTGAAGATTTACGTGTATTTAGATTTAGTATAAATCATCATCTATATCAGATATTGTTCTAACCCGGGTATTTACTTTTCGTTATGCTCATTCTACTCATTAAAAATATTATTCACCGAAGATTAATTTTATTTGAGTATTCGAATTTATGCAAATTTTTAGTCGCTAGACTTGTTCAAGTGCATGAAACACGATACCTTACTACAGCAGTTTTTCACGTATTTATCTTTACGGTCCAATTTATTTAATCCTCTAAGACGCAAGTGGTTACCAAGCTAAAATTTTTTTTTTAAATTTAGTTATCTTAAGTGGTGTGAAAATGTAAAATGGACTATTCAAACTCCAAAAAAAAAATTGGTTACAAAAATACTAATTGGAAATATTACTTTTAAATTCGAAACAATTAAACATCTAATGCGGTAATATCACAGCTCAAGAGTTAATTGTTATACTCCCGTTAGTTATTAGATAAATAAGACAATATTAGTTTGATTTCTAAAGCAAAAACTGTATTAGGTCCATAAGCGTTGCTTTGGCGACCGTATAGTTTTTTTTAAACGTCGTCGTTATTTTAGTATACTTACGACAGGTTTATACATTTTTTGTATATCTAAGGGTGCCAACGACTGCTTCTACTTCCAATGGTATTAACTATGCTCCCGGAAACTCTACTATATCAGCTCTAATTATTTTGAGAAACGTTTGAGCTCTATGTCATTTTAAAATCACACTAGGTCTCAAAGGGTTAAATATAACAATTTTGAATGCACGCGTAGTCGGACATGGTCTTAAAACTGGCGGTAAATGTTAAAGAGAAATTTGAATTGCTACATTATAATCTACTATAATAAAACCTATCTTAAATCGACGATGCTGGTTTTATCCTATTTCATTTAGTGTTTCGCATTAGTTAACTTTATTGAACAATTCTAGTTTAAATTTCGTTGGTTTCTCAGATACCATTAGAAACGGATTCACGATTTTCGATACCTTTTCAAGATCCGCGCGACAAGATTCGTTCGACTGGACCCCGCTCGCATCATGTTTTATGAATGAAGCCGAACAATTCGTGGGCTCTTCGTTCCTATCCCATGCTATTCTTTCTTACTTATTCCCGTTCTTTTGTTCTCGTCTGTTTTTTTCGCCTCATTGACTCCCTCTTTTTATATATACGCACGCGAATTTTCTATACGTGACTCTTGCCCCATCGCCAATTACAATGTTCGTTTTCGTGGCTCGATATTTATTCGGTTTCTCTCTTTGTGCACGTCGTCGTCGCTGCTGCTTTTTTCTTATCGCTCCTCCCTTTTTTCTTTGCTTTTTTGCTTGCGATTCGCGAGCGCGCACAATCTATCGCCTCTGGTACGGCGGCGGCGGGCGTATAAGTGGTTCCGCTGGATAAAAGTTTCTTATGAGACCGCGCGATGTATAGGAGCAGAAACAGCAGCAGCACCGGCAGTGGCCAGTAAAAAAGAGAGAACTGGTCCCAACTGCAGTGTTGTGTGTACGTGATTTGCATATTGAAAAAATCGAGACCGTCGGAGAGAGAGAAAGAGAGAGATAGAGATAGAGAGGAAGAAGGCCTCTCAACCACCGGATACTTCGCCGCTTCGTTCTCTCATTGTCTTCTCGCGTCACCACCAAAGAATTATGGTGAATCAGTTTTGGGGAGGTCTAACTCTGCACATGTTAATGAGAGTCTCTCCAAGGGCTCCATGCTCTAGTATATAAAGTATTTTTTTTTTATTTTTATTCTCATTTTCATTGCTTCACTTTCGCTCTGTCTCTCTCTCTCTCTCCCTCTTCAGAAGACATTAACTTTAATCAATTGAATTAATTTCTCGTATTTTATTTGAGAAACAGTCTTAATTTTAATGCACATCGATGGATTTAAAACAAAATTTCGGATACGTATAGGTAATGTTGTATATATTCTTCTATCCTCGAATTAAATAGTACCAGTGTGTCCACAAGATTATACAAATTTAGTTACAACCCTTTTGATTATAATAGATAAAAATGATCAAATTATGCTCCGATAAAAATGTATTGACGCGTACATAATATCTAGTATTTTTATTTTCTGCATATTAAAATTCTTACACAAATTATTTAGACAAATACTTTAGTTATAATAGTGTTAAGGTTATTAACCCTTTATTATCTAGACTTAGAAAGATATAAAAAGTATTTTTTTTTAACTGATTATAGATCATTTTGTTTCAACTTTAATTTTCCAGTAGTTTTGGTCAGCAAAATATATAGAAAAATATGTTTTCCTGTACATGTAGTATACAAATTGCATGTACTTTTTTGAGGTCGATTGTGTAAGATACAAATTCTTTGTATAATTTTTTCTTTAATTCTAATTTAACAAAAGATATTTCCTATAGGTATATGTATTTACGCGGTTTCTAAACAGACCGCGCGAGATGTGTCTTATTTATTACGAGTCATCAATTATTTATTCTTACAAAAAGCCCGGAAATATGAGTTCAGTTATTCGAGAAGCATTAATTTAATATTGCTATTTTAGCAAAGTAAATCAATAAATCAGAGTTTGGTCAACTTCTGTATTCTTTTATATAATTACCTGCTATAATTAAACCTGTACATTTCTTATTTTACCAATCTTTGATTTTATAGCGTACTGGAAACTTATGGACCCATATGGGCCTGTGGACATTTAAAGTTTAACTTTTTATTTCATATATTTTAAATAATCATTTCTTCAATTACTTATGTGAATTGAATAGACAATTTTGCCATCTAAGTGTTGAAAAAAACACAGTTTTTCATTTGTAAGCAGTATAAAGATTATTGTAAAGAATAAAAGATGTATGTATAGGTACACCCTTTATTTATAGCACTATACATGTATCTTTATTCATATAGTCTCCGTTAGTTAAAAAGCAAAAATTTTTACTATTAAAATACAACAACACTTATGCCATGTATATAGTGATAATTTACAATCACAAGTACAACCGCCATAATAGTTTCTCTCATATAAAATCGCGTATAAACGGCGTGCGATGCCGCGGCATTAAATTCATTCGCGAACACCAGCTCAAGGAATTTCTTGCAAAATGTCTGGAGAATATGATTTGCGAGAACTTAGAAATAATTTACGGTCAGGCCTCTTCTCGTAACTCTTTTTGCGCTGTGTTTTCTCTCGTGCGGACGATCCGAGAGCTTTCTTTCTCATATAGTCCCGCAGACGTTTTGTATGTTTGCACAAGCGCATGAGCGCAACTTTGAAACGCGAAATTGCCCTTTCAACGCTGTTATTATCGTCTATGGTTGAACTTGCGTTAACGCGCTCATACATGCTCGTAATGCCTCTGCCTGCGACGATGTATTACTTTTGAAATGTAAGAGTGAGAATTATAATTAGACGGAAGACTTAGAGTTGATAACAAAGAATATTTTTCTTGCATATAAATCAAATAATAACACCGATAATCAACTAATAAAATGAAATGGTTTCGTTCACGTGTTAAAAATTCACTCTAGTTTAGCAATACAAAACCGTGAATACAAATATTAACTATTTTCACCACTGCTTTAGTTCAGTCACTAGTTTAGCAATAAAAAAAGTGACTGAACTAAAGCAGTGGTGAAAATAGTTAATATTTGTATTCACGATTTTGTTTGTACTGGCTTTCGTTTACCGTCGGCATGATAATAATTGACACTTGGTCATAAATGTGCACGTTTAGTCAAGCTTGAATTTGTTTTTACGCTACTTCGTTTTTAAGAAAACGTAAGCGCTAAATACAGTTTTACAAAGGTTTATGTCTACTCTTACAAACTTACAAGATCCGTCGACAAGTATATATGTATGAAAGATACTTGTACTAATATTAGGTTAGTACATTTCTATTCAAGTGTTAAGACAGCTTTACCCTTAGAAAATATTATACTGCCGTACAAATCAAGAAAGTGGGTTCTGCATTTAAAGTAAATCCAGACATTTGATAAAATTCATTTTTATTGAAGAAATAATTTTCCGCTTTAACGAACTCGATCTAGTCATTTGTGTAAAAAAAATAATGTTCTTAATGAATTTTATGTGAGATTATTTATATGGCTCGATTCTTTTTTCGTAATGCAGATACCCACTTTCTTCGTTTTGTACGGCAATATGCTACTGTGTAATGTTTTTATGGGTATGCGTAATATAGGATTTAATCTATAGTTGAAATTGTTGAGCACAAAATAAGAATTATTGGATTTTATAAATGTAACAATATTGAGTTATAAAAGTATGGTTTGTGTTAGCGGTTCAGGTAGAAATATATTATAATTTATTCAATTTTTGACTTATGAAACTATTTAAAATATTCCGTGAGCTGATGATAATGAACTTTCTTTTAATTGATTAAAGTTTTTAGTATTAACAATATTCAATTTTTCACTTCAGTGAACTATTTTTGACACACCACTTACGATTTGCACTCAGTATTTGCGCAAGTGTGTTTATTTATGATTAAAGTATTTAAATTTTCCATAAAACAGCAATATCTTATCGTATCAGTTAAAAGAAAAATATTTTTAAAGGAATTAATAGTTTATTTACAATCTAACTTTTTAAATATTATCGTTACTAACTATTGTCGGTACGATAAAGATGTCCACTTGATCACTCTACTTTTTAATTATAATAAAAAGTTATGTAAATAGGATTTTACATCATATTATACGTTAAGAAATTATAAAATGACTACTACCAAAAAATATTTATTAAAAACAGAATATAATTTCAATAGAAATGTATTTAAATAATATATTTGCAATTCTAACAAATTATGAATAAAAGATCTTATTAATGCATTTAAGCTTGAATACAATTTTCTTTTCAATTAATGAATTTTTATGAATTCAAACTATAGTATTGAAAGTTTAATGAATGAATCGGAGACTCCTGAATGGTGAATATGTAAATAGACTCTAATTAGCTTATCGATAAGTACGTACTTATCAACTCGTTACTACGCGAAGGAAAGATAATTTAAATTTAGTTGCGCATCGGATATCTTTCAATAAATGGAAAATTTATATAGAATAAAAAGAAAGTGTTAAACGGTGAGATAAATTATGGGATTTGAAATAATTTAACACAATATATTTCGTATAAATATCACTATATATTTTTAGAAATTCATTACAATTCAATAAATAGTTTTTTAATCGTATATACAAAAGCGAGATACAAAGAGTATAGAGAAATTACTAGATTTCGAAGCAGACCTTATGATGTTTTTTTTAATACAATGTTTTACAAAGTCTTTTTATACACTTTTGCGCATCAGTAATTAAAATTTAACGTTAGCGTGGTCTAAAATTCTTAAAAAATACTTGTTATAACAAAAGAAGTTAATTTGGCAGTGATGTATTATTGTAAAAGAACATCTATTCCATAGTCTGACACATGTTACGGTTTTAACATCCGCCGTCGCTTCTGTAAGTTTCACCAACAGTGCGCATTTAGTCCGGATTTTTCCTGGCTTAGATGCGAAAAATGAGCATTCATAAATTTTATTTACTGAGCATGTTTGTAATTTCACTGGTATTACTTTTGTACGATTTTTGCGTCCCGCCACTTATCTCTAAATGTCTTTGCGTAATACGTGTTCTCTCTCACACACTTCCTTATTTAAAATTACACTATAACAACAACGAAAACATTTTTGATTTGACGACTTGATCATTTCGTACTTTGTTCGGCATACCTACACAACAACAAACAGATTCACTTAATCTTTTAAATAACACACTCGAAACGTCAGCATTTATGGCACTAAAATTCGAAAAAAAACGCAAATATATACTTCTTTCGCCGCGCACGGTTCTCGAGGACGCGCACAGAGCATCACAGAATCAAAGTTCTCTAACATAAAATCCTCCGCGCTGAAGAAAAACTACAGCTTTTCAAGTGCCGCACTGTTCGTCAGCATCTCCCGCGTCAATCTCCAGACCTGCTTGGCCGCGTTTTCCAATCCACTCGGCGATTTACCCTTGAACAGATCCAGATTTGGCAGGAAGTAGTGCGGACACCTTCTGCACTGCAGACACGAGATCAACTGCAGAAATATGCCGTTGATGCGATCGGCCAGGCAGATGTCATCCCACTCAGCCTCGTGCGGATGTTTCTCGCACTCGTACAGCAGCAGCGTCTTCATGTGATAACTGGTCACCGGATTTCCCGGCAAATCCAGGTGGCGATCTCTAAGCGTCTTCAATATACTCAGACATCGTCTTCTGCTGGCACCTTGCAGCAGTCTATTCTCGGCGTCCAAAAACGAAAGCGCCCAGGCATCGCCCTCCATCGCCGACTGTTTTCCCTGCAGTCCGATGCACTCCTTCGACAGCATGTCGAATCCCTCGGTCTTGACCTCGGTCACGAGGTTCGGATGGGGCCAGGGTATCTGCGGGATCGGCCAGTGCGAAGCCGACCTCGGCCACAGCCCCGCGCACTTGAAGGCCGGCGTGATCTGCACGACGTAGCGCTCGCGGATCCTCAGCTTGACCTCGGTCGTGTCGGCGATCATCTTGACCGAGTCCCGGTAGGCGCACTTGTCGCAGGCCTGGGCCACCAGGGTCTGGAAGCGCGAGCGGATCTTGCGGGCCGACAGGTAGCCCGAGGCCGTGATGAACTCCACCCAGAGGGACATGGACCTCTTGCGGCCGTCGCTCAGCTTGAGCACCGCGCAGCCCGGCAGGGTGCCGTCGTCCACGAAGTTCAGCACGCCCATCTGGTTGAGGTAGATGACGATCTCGAATTCCGTCGGCGAGATGACGTCCAGGCCGTCGAACCTGCCGTTGTAGTCGGTCAGCGAGGAGATGAAGCGCGGCTCCTGGACCTCGACCTCCTTGAGCACGTCCTGAACGACTCGGCAGACCTCCTGTATGGTCTTGGCCACCTGGGTCTTGCGCGACATGACGCGCTCGCCGAAATACTTGTTCAGCTGGTACACCATCTTCGACTGGGCCGTCAGCATCTCCGGTGGCACCAACATCTTCGCTACTTCTTCGATATCGCAACTGCTTCTGGTATACCTTTGCGCACAAGCCCACTACTCAGGTCATAGTCGATTCCCGCACATTGTAGCACTATTCCGAGTATTCGCCGGCGTCTTCCTCGGAGCGAGCAGCGTGTGCCTCCTCTTCTTCTCGGAAGGAGAGAGAAGCGCCGCGCTGAGTGAGAACGAGTCGAGTGCGAGAGGATGAGCGGTCGCTGCTCGTCGGCTTGTCTCTCTCTCGAGTCTGGCGTGGCGCGCGCGCGCAGACTGCTCCGAGCTCCACCACCACCGCTACCGGCAGCGCTGAGGCTCCGGCTCCGCGCGCGCCGTGCCGGTGCAGCTGATCCGGCCACGCCCCCCTCGGCTCCGGGGGGAAAGCGCGTGGCGCGCGGCGCGCGGCGCGCCTCGCCGGCCGGCTCGACCAATCGCGCGGCTCGGGAGGCGGGCCCGGACCGCGCCCTTCGCCGGCTCCCGCATCGATCCACTCCGTTGTGCCGTACCTTGTGCCTCGCAGCCCCACTCTCTGCGGCTGTACGGTGCTGCTTTTTCGAGTGAAACTCGAGTGAAACTCGCGGCCGGAGAGAGGCTCCGCGCTGTATATTTTATGCTGCGGTCTATGGGTATATCAAGGGAGATGGAGAGCGTGGCTATACCGCCCGCGAGGGTTACCCTCGTGCCTCGACGACCCTTTGCCGTGCGTGAATTATGCAGCGGCGACCTCTCGCTCTTGCTGCTTGCTTTTATTTTTTCACCCGCGATGCTCGCGCGCTCTTGCCGAGCGTGTGTCCATGCGTGTGTGCCTATACATGTAGGCTTACTTGGGTGCAATTGTGTGGGTAGAGGTTTGCGCGCGGGGAGAGGGACAGGTCTAAGGGCGAGGGAAACGCAAGTTTCCCCTCCTTTTTGGGCCCTCGTTTATTTATCACGGTATTTTCAATATGGCGGTGCTAGCGGGGCAGTGTTCTGTCCTTTACGTTGGCGGAGCTGTGTGGGTTTCGTCGAGAGTGATAACCGACATTTGGTAAATTGATTTAGGTATCGTCGTGAAATAGTGTCGTGACACGCGCAACGGTACGCTCGACCGGTCGCCGGCACGAGATTTCCTGACTTTCGGGGGTTTTAATGAGCGGAATCTCGGTTGATGAATTTTTCTTGAAAAATGATAAATCACTTTCTTCCTTTTAAGGGAATATATTTTGAAGTATAAAAATATCTTGTTCGCCGATTAATGTTATTAATTATAATATATTAAAAATTATAATACTCATATTAAAAGAGTAGAGAGAGTTGAGAATTATAAGTACGTGTCCTTCAATTTATTTAATTTTATTTTTGTTTTGGTTTCTTATAACTAATTTAAGGAGAATGCTACTATTTGTTTTTAAATTTGCCCCTTGAATATAATTTTTTATTTTTAATTTTTACACATGTTTATATAACCAAAAATATAGACAATTCCAAAGGGGGCAGTCGATCTAGGTAAACTCAAGGAGTGCGGATTCAAATCATCATCAGTCCGAAATTTTCGGGAACATTTTAAACAACATTTTTCCGGATTTTTTAGTGGCAGAGATTGGGCCTGCAACCCACTATCTAATTAAGTGCAGTAATGCCCGTATGTGTAATTAAAAAAAATCCGCCAATCTTTTAACCTTTAGTGCCTGAACTATAAAACTATTGATCAATTTAATATTATTTACTAATATTTCCCAAGTAATCTTTTGCTTCCTCATAGAGGAAGCTTTGTGACGGTAAAAATAAAAGTATTGCTAAAAACATGTTTGAAATAATATATCATCGATTAATTTTTTATGCATTTGAAAGAGCATAAAATTACCTAGGTTTTCCGACCCGAAATTTTAAATAAGCTATTTTATTTTTTCTATTATACACGAAAACGTCGTGTTTTGTTTAAAAGATGATATCTGGGAAAAATAACATGGAAAATTTTTGAAAAAATTTTAGGTGATTAGGAATATGGATAAAAATATTTTGTAAAATGTTCAAGCCTTCATACTCTTCTTTTTTCGAGAAAAAAATCATTTTGTAAAAAAATCGTTTTTTTGGTGAAAGATAATTTAAGTAAAACGTCATTATTTCTTCTGTAAATTCCCAGAAAGGTAGCGTTTTACTATCTCTTGAGACTGTTAGAAGCCCATATTATAATGACCTTTAAATTTTGAGGTATTTGATGTTATGTTTTTGTTAAAATAATTTTTTTATTGTTCATATCTCGAGAACGGAGCGGTCATCTTTTGTAAACCAGGGCTCATTTCTTTCGTTTTTTAATGAAGATTCTGACTTAAAAAGAGATTTTGAGATTCATCGATCCGTTTTTGTTTTGCAATGATATCTTTATTTTACGACATTTTACGATATTCTGAAATCGATAAGGTCATTTTGTTTTGTATTTTAGAAATAACTAGAGAAGATGATGGCTCGCTCCGCACGCCTAGGTTATCTGCCCACACATTCAATTTTTTTTTGTAAATCAAAATATCGAAATTAGAAATCGAAAATTCGATACATCTTTCTAGATTCGATATTTCGCGCTGGATTTTAACATAAGGGATATGTTTATCTTATTCTTTCTTTCTTTGTATTTAATGGCCATGTGTCTCTTTTTTGGGACTCCGATATGTTACAATGCATAAGTATGTGATTTGTATTTTACATTTGTATTTTATATACTTGTTTGTTGTGTTGTGAGGTGTCGGTAGAGCAAAACTCATCATCTGCTTATTAGCATCTCAGACACTCTTGATGAGGCTATATGGGCGCATACGTCCTGCATCAAAGCACAATGCGTAGTCGGAGATCTTTCCAGACGAAAAACTCTAAGAAAAAATTCTCGAGAATTTTCACCGGGAATCGAAACCTTGACAGATTGAGCGTCTTGTATCGGTAGGCAAGCGTCTTATTCACTGAACCATGGGAGGCTCTATGATCATTTCACTTTGCGTTTGACAGAGTATAAAATTACTTATAAACGGTGATATTTCTATTTTTTATAACTTTTCCATTGATATTTTGAAATATTGATTGAAAAGGTATTTGAAGATTAATGAAGTAATGTATATCAGTACTTTTTATGTTTTATTTCTTATAAATCTGGGTAAAAATTATATGACGATTTATTTATGTGATTTTAGATGTTGTTGAATTCAAATTCAAGGTGAAATGTATAAAATTAAAATTATTTATTAAAAGAAATAATGGTACCGAAAACTGAGTAAAATAGATTTAATTTATATATTAGAAATGTATAATAAAAATAAGATTATAGCTACTGCTAGTTGAATTAGCGATGCAGCAATTTAAAATTAATTTATTAGAACAAAAAATGTTATATTAGAACAATTAATTTAGTTTGAGGAAGCTAAATGCCAATGAATTGGCAGCGGTTTTTTTGTATTTCTACACATCATTAGCAATATGTTGGCACTGCATATACCTCATATTAGGCTTTTATCTAATGATCAAAGTCGAACAAAGATGAAAAAATGTCTAAATTGTTATGTACGAAGTAAGAATCTGTTTATTCTTACTAAAAAAATATGAACGCTGTTTCACTTATTATTCTGATTCCAATTGCTAAGTAAATTAAACCTAAACTACAGCTCTGAGTTGAACCTCATTTGTGTGCCTCGTTCTGAAAAAAGGTATGGCACTTTAAATATGTATTCCGGAATTCTAAATCTCTTCTAATTAAGCAAAGTTATTGATTTAGCAGTTACGCCGTGTTGTAAATCGTCGATTAGAAATTCAATGTTTATTGTTGACTAAAAAAAGGAAATGATCCGTGTCGTATTTATGTGCCCCTTAATATACATACTATAATTAGAACGAGTAATATACAATTTTTTAAATTTGATTCATTAAAAAAATTCAGTTTTTACCATGGCACATCTACAATTTTTTCTAAAATCGTTCGGTTCCATGTGTGATCACATCTTATTATCCTACATAAGCATGAAAAATAAGCGGCGATTGCGTGATTTATAAATATTACATATTTAGTTCGATTAAAAATATATTATCGCCAAAAAATGACCAATTTAGTATATATAAAAATACAATGCTATTCTTAAGGGCAAAAAATGACGTTTCGTAAAAATAAGATACGTGCAATTATATGCCTACCATTTTTATTTCAAATTTTTTTATGTAGAATGCTAAAGGTTCGGCAGATTTACCCATTATATTGATTTGTAACGAAAAGTTCATGATTTTTTTAGTCAAAATGACATGTCAACTTTCTTGTGCCCACACAATTTTTTGTACAGTCTACAAAAATTTCTATTTACTTTTTATACCAATTTGAAAGCTTTTATTCATTAGTGTCAAAGTTGAATACAAGTAACCATAATTGAAATAAGATATCATTTTATTTAAATTAAAAATCGATTTTGTATAATTTATAACTTTTTTATAAATAATTATTTTTCGTTTGATCTACATTAGCACGCAGCACCTTATAGCAATGCATAAATTTCTTCATAATGCTGAAAAGAATATTTTAAATTAATTTAAAAAAGTTTTGATAAAAGCTAATGCGCTTAGAAAGTTCCGAATTAAGAAAAACGTAAACTGTAGAAAAGGCTGTTACTGGTAAAAAAGGCACAGGTAGGTACCTTATTTAATGTTCATACTTTAAAATGTCATTTTCAAACTGAAAATTTTATTCAAATCAATAATGCTATGCGTTTTTGTGTTAATAAAGGTTTGAAGAATTGAAAACAAATAAATAAAAAAAAATCGATTTTTTGGTCAAATAATAATAAAGGGATCACTTAAGTAAATAAAATTATAAATATATTGAAAAATTAATATAAATTAGCTACTTTTATTTAATTAAATATGAATCATACACAATTATCTACTTGGCTTACAAATAATTACGACATATTCAGTGATTTTAATTAAAATGTTCTACTATTGTTGATGAAGTTATTAAATTTACTTTCTTTATTTATTAACATTTTTTAATATCATGTATATAATAAATAACTATTATATATGAATATATGTACAACGCTTTACAAAACTCGTAATGAATATAAATAATAATTCTTTTTTAAAGTTCTATGCAATATTTGTTAGTAGTTTATCGGAAAACCTTGTTACAAATGAAGCGACTATAATTTTTTACAAAAGAATACTCGTTACTTTTTCGCGACAGCAATTATTCTGCAGAGTTGTGCAAAACCGGTAAATTGCGCTTATCGGAGCTGTGCAAGCGATAATAGCAACGTAACTATTGCAGTGCGCATAAATAAAACATTCGGTGACAAGGAAGCCTTGACACTTCTTTTTGTTATAATTGTTAGCTTAGTCAAGCGCATTTATCTACGATATTCAATTATTTACGTAACGAAACGACTATATTTTTAAATATTAATTAATTTATAAAAGTTTTAATGTCAATATTCAAAATAATTTATTGAATTGCTTAATAATGAAATATCTTGTATTGTACGATTATATCAATGTTATATGCAATTTTAGATGGATAACATTTAATAAACAGAAAATTAAATGTATGAGGTACATATTATCAAAGAATATATAGGATGTTTAAAAATATATGTAGAATATAGATTATTTATAAGGAATAGGTTTCTAAGGAAAAACATAGATAATTAGATTTGAGTAATAAAATGTGTTTATTTAATCTTATATACATTTTCCTCCTATATAACGCAATATTGCTATATAAAAAATAAATATATTTAAATAATACTATAAAAAAATATATACATTCAACAATATGCAGTTAGACTAATTAAAGCATAGTTCCAATAAAAAAACTGAACTTATGTTTATTTCAAATCAGAAAAATATTTTAGTTATTATGTGAGAATCATACCTACAATAACTATAACAAATCACATAGGGCTGCCCAACAGGTAATCAAACGAATTAAATGTATAATGAATATTGGTAGAAATTATATTATTACATAAATTTTCAAGTTTTCTTCAATTAAATAATGAAAAAGAATTTTTCAACATAAATAAGCTATTTTAAATACAATTAAGAGTAAATAATTTTAACAGCAAACATGTAAGTGAGCACCAATTTAATTTAAACGTTAATAAATATTAGCTATTTTATAAAAATGTAACATTATAAATTTATACAAAATTATAATGTTATCTTGGCTTCCATATGCAGCGTTCAGAACCATAACAGAACAAATTCACTTTGGATATTATAGAAGCCTATAAGCTTTCCTTAACGTTTCAATATTTGGCATAATGAAAGAAAAATTGATTAATTATTTCAATATAATCAATATTTTAATATTCTATTCTTGAATTTTATAATTTAAATCAGATCAATACTCCTAAAATTTATGACCATTTAAGATTTTATTGGGTGGTTGCTAGTTTTCATAAAAAATGCACTTATTTTGTTATGGTTATCAACGGTATCAGTATAGAAAAGTTATACATGATCGAATATTTAAAGTCTTACAGATTTCTATGTGTTTTTTCAATTGTCTGTAATATATTAAACATCGAAAATAATGATAAATAGTAAACAATAACATTTCGATCTCACTTTGCATTTTAAGAAATATTGCATATCACAAGTCGTAATTATTTATTCTTCGTAGATAAATCTACCGCGTCATTTGTAAAAATGCAACACTTTTTGTACGTATACATACGCGTATAAATGACTTAGCAATTTTTTTCGTGAATATCCATCCAACGCATGTAAACTTTCTACCGAAATTAAAAAAAAATATTATTAATGTGTTTATTATTTGCTGTGCTTTACTTTACTATAATTCTGCTTGATATATTAATTGAATATGTATTTTATCACCATGAATTTTGATTTGAACCTAATTCAAACATTAATTTCTATATTTTAAGCGATGGTTATAGGCCTGTACTATGTATAGAAGTAACACCGCAAACATAAATGAAGAATTCTTTAGAAATTGGATATTCACTTCAAAGGTTTAAATAAACAAGACAAAGAAAGATAAACTCAACACAACGGAAACGCTAAAGTTTCTCGAGAGCTCGACTGTTCATCAACAATTCCCTCGTCAGTCTCCAAACTTGCTTAGCTGCATTTTCCAGTCCGCTCGGTGACTTCCCTTTGAACAAATCGAGATTCGGCAGAAAGTAGTGCGGACACCTTCTGCACTGCAGGGACGAGATCAACTGCAGAAATATCCCGTTGATCCTATCGCCCAAACACGCGTCGTCCCACTCGGTCTCCATCGGATGCTTCTCGCACTCGTACAACAACAACGTCTTCATGTGATAACTGGTCACCGGATTTCCCGGCAAATCCAGATGCCGGTCCCTCAGCGTCTTCAGTATGCTCAAGCATCGCCTTCTGCAGCCGGCCTGCAGTAATCTCGACTCGGCCTCGGTGAACGACAGCACCCAGGCGTCGCCCTCCATAGCCGACTGCTTGCCCTGCATCACCGCGCTCTCCTTCGACAGCAGGTCGAATCCCTCGGTCTTGACCTCGGCCACGAGGTTCGGATGGGGCCAGGGAATCTGGGGGATCGGCCAGTGTGCCGCCGACCTCGGCCACACTCCCGAGCACTTGAAGGCCGGCGTGATCTGCACGACGTAGCGCTCGCGGATCCTCAGCTTGACCTCGGTCGTGTCGGCGATCATCTTGACCGAGTCCCGGTAGGCGCACTTGTCGCAGGCCTGGGCCACCAGGGTCTGGAAGCGCGAGCGGATCTTGCGGGCCGACAGGTAGCCCGAGGCCGTGATGAACTCCACCCAGAGGGACATGGACCTCTTGCGGCCGTCGCTCAGCTTGAGCACCGCGCAGCCCGGCAGGGTGCCGTCGTCCACGAAGTTGAAGACGCCCATCTGATTGAGGTAGAGCACGACCTCGAACTCGCCCGGCGAGACGACCTCCAGGCCCTCGAAGCGCCCGTTGCACTCCGTCAGGGAGGAGATGAAGCGCGGCTCCTGGACCTCGACCTCCTTCAGGACGTCCTGCACGACCTTGCAGACTTCGCGGATGGTCTTCTGGATCTGGGCCATGCGCAGCTGCACCTTCTCGCCGTAGTACTTGTTTATCTGGTACAGCATCTTGGACTGCGCCATCATCGACGGCGGCACCAGCAGCATCTTTGATTCCCGCACTGAGCAGCCTCACTCACGTGACTCTGGCCAAAACAATGGACATGTTCGCTGGTTCAGGCCTGTCAAGGCTCCTCGTCGTCCCGATCGACGACGCTCGCTATCGCATCCATCTCTCTCCCTCTCTCTCTCTCTCTCTCTCTCTCTCTCGCTCGCTCGCTCTCTCTCTCTATCTCTCGTGGAGTGAGAGAGATCGATCGTCCCTCGATAAGTAGATACAGTCGCGCTCGGATGCTGGTGCTGCTGCTGCTGCTGCTTTTGTAAACAAGCAAGCCCGCGCGCTGCCGCACCGCACAGAGAGAAAACGAGCTGCTCCGAGAGTCGCGACTCGCGACGAGTCCCGCTGAGTGTAGGCTTTCGCGATATGTGTCCCGAGGAGGAGACGTAGAGCTCGTGCTGCTGCTGCTGCTGCCGGTTCAGCGGCTGCTTGCGCTGTCTCTCTCTCTCTCGCTCTCTCTCTCTTTCTCTCTCTCATTCTCACTCTCTCTCTCTCTTTGCGCAGCTCCCTCACGCGCTCGACAACGTGCCAAGTCCCGCCTCGAGTCGCCGCGAACGTGGTCGGGTCACGTGGCGTCTGCGCACCTCGGCCACGCCTACCCTACCGAGCGAGACAGAGCGCTGCCGTGCTATATCTATATATAAAGCCTCCCTCTATATCGCGTTATATACGGTAGTCATAGAGAAGTAGATTACCCTTTTCTATGTCTGATCCCGTCTCTCTCTCTCTCTCTCTCTTTCTCTCTCTCCCTCTATATATATATATATATATATATATATATATATATATATATATATATATATATATATATATATATATATATATATATATATATATATATATATATATATATATATATATATATATATATATATATATATATATATATATATATATATATATATATATATATATATATATATATATATATATATATATATATATATATATATATATATATATATATATATATATATATATATATATATATATATATATATATATATATATATATATATATATATATATATATATATATATATATATATATATATATATATATATATATATATATATATATATATATATATATATATATATATATATATATATATATATATATATATATATATATATATATATATATATATATATATGTACAGATGTATTGAGCTCTCTTTCGCCTTGTATGGTGGGTAATGGGTGTATGGTTGATACGATGGTTGGAGAGGCGAAACTTGCCGGCGACTGTGGAACGCTGACACGTTCTACTGTGTGTTGTGTTTGGTGGGTTTTGAGAGAGGCCCGGGGGATGTGCGATTCATTGCCGGTGATTACACTGTAATGACTGTCGTGGATCAGATTTCGAGTGTGACGTATTCGTTTGAGTTTTTGACGCGGGAATAATGAACGTGATTTGACAGAGGATTGTTTCTGAAAGTAGGGTTTTATAATGAATTCTTCCTATATGAACATTTTTTGTATTCTCTGTTTGTTACATCTATTATCTTTTTTGTAACAATTACCCAATATTGCACCCCCAGAACAAGACTATGATAACTAAAAATTTTGTGTTTTTGTAAAACCAAGTAAATAACGCAAAGAAGGATCCCGTGGATGCGTAGTAAGTCCGGGGATGCAGGGGGCGTAAAAACTGGCTCTATTGTTTAGAGTTTGCTCAAATACGAACATTAAAAATAAATTTAATCCGGGGAAGTGAAGGGAAACTTTAAAAAAGGGGGTAATCTGATAAAACAAGTGAAAAAATCAAGATATTATCAGACACTAAAGTAGTAAAAACTAAGAGAATAAATCTATTTTCATGTTCTTTTACTTAATACAGAAGGAAATTTTGGTTTCAATGCTTAACACTTTATAAATCCTTTATACGCATATTAGTTTTATAGGGCCTCTATCGATATTTGAAAGTGGTACGGCATAGGCCATTTATGGGCATCCTCTTTTTTTATGTACTAAAATTGTTTTACTGAAATATTATTATTGTATTATAGATTTGCTAAACCTTCTTTACCCAATTTTCAAAGTCTATAAAGGGCTTTTTTCGCATGAGTTATTTTGTGAAAAAAAATCAAATTGAAAAACTTTGACGTTGTCATAGTATTGTTCTAGGGGTGCGATGTGGAAACTATCTAAAAGAAAATGTTGATTCTATTTTAAAAACTACGCACAAAATATCGTATATGTTTGTTTTTATTGCTATTTACTTTTTCAATGCAATCTAAAATAACTGCAGATATTGTTTTCTCAGCGCAAGACCATTTTTACGATATCGTATTTAAAACCAACGCTAAATAGCATAGACTGAGTATCATAGACTTGGACAGTGCATTACGAAGAACTTGATTTGATTTCAATGTTTGCATAATTATTTAGCGATTGAGGCGTACCGATTTTAAATTTGCACTTCTTGAAATCGTATTCCACAAGCGTGAACTCGTAAATTGAATCCTTGGACAGATTTATTCCGTTCACGTGATTCGACATCGATGTTCTCCTTCACGATCCAGGCCTAATTTAAATATTCAACAACTGCATAAGAAGTAGATAAGGATTTATATTTCCAACGCCTCTGCTTGCGGAGCATGTTCGATGCAAAAGCATCATGTAGGCACTTTTTATCCGCCTCAACGCCGGACTCGAAGGTGTAATTGATATTCAATACTAACGAGGCAATAGTTGTAATCAATTGCCTCCGGAGAATGTTGTCGCAAGCTAAAATACAAGAAAATGCCACCAAAGTTGTTGATATTCGTTTATATTTATCAGTCCGTTTGGTCTGCTAATGCAGTTTTAGAATAAAAAAATGCTGACTATTTCATTCCAACCGATTTTCTTCTTTTAATGTACTAAACTTATGCAACTGCAATAGAACAACAAGTTTATGAGTCCGATAACCATTCTAAATAATAATGTAAAATTGTATTATATATTTACTTTTTGATAAATTAATAGAAAATCAAAAGAGTATATAAAACAATGTTATAGTGCATGATGAAACATGAAACATAGATTTTAAAAAGTTTACGCTGCTTTCTACAGTAATTTAGTTAAAAGCAAAAGCACTTGATAAAATAAGAAAACGCATGAAAAGCAAAAAAGTTTTCTCCTCTTTCAGTGCAAACAGAGACAGCAGTCATTTGCTGAAGATCCTCTGTAGCTTGTTCACGGCTAATTGAATAAAGCTCGGGAATCCAATCTACTCCAAGTTCGAGCCGGAAGATTGGTACCCGCGCGCTCGTCCCCTATTTTCTCTCCAGCTCTTCTCTCTCTCCCTCTCTCTCCCTGCATCTTTCTCTCTAATGCGACTTGATTCATGAGAGCAGCACGCGCGTTACACTCCGCTGCGAGCAGAGCAGTTCTCCTAGAGGGGTCAACTGCTTCGGCGCTATACATTTCCCGCGGCCCTTCGAGCTGTGCCGGCGCGGCGGCGCGGCTGCGCATTTTCTTCGCTCGCGCGGCCCTAAATGTGCCTTTCATCATCCCATTTCGACGTAATTCGGTTAGCCCCTGAATTATTTGTACACTACACTGGTGCGGGAGGCTGCTGCAGACTCACGCTGATTAGATAATAAAGAACCGGCCAAAACAAACTGCGCGTTTGTATATGCGTTGCTCGTTATAGCTTTACTGAAAGATTTTAATACATTGCGTTTTTTTTCATTAATTAATTTGCAAAGGAGTTGCTTGAAAAGCCGTCAGACTGAAATTCATTACAGAAGAATTCGTGTTTTCTGTTGATCAAGTGCCATTCGAGGTGCCATATTTAATCTGCTAGGAAAGGAACAAATTGAAAATGCTTATCCAACATTCGATTCTGTGATGCTCTATGTAGGTATCTGATAATTTTAATTTTTAAGTTTGTCACAAAGCTGAATGTATAATTTATTTTTTGAACAATCATCTTCTTTTCATTGCAAAATGAAAACTTCGATATATTTTTAATTATCAAAACAAACCTATTGACATTTTTAATACAAATTATTATAAATTAAAAAGTAACAACATAACTGTACAGTAAATGTCTGGGCTCTATGAAAAAATGGTCAGTGTGAAGAATAAAAACCGGACACTAGATGGTAATAAAACACACCTCTGAAAATCCATTTTTCTTATTCTATAGGTCATACAATATACTTAAAAATTTCTAAACACGCGAAAAAGATCTTGGTACACTGTATTAGAAGTGTGTATATTAATTAACCTAATATTTTTGTTAAAACAATATAAAGGATTAACAATATCAAAAGTTATGAACGATTCAAGGTAGTGAAAAATGAAGTTTTATTCACTTGTTTAACCGTTTATCAGCAGATTTTTTGTAAATTTCCTCATACATCTATTGTTTTAACACTTATTTGATTTAAAATTTAACTTAAAATTAAAATTACAATCAGCCCTTACTATAAGTAAAGTGTTTTATAAGCCATCCACATATCAAAAAGTATTTCGATGTAACTCCAACACGAAATTTCATTACCTCGTAAACTTAAAAGTTTCCTTGAATATTCGAGTCTCGCTACCTACGTCGTTTTTAACCAACACGTATATATATAGTTTCTTTCTACCTCTCATCATTTTTTAACCTCTCTTCGTCTCTTCCATCTACACCTTTTCTCCTCGTGCAGGCTACGTTCGTCGAAATTCGTGATCATTAACCTCCCACATGGTCCTTCGGATTTTTCAACCTCTCTTTCTCTCTTTTTTCTTCTTTCTTTTACTCTTTTTCTTTCCTCGCCGCGCGCGCGCGACTGATAAGATCAGGGACCTCTCGCGAGCGTGTTTTCACCGCTGTTTCGTGGAACCGAGAGAAGATAGAGACTTCATCGTAGGCCCAGCGGGACGACGAACATGACCTCCTTCTTCGGCAATCAAAATAATTTTCGAACTCGTCTTCTCTAATCACCTTTACGCGCATGCAAACTTAGATACTTTCGATGCGAATTGTGTGTTTCAGTGGCTGTTTATATTATTATTTTGACGATTGCTGTGCAAATATTAGGCAAATTCTTTAATAAAGAATCAGTCTGACTTTAATGATCGCGGGAATATCCACAAATAAATTTAAATTAAACAGAAATTTCATATGCATTTTGCATTATTGTTTATGAGTTTAAATGGAAGTACGCAATTTTAATAAAGTTTTTTATCCTGTAAAAATAAAATGTATCACTGTCTATGGGAAACTTGGATAACGTGAATATAGTAATTGTAAGAGCAGAAGAAAATGTATTTTTGAGACTTAAAATATGGCTTTATATGTTAAAAAATAAACTTCTTACGTTAAAAAGTATACTAGTAAATTAAGAAAAGTAATTTATTGAGTTTATTATTTTTTAACTATATTTGGATATTACCGGTTAACTTTATCCCGGTACTTAGAGCGAGGTTATGTGAACTAGATAATAGTATAAAATATTTTTAAGACATAATTTCAGTAGTTTTTATACAGGAGTATAAAACTATTAATTTAGATAATAATAAAATTGAAATGGCATCTAAAAATCTTTAAATTAATGTAAAACATGAAACTGTTATACATATAACGAGTTTGACATACCACTTTCTTTTAAGGTCGAAAAATACATTTTTTTTATTTTGCAAAATATCTATTGCTATGTATAAAAACTTTTTAAATATGATCCTTACATAATTATCTTTAACTAAAATTATAAAATTAGGCATAATTTATTGTAGAAATAATGCTCATGATTCATTTTACCCAGGTTTCCCCTATACCAGTAAAATATTTGAAAGTAAACAATGCAAAGATTTATTTTCTATATACAGGTAACATTTTAGAATTTAGAATTACGTCATTTGACACAATCGAAGAACGTCTCATAATAGAAAACTCACTTTAAACGACATAAGTACCATAGATAAGCCCTTCATTATACTCTGCAAAGCAGGATAACACTTGTGTACTCCAACAAAAAAAGAAACTACAGATAAAGCCTCGTCCTTTTCTGCGCTTTCCATTGACACGTCCTCTACGATCCCCAAACATCATTGAGCGAAAACTGCAAAAGCGCAAGGGCGATCCAGCAGCACACTTGGCCTGCAAACACGCCGCTCGCATTCAGCTCAACAAGGCCGTACATGCAGCCTGGGTGGCGACTGACCTATTCACCCAATACACAGCACTGCACCGTGCCGCGCTTCGATGCCGTTGTCAATTTCTCGAGGCTCCTCGCTCTGTATTATATGCGAAGACTCTTGCGCAACGATCGGGGGGGGGGGGGGGGGACGTACCTACAAACGTACGCGTGCGCGCGCTCTCGGCATTGTGGCTGCTCCGCAGCACTCGGCGGCTCCTCTTAAAAAGGAAAAGAAAAAAACGGAGCAATCCAGCTTTGTAAATCAAGCCCGAGCGAGCAGCGCCTCGGGTAAGCCCCGAGTAATCCGCGTGCTCGGGGATGCAGCCGGCCTATTTCATGGGCGCACGCACACGCAGAGGAGAGCAACGATGGAGGCAAGTCGAGCGTGCGCGTTGTACGTCGAGTGCGGAGGTGAATTTGAGATGTCGCCGTCGCCTTGATTTTACGATACCCGATGGGGGGCTTCGCGCAATGTTGCCCCGAGATGATCCTCTTTCTTTTCGGAGATGTCGTTGTTGGGAAAGAAACTTTCTTCTTTTCGGATGGCGGAGAGCGTCGAGAGAACAGAATTAGTGTAGAATATGTGGAATATTTAAAGAAAATTATTAAATTACTTTTTGGATTCTTAATGAATCAAAGTACTATTATTGCATTCGACTTTCAAATATATTTGATTATGCCCATGATTATGATTTTGTCTATTTTAAGTACATTAGTTATAAACATAAATTCTATTATAAATCTTGCTAAACCAAAACATGTTTTTAGCTAACAAAAATAAGGAATTAAAGAAAAAAAACCGCTGCTAACTGCCTTAGAAGAATACTTTCTCAAAAAGAGGTCCTAATTAATCGATTTAATTAAGGAATTTTATAATGGAAATTCGCAATAAATAACTTAATGCTATAATTAATTCGTTACATACCAGAGTTTAGGTATTGTTAGTAATAACATTTAAAGTATTAAAAGCCAAAAAGAATTTTTAAAACTAATATTTTGTTATTATTTTACGAAAATAAGTTTAAAGTTATTATAAGATACATCAATGGAAAGTATATTAAGTCAACTTTATGAAAAAGTACACATTTTTGACAAGTTCAACGTATATTTAATATTATCCATTCAGCTCCAAAATCTAATCAGTTCTAAGTTCAAACACATGTAATATGTCTGAAAAATTTCAGCGCGTGATATGCTTCCGTTGATGAGTTATGGTGGATACAAATTTTGTTTTCATACATACATACATACATACATACATACATACATACATACATACATACATACATACATACATACATACAGACAGACATTTTTTTAAAATCTATTGTAAACCCATTTTTATGACTCAGGAACCTCAAAAACATTGAGATTCATTCTCTTTAAAAAAGCAAAAACACGTTTGGTTTTTTATTTTTTTGGAATCCTATCTAGGTAATAAAATAAAATATATAGAGATGAATTCTAATTTTTAATAAGTGTACATTTATATACAAAAACATAAAATTGTTAGAATTTTTATAAGTTATATAAGACTCACATTGAAACTTTAAGTGCTTTATTATTTTTGTTGAAATTTTACATTCAGGAGTACAATACTAGATATTTAAACACGTAATACGGAAAAAATTTATGGGAATTCCTAGTATTTAAAACGCATTCTATTAGCTCATTAGTAGAAAGTTTACTAGGCTAAACAGTATCTACAATCAAGAATTCTTAATTTAAAACAGTTCATTCAGTGAAAATTGTCACATATTTGGTCATTTACATCTGTTGACGTCCTGCATTTAAAAACCTAATTATTAATGCAAATAGAATCATCTATTCATATCCATTGTAGACTATAACAACGCCAGATGTCGGATTGTTCAGACTCATTTAACTCACATAAATTTGCATATCAATCCAGATCTAGTTAACGAAGTATCTCTATTTAACATTTTTATATACTTAAATATCTTATAATATCATTATATTTGTACTATACGATTGCAAGTTTCATATATATATTTTATATTTTATTTTATGTTTATTGTATTCAATAAAATACAGTAGGCACTGCTAGTATAAAGTGTCAGTTACACGTATCGGTGTAAAAATACTTTTAATGAAGAAACACAATGATCTTAACAACAACAACAACAAATGTGCAGAATGCATGCATGTATTATCACATCTACCTTGCACTGCTACTTACACATCCGTGTAACTTTAATTAATTTTCACTCATTTTTCCTCTTTGAAGTCGTTCCGCGGCGCCTTTCCGAGCCGCTTTCGCGGTAAATTTAACGCGTCCGGAGCTAGCTATTATAACGCCGATGCATCTCTCCCTCTCCCATGATGCGTGTGTGTGTGTATATATCCCACAACACGTCTCCCTTTGTGCTTTATGCGTCCGCGCACCGTGTGTACGCGCGTTATCTCCCGGTAATAAAGGTACATTATGAGAAAGCGCACGTGGCGCGCATAATTCATCCGTTCCGCGGGCGCGCGCGCTCGTTTTCTATTGTGGAAGGTGTGTACAGCGTGGCAGTGTATATACGTCGGTTGCTAGCGGCGCGGAGGCGAGATTAATCGTTCCGATCCGACGGTCGTATAGGTAGGTGAAAATCGGTTCCCCCCGCTCGCGCCTAAGTGCTTTTACCTGCGCGCTACGAACACGCGAGGTCTTCGCCTGTGTTTTCATCATCCCTGTGGTGTTGCCGGAGATAAAGGGGGGGTGGGGGGGGGTGTCCTTCGAAATATTGATGGGTTATTGATGAAAGTGTGGGGAACGAGATTGAGGGAGGAGAATTTTGTGGATAACAGAACTGTAGCACTTATTTTAATAAATATATTGGTACACTGAGAAAAGAATATCGTAACTGACGTAATTTACATCGTAACGGTTAAGATATATATTCTACAATTTACTAATGCAAATTTACGTTAAATTGAAAGAATGTTTTTATTAGAAAATGTTTACCATGTCAGTATCGTGGGTGTATTCCGAAATGCTGACGCTCCGAGTCAGAGTATTCCGGAACTAGGTTGTCTTAAGGATGTTTGATAGTGAAGTCAAAATGATAAGATGTTTCTGAAAATTTAATATGTCATTCTTCTATGAAGTTTATGATAGTATGAAAAATTTAAAAGCATTAGCCATTACCGTTTTAATGATAATTGACTTGAAAGTTTGACTCATATACATGGGCTGTCATGAGAGTGGCTTGTAAACTGACAATAAACTTAGAGTGCGAGTGTTTAAAAATGATAAGAATGAAATGAAAAACTATGCAAAATATTGGGAAAGTATTAAAGATCGTGTACGCGAAATTTTAGAACGAATGAGAAGCGAAAACATAAATAAAAACACAATGTGCGGTATGGAGGAACTGTGCTTTCCTCGCCCTGCACGGGAGATCTATGTCACCTCATTAAATATATATTTTTAAGATAGTTTTTGATAAAGTGCATTTTTATCAAAAAGAGGCGCGATGGATTAAGCTCGGCCTTCTAACCAAAAAGGTCCCGGGTTCGAACCTCGTCTGAGTACTTCTAACTTTTTTAAAGAAATATTGCTTAAGTGCCTCTGCCGCGGCTCTGGTGGCTTAGATCCATCAAAAACTGTAGGATCAGTCGCGGTACAAGTGATGGAAGGTAGATGCACCTCAGCTATAGGGACAAAATCTATCACCGGAATGTATTATTAGTGCATTGTTCCAATTCCCCAAGCTCGTACGGGGATGTGAGGGAGGAGTGGTTGAGAGCTGGTTACTTCGGCGCCAAGATATAAAACATAAACGAAAATTCAAGAAAAGTCGATCAATTTAAACAAGCATTAATAAAAGATCTGGGATTATCCCAAACCAATACAATACTAAATGCCACCCGTGGAAGAATGTACTCTCGGCAGAATACAGGTTGAGTATTAGTTGCTGAGGCTATTAGTACTGACGAATGCTAGAGGACGAGCACTGAAATGTGGTTAGAATAATACAAACGGGCCAGCTGTATAACACTTTTTCTCTTGATATATTTAAAATTGTACGAGAAATATAAATTTTTTGACACACTCGAGACACTTCATTCCAAGTTCAGTGTACTGATTATTAACGCAGATTAATATTGCGCGGCCGCGAATTTCACGTAATGTCTTGTTTTCTTTCAATATTGGAAAAAAAAGTATTGCACCAACTCTAGGACGTTTTTTCGGGGCAACGTAGATTCTTGTTACTAGCTCGTGCTTATCAAAATGATATTATAACCCCTTCATTAGTTCAATACTAAAACATAATTAACTGACATACAATATTCAGCCAGAATTGGCCTGAACTGTTAGTCTCGGCAGATTCTTTCATGGGCATCTTAGATAGCTGTTTCTTGGACGAACGATAGAATTTTTTAATGTAGCCAATATATTACAGTATGGTTTTCTCGAATTTCATACTCCAATATTCAAGCACTCTGGTTCACGATTGTTGTGCTAACAAGATTTTTTTATTACATAGGATAGGTTATAATAATGTACAATATTAGAATCTACAATATGTATAACATAAGATGTTTGATTTTAAAATAACAACTCATTCTATCCTGGATAAGTTTAAAACTATCGGAATAAAAAATAACAGAAAATGAATGACAATAATAGTTGACAAGTGTGTGCTTGTAAACGCATATGTTACGGTGGATAAATAGAAACATCTACAATACAATAGAAGCAAATGATTCTCGTGTCAAGTGACAGTAATACACTGATGGAAGCAAGAAGCAAATGACGCGTCATCATCCAGTATCACTTCAACATCAAGAACCCATCTACAAAGTGCACTCATACACACTCCGCTCTCCCCACGAAGAGCAAAAGAGAACAGAGAAAACCCAACACGAGAGAAAAAAAAAGGAGTGGTGTCATCATCGCGTCTGCGCGCGCCTGCCGCGGGGTAAATTTCCTAGGGTGTCCCACCGGCCCCGCTGCATATATACCTTACGCAGAATCACACACATTGTGCCGCTGCTCGTCCGTGCTTAATCTGTTTGCCGGCTGTGTGTACAGCGGCCGCTAAGTGGTTTCTGCCGGGCGCGGCGCGGCGCCTGAACTCGCGCAGATACACACGGAGCGCAGCGACACATGTCGTTACATCACGTCGGCCCATTGTTGTCGGCCCCCGGAATCGTTGCTGCTCCTGCTGCTGTTCTCTTTGCAGGCCGGCGAAAAAACGAAGCGAGAGGGCGCACTAATAGAGCACCACTTGACGCTCGGCTCTCTGCAGGATCTCGTTGCCCGGCGTGCGGTCCAGCTCCTGCTATCGCTCTCTCTCTCTCTCTCTCTCTTTCTCTCTTTTGTGAGAGAAGAGACCATCAGCTCTTGGTTCCGGACCGACGGACTCCCTTGCTCGTATATAAAAACGTAGCCCCCCGCGCGCTGTTCGTCTCTCCGCGTTGTGGATGTGTTATACGTAGGGGACTAATCGGAATGAAATTCGCGAGAAATCGCGACAGTTGTATTGTGTAGGATAGAAGTGTTAGGGTTGGTTTAAGGGAGAGCGTCTGTGCGCGCAATAGAAGATCGGATTAATAAAAATGTTACTTTTTATGAGATAACAAAATTTTACAATGATTAAATCGAGACGCGAGACTTTTAATGCTTTGTATAAAAATGAAAACTTATTGGACGGTGTATAAGGCTATGTTTTATATACTGTACAGTTGTTGGACTATTTTAAATGATATATTGCAGGATCAAGGAACTTTAGTAGTTGTTCAAGAATTTCCTGCATTTAATTGTAATTACTATGTTAAAACATAACTTTTAAGTAAAATAAAATTAACTTTATCTACTCATCGATCAATAGTAAGCATTTAGATTTATTTTGAATCATCCGAAAGAAGTGTATCAATCAGCCAAGCTTCGAGGAGTGATTATTGTAAATTGAACCCTTCGCTTCGCTACTGCACACTCGCTAGAGATCCATTTTAATGAGACGCGCGTACGTGACGTATCGCGCGCAGGCGAAGTCGCAGGTATAAGCGCAAGAAGCAGCATCCTAACAATGGATGCTGCGGCACGGGTCGCGCGCACCCTTATCGCCCCGTCGCCGGTATTTGCCATTGGGAGGCATGTGCGCAGGACTGCCGGGGCTGGCTTAAGGACTACACCAACCCCCTTCTTATCTCGCCTCGGCGGCTTCCGAGCTTGCGCAGTCGCGCCGACTGACGTGCTCTATAGGATAGACGGAACTTCTGTTTGGAAAAAATTATACGTTTCATCGCGACTAATGTATTTGCTTTTTGTCTGATTCGGAGAAATCACGTTTTTATACTCAATTAAGATTTTAGATTGCACAGTTTTGTTCAATAAATCGATATGAGTAATTTAATATATTTTCAACTATTTTACATTCAAATGACAAATAAGTAAGAATTTTTTTTTAATTTCAATTATTTTAAAAAGTATTTAAACGTATAAAATCGGTTCCTTACTAAGAAAAATGTTATATATGATTTTTGGAATTCAAAACTGAAAATTCATTTCCTGCGTTTGAATTCCAATATCCTACATCGTTTAGGCACTTTTAAATATTCTTTGATTTTAAGTTAAACAAAGTAATATTTGCTACAGTTTTAAGCAAAATTAAACTGCGACACCGTATTAATTGCTTTAACGACTCTTGTCGTTTTCTCAAAAACGTCGTAGATATTTTGGTTTTTACGACAAATCCGTACATTTATTATTTGTATCTAAGTGTGCCAATGGCTAATCCTTCTAAATCCATTTAAATGACTGCGTTGACAGAAAATTAGTCTACGATACCAGCATTGATTCTGGGAATGATTTTACTACTATATGATTCAGGAGATAGATTAGGTAAATGATATACGAATAAAAAATTCAGGTTGAAATACAGAAATGAACATAAATTTAATATTTAAAAGCTCTAATTAATCTAGAAATTATTTTACTGCCATGTGATTTAGAAGTCACATCTGGTAATTTATATATATATTATAAATAAATGATTCAAGTTGAAATACAGAAATGAACATAAACTTAATATTTTAAGATACATTGAAATAGCAGTTGACACAGAAATAACAGTTAACACAGAAAACGGATGCTAAAACGGAGCGAAATCACATCTTAGACGATACAGCAGTTGGTGTTTTCGAACTCTAATTACGAAGCACTTTATCAAACTCTCGTTTGTAAAACACATAGCATTGTACTCGTCGAGCGAAAATAGCTTCTCATCTCACTCGTGTTCCCAACGCGTATACCTATGCGCAAGCTTAAGCGACTACTATTTTCATCCGATGCGTCTCCCCGCGGAGTCCTCCCAAGGGACCGAGGGACAGAGCAGAGTATAGAAGCGCAGAGTAATTGGGTTTTGACGTTTCGGCAGCACGCGCACTGCGCTAGAATGTCACACGGGTCCCACCAACACAAGCCCCGAGCTTTTTGGGATGTCAACGCTGTATTCAAAGCTACAAACATTTTGCTCTTTTAAATCTTGCCTGAAAGTTTCGTAACAAAAGTGGGGACAGATTGGTTACATCAAACTACATAAGTTAACGAGCATGGAAAAAGTTCAATACACGTTATTGTCTGTTTCAATACTATTTTACTGGAATATAACAATTTTATATTGTTAATTAAGAGGGATGCTGATTCTTGAACAAAATTTCCCACATTTTTCACATTATTTTAATAGAAATGAGTAAATATTAATTGAACCAAGTTTTTCAAGTAAGAAACCAATCTAGGAATTTCAAAATATTCCATGCGCACAAGAAAGAAACCAATTTGCTTGAAATTTGGTTCGAAGACTTATTATGACACATAACAAAAATTGTGATTTTTGTTTTATTCGATAATCTTCTTTGAAATTTAATCAAAATTATTTATAAAGAATTATAAAATTGTTCTAACAATAGTTTAAAATAATTATTTTTAACAAAAGTCCGCATCTTTCTTTATTGTGTCTCTTGCATGTAGAGGGATCATTTATAGTTCAATTTTTTTGTTATAATGAAATTATTTTCTGAACAACATTAACAGTGTTCAAATTCACAATGAATAAATAAAGCATGATCTTATGTAACGAGTATACTTATTTAATAATATAAATTTGTTTTATGTAAAAGAAATTGTTTATTTGTAGTTGATGAAAATAATAAAAAATGAACAGATATCTTCCTTAAGTTTCAGCATTACGAGCTTACACGTGAAATTATAAAAATCATTATCACATGATAAATAATTTTATAATCATTTCTGAATTATATTAAAAACTGTCTATAAATAATTTTAGAAATTTGATCCATTGCAACATTAAATCGAGTCACGCGCTGCTGCGTATTTTGCCTGTGTCGTCGGGGAAAAGTGTCAACGGGTCTCGTGACAAGTTTTACCCGATAATGTCGATTTCGTCACGATTGCCGGAGCGAGTCCTTCCATACGCGTACACCTCGTCGACGACTCGTTCGCTCGTCAGCCTCTCTCCCAATACTTCATTAGCCGCGGGACAACAGGTTTAATGTCTTGTTCGTTTGATAAGGCGCTCGAGTAATGGCGCCGCGAACGACTTCAAAAACATTCTTCGGGGCCGGGTTTCGATTAAGCGACGATCGACATTCAGTTCGGAGAGCCGATAAGAAATGCATCTGCTCGGCGATTGAGAAGACCGTCTTTTTAGGTTTTCTGATATCTAATTTGGATTATTATGGAAATAATTATGATAAATATTATTCATTGTCAAAAAAAAAGAGTTTTTAGTATTTAGTGATTTTTTCTCTAAACTGAGGTGTATTTTATTTGTATTAGTGTATCCTACATTTATTTATTTATTACTTAAATATTGGTTAGTAATCCTTTGGTTACTCCTACGAAAATAAACATTATCTATAACAAAATATATATCATATCATATCTAAAACTAAATATTATATAAATTGTACTTATTTATACGGAAAAGACGCCTTTTTACAGTTTCCAAAAAAAATTATTTTTAGTTATATTTAAAATTTGCTTTTAAGAAATATATTTTTATTTAAAAAGTTTGAACCTCGTTGTAATAGTCAAAGAAGAATTAAAAGCCTAGATCATAATATATGATCAAATTTTGGATAAAACCGGGTCAAAACTGATAACTTTTACTCGGGTATCACTTTATTAAAATATTTGTAATGTGGTAGTTGGCAGCCTTCTCTTATTCTAAGAATTATATTTTCTCTTATTCTAACTTCTATTTCATTTTATATGCAATCACACGATTTCAGATTATTTTGTGATTTCACTTCGATTTCGTAACGATTTTATGAAAGAGGGGTTTACGATTTCACAGAGTTACTGGTCTCTTGAAAACATGAAGTATGAAAACATGAAGTAGGAAAAATAATAAAATTACGTATATATTCTTAATGTTAGTACACAAATGTTGGTATAGAATTTTCTTCATTATATAGTTTTATGTTAAGTTTTAATAATTTAATTCAATTAAAAAATTTTTATGTTTAACATTATATCCAAGCTAGCCGGAAAACATATTTTAAGACATTAATTGGAATATCTCATTTAATTTTCAATTTGATTATAGTACTGCACAATTTCTACTGCCGTATATATATAATGCAAGGGTAATAAAAGTAACGCTGTACAGTACTTAACGGTCGCAATAAATTTTTCAAGTAAAAATCTTCATTTTATATTAAACATAAATTCAACGCAATTCTCGTGTCTTTTTTAATAAAACGCGGATTTTATCGTTGTAAATACGAACCGAAGATTTTATCGCTGGAATAATTCAAAATAATTTAAAGTTGATTCTTAGCGGTGACACCACGTATTTCTTCAATGTTATCTGCAGATTGTGATCGCGCAACCCGACTTTTTTTCGTTTTTCGTTTCCGTCTTCTCTCCTTTTCGTCGTCAGCATTAAGTAGTAGCCGGAGACAATTTTATTTTTTAGGGTTTCTAACGACCTCGAGAAACCCCCTAATATATTCTCATTAGTAAGCTTGAAAAATCGAAATCTCGTATAAGGGTGGACTGTCATGCGGAAATTCTTTTCCTTTATCATGGAATTTCGATCAATAGTAATTTTTCTCAGCACTTAGTATCTTTTCGAAAAATATATTATAAATTTAATTAACGGTTACTGCTCGTATAATACGTTCAATAGTATATTTACATGTAGAGTCCACATCCTTTGGAAAATGGTTTCCGATGAAACTTTGGAAGGTCTTTACTGGTACCTAAAAATGAAGTCTAGCACTCATAATTTCATCTAATGGCGCATCATTTCAGTAATAAATGGTACCTCTACTTGTAACCATAACTAATTATGCGTATTTGGGATGTAATGGCTTATATCTTGATAAACAAAGGCCAATAAGACAAAACTACGGATGCTAGATTCACGTTTAGGTACCAGTAAACGCCACCCAAAGTTTCATCGATAACCGTTTTCCACACGACGTGAACTCTCCTTATAAGTTACAAGCTAATACAATGAAAAATGATTTGAAAGTAATATCGCCATACTGCACATCAAAATAACGATATCTAAACGTAAATATCTATTCGAATCCTCTGCTAAAATACCTAATCTATTCGAAAAGCATTTGTGACATTATCCCTCCTCATCGCAAAAGCCCTCGAAAAACGACTATTCCGACGAGTGAGGAAAAAATAGACGAGATTCAATTTTTCTCTTGCACTCCACTGGCTTTTCTTGCCTTATCGTGAAAAGACGCGTGCGTATATCCGCGCACGCACACTGCGCGTCGAGGAAGGGAAAGGCGCGAGGGAAGGAAGGAAGGAAGGAAGGAAGGAAGGAGCAGCGCGTCGCGAGCTGCGCGCAACGTCCGCGCGCAACGTCCTGGGGATCGATTCCACGGGAACTCTGTGCACGCAGCAGGGGAGGCTCCTCCCACCCGGTCGGCCATCTTGCAATCGGCCCTCTCGCGATATATCACATCACACTTGGCTGCCTCCAGGATTACCTCCTTGGCCGCCGCGTCCTGACGCGTGCGGCCGCTCGACTTCCACGGGACTATAAGAAACTGCGGCCGAGAGCGCTACGAGCATTAAAGACTATCTCTGACTTTTTCATGCTTTGTACCCAGGGAGAAATGTGATTATTGCGGATATGTTTCGGGCTTAACGGTTTAAGATTTTACCATGTTAAGTAATAGAATTAGTTGTTTCGTATTTTGTAGCATTGGTACATTGGAAACTCATGTGACTAATAAAGTATTTCATTTCTTTGCAAAAGTGTTACTGACTAGTAATTGATTAGTATAATATAGAAATATTTTAGAATGTTATACAAATAAATTGCCGTCTCAGAAGTTCTTGGCCAGTTGTTATAATTATTTTTCAATTCTAAAGCATAATTTGCTAATAAAATACTAGACTCAGATGTCTCTTATTCGCTATGGTGACGAAAAGTGGCAAAAACGTTTGTCCGTTGCATTAATATATTTATTGAGGATACAGATGACCTAACCTAAAAAGACATTGAAAAGAAAGTAATTTAGTCAACTTAAAACGATTTTCTTGTGTATCTTTATACATTAAAATTAATTCTACACCTATACAGATTCATACTGTAGATAATAATTGGAAAACAATCTTTACTTCTGTTGTTATTTTAGTTTTTAACAAATTCCCCATATGATGTATGCAGAATTGTTCAACATTAATGTCAATCCCATGTCAAGTCAGATGGCGCGTCATGTAAAGCTCACAGCTTGTAATAATCAGAATATAATAAAATAATATTTTATTTAATAGCTCAAAAATAACAGTTAGAGCGCTTTTTGTGCAGTCTTCTGAACACATAAATAATATTAAGTACTGCAGTCGGGTGAAGTCTACCTTATAAAGTACATCACTGTTATCACAGATAGTTAAATTTAAAACTAGAAAATATTGCACTTAAATTAGTACCCAAATGAGATGTAGTACCAGAGCAATTGTAACATTAATATTTCTTTTACTATATTTGTCACTATTTGTCAACATAGCTTTAACCATGCATTATGCGCATTACTGTTTTGAACTGACATAAAGAGTGCAAACTAATTCTTTTTAGATTCTGTAATAAAGTCTAAATTTCTATAAAGTGCTCGTTTTTATAGAAAGCTCCTCAAAAGAACTATAGTATTCTTCGAGAAATCTTAAACGTTATACAATAGTGCTCGTTAAACATGCTATAGGTGCCATCCATACTATTGATATTTGAAGGTTCTTAAACTGCTAAGATTTTTACACAAACTGTAAAACAAATAAATAAAACTTCTAAATAATATTCAATATTGTAATTCTCTTCCCTCCTGTATAATTAATTCTATTGGAAATGATAAAATGTGTCTTACATTTATATTTTCTTATTCATATTTGTTCACATTTTCTTACAGAGTGAAGAAAATATAGATTAAATGTTTCACTATTAGGTACGAAGCAAATGCAAATCGAATCAACATTCTGCATATATTTTACGCAACGTAACGAGGTCCGAAATGTTTTTAAAACTGTTATATAAAAGAATTGAAAATATTTTTTTGAAACCCCGTGTGCAAAGCTCGATTTCTCATGCGTGGATATCGTGCGCGAAGCGCCCGATTCACACATTTTCATCGGAGCGTGCGCGAAGCATTTTGTTTCGCGCACGCTGTGTAAAAACAAACATTTTGTCGCGAGAATTCTACTTCAATTTATATACCTCACGTGATCGACCTTCTCACACTCGTTTCAAAAAATAGTATGTGCAACACGTGCGCTCAGGTAATTTTCGAAAAATTACCTGCTTCGCACACTAGTTGCACAATATACTATTTTATATAGTACATAGGTATTAATTCAATACTGCATTTTCTATAACTTTCATCGAATTCAATTTTATTTCATGGTATATGATTATGAATAAAATTATATTAGTAGATTGAAAAATACTGATGTGATTCTAAATTTCTGTTACAGATTCTCAAATATTGTGATCATCTTCATGGAAAATGGTACTTTTCGGAAGTTCGAGCAATATTTTCACGTCGCTACTTACTGCAGAACATTGCAATCGAGATCTTTCTTGCAAGTCGAAGTGAGTGTTACTTGTTTATTTTTATTGCACAATCAAATTACAACATGTATGTAGTAATTATCTTAATCATTTTGTTTCAAACTTGAAGTAATATTACGCAGTACAATAGTTAAGATTAAGAGTGTTGCCTTTTATATGATCTTACAACTTTAATGATAGGTACTTGTCATACCGAATACTTTAAATTCCCATAATAGCGATCCGCATGTTTTTCAGCCCGGCTAATATTGTCTGCTATTCCGAGCATCGAAATGTTTCCATGGAGATATTCCCTTTCTTGTCCACTGAGACGCTCCGCGTAACTTCACACGAGCAGTGGGGACGTGCTCGTATTGCGCGCGCGCATAATTGCCACAGTGAGCTCGCATCGCGGAATCCTGAGCTCGCGGCTAGGTGTTCGCTTTCTCTCGCTTTTTTCACGCAATAAATATCTGCGAGGCGCGCGGTATGCCTTTTTCTTGGTCAGATTTATTTGTCCACTCTACGATTATGCACTTGTGCTTCGCGAGGTTAGATTCCTTCGACAGTAAATTTATGTGTCCAAAAGTCTTTAGTTAAAAGTGTTATTTTCAAATGGATTGTATATGCAGATTTTTTGTTAAAACAATGTTATTTCAGTTAAAAAATAATGTTGCAAGAATAATGTTACAACTGAACATTTAGTTATTAAAATAACTTTGTACAATTAACTTATAAAATTTAAATGGTATATTTACAGCTGGGATGAATTATTATATTTAGAATCGAAAATTGTAAAATGCAGACAATTACGCTATTGTGATTAAGTAATTTCATTAAAATACAAGGTTCTAATTTTTTCCCCCTAAATAAGACTAATTAATACTGGAAGTTGGGTGTCTGTCAACATACCCTACAGTGCATTAATGAAAATCCATTAAAAACCGTCTCACGATGGTGAGATTAACGCCGTGATCGTCTTCAAGGCGAACGTTCGTCTTCCTTCCATGTAAATTGGGCAGTTACTTTATATACCTGGTCGCGACGTAAATTCCATTCGGTTCGTCCCCGAGATCCTAATCTAATGGGCTATGCGACAGGGCCGCCTATCCTCTGTTGTGCGTGTGTATTTGTGCGTGTGCGTGTGTGTATGTATGTGGTGTTTGAAATTTCAACGCGGCGACAGTTTGGCAACGCACTGAGCTCATCGAGGGGTTACAACTATTGCATGCAGTTTTATTTGAAAAAGAGAAAGTTGTATACGATAACTACATCAATGTGTGAAAAAAACACCATTGAATGAGCGAATCTTAAAAAATAAGTTGTTTGATTATTAAACACTAGTTTTATGATTTTGAGATATAACAACTTTCCCTGATCTTAAGATCTATAAAGCGAGATACTACTGAAAATTGGTTTTTCAGTGGTTTTTATTTTTTATCTTTAGGTCTACCAATCATTATACCAAACCCATGCGAGAAGTTTTTAAAAATAAACTAAGGAACACGTAAAAAAGTTTTAACTAAGAATATTCAAAACTGTAAGAAAAGATAGGTGTTTAACGTATGATTTATTTTCATTTAAAGCATTCTTTAATAACGGCAACGTACTTTTTTCATCAATTTTATGTAGTTCCTGTCGCGGAAAAACACTTAACTTGAGTGTGCTTTCGGTTATACTGAACTAAAATCGAGTGTTCCTGAATTTGTACAGTATGTACTGAAAGTCCGAAATTATACTCAATATGACTGTAAACACCTTTGAGAGTATTTTCCATAAGCGCGATTTTTAACACGGTAACTTTATGCCTTGGGTAAATATAAGTTTATGATCTACAAACGATTATTTAAATATTGATTTATAACAAAAACGCGGATAGTAGATCATTTTCTTAATATGGGGAATCAAATAAATTAAACGAAATCACTCACTGCGATTCTCGAGTGACTACAACCTTGATCTGTCTTCTATTACTACAATTTTTAATATTTTTTGTTGAAACTTTTTTACATGTTTCTTAGATGATTTTAAAAACCGTCTCGCATGCATTTGGCATAACGTTTTATAGATCCAAAGATACAAAATAAAAACCACTAAAATGCCGTAAAAAATTTCATTTTAATCGGTTTTGCTGCGCCAAGTTAATCTTGAATTAGGAGGTATGCGTGAAAAAATGTCATTGGATCGGTTTTCCAGGGAGATATTTTCTTGAAAAATATACGAAAAAAGTGGACCACCGTATTATCTGATAACACGAGGGTTTAACATCACCTGAATCTTGAAAGTATGTACCGGACTCAAGAACGGTCTGCAAAGAGACTTTATAGGTTTTTAGACTAGTAAAAATTGGCACCGTTCTAGAAAAATTTAATATTTATTCAATACATTACTTATAAATATGGCTATTTTTATAGAAAATCTGAGATGTTTTGAATGTAAAGTAACCGTACCCAATATGGCCCCTGTACCTAATATAGCCTATCCTAACTATTATAGCTATTGATGTCAGTAGAAACTTTTTGGAAAGTTTCTTCACGGAATCAAAAAGAAATAACCTGCAATGTATTTTATCTTACAAATGCTTAAGTAAATTTCCCACTATAAATTTGGGCAATTCATTATGTTTACCATGATATTAAAAAAGACGTTGGTCTAAAACGACACTGTCCTTGATATTACTACGTATTGTCAGCTTTTCAGTAGTATAGTTTATTTTATCGTACATCTATGTACCCTTTTAGTGTAAGAAAACATGTGTATCTAATGATCACCCTTAAGGGTAGCATTAAGCAATTCTAATTAGAATTTTTTTAATTTTTTGAGAGTAAGAAATATATATTTGTTACAAAAGATCCTTACACCGTTGATTAATTTGTGAAAAATATAAATAATATGTGTTCAAATAATTTATGCGTTTTATACGTTATATATATTTCCTCAAAAATGCACGTAGATAATACTACGACCGGCAAATATCTGTCCAGAATACCTAAACCTTATTTAAATTAATATAAATATATTACTTTTCACATTTACCTATATTATTTCATTATTTTTAACCGCCTTCTGGTACATAGATACATTTGGTTTTTATTATTTAAAGAATTAAATATCATGATGGGCTATGGCTCGCGTATAGAATTATCCTATATGGATTTCTTCACATTAAAAAATGTTCTTATGGTAGTTTTTATGCTATATTTTGATATCCAATCGGTCCGAATGAAATTTTTCAATACATCAACTATGCTCAAAGCTTGGGTAGTTCATATTAGGTACACTTACATTACAAACGGAACTAGTAATTTCTTTCAACAAATTTTAACACAATGTGAGATATTTGAGTACTACAAGAAAACTGTATACTTAACTGTGACTTCAAAAATAAAAGAAAATTCGATGATTTCTTTCAATTACCTTCTATTTTCTTATATGTTAATTTGAATGTGATCATTTCTATAATAACGTTATATATACTAATATTTAAAGTTAGAGTATTCGATTTGTAATTATGCACATTCATCCCAGTAGAAAATGCGCATTATAAAACTGTAAAAATAAAACGACTATATGAACGAGCACTTGAATACTTTATATCGGAGGCGACAATAAATTTGTTTTCTAACATGTATAATGCGAGCGTTCATTACAGCTTGTAGCGAATAACTCGATAGCTTTATGATTCAAGCTAGCTTGGGCTCTTCTTGAATTAAAAAGAAACTGTAGAATTGATGTTAATGCAGTCGTTAAACGTGTAATTGCAAAACGTAAAGTGCGCTTGAAAAATGCAACCCGTTTTATCATTTATGATTGCTAGTAAAGACTATAAGCGTAGCAACATAAATATTGTCTATTTTGTTAAAATTACTTCATGATTATGTAGTAAAATTTTACAATAGATTAAGAATTCAAATGAAATTGAATTTTTTGCATACAATGTTATGCATTACACATATATTGTTTGGTATGCAAAATTTGTAAATCAAAATTCAGTTTAAATTTACAATTCCCTAGTTTTATAATTATTAGTGCATCTAATATGCAAAATTTATATTTAAAATTTAAGATAGAATGAGTTTTGAAATATCTTACTTTTTAAGTAAAGGTTAAATATACAATTTCTCTATTAGATGTAAAATTTGCGTATACATCAGTGAAAAAACTAAATACGCAATATTTATGCAGGAAAAAAAAAGAGTTTCAAGAAGAGGACGTATTTACACTCCAGTATAAATCAATGGTGAACTCGGTTTTATCGTAAAAGCAGTGAGCAGGGTGAGTTTAAAGTTACGGGAGGCCTCGCGCGAGTATGCGCTGCCGCTCGCGCTCGCCGCCGAGTATAAGGTAGCCGTACTTATGGTTACAGCTTCCTCACACGCCATCTAGTCCTCCTCAAATTTATGTTAAATCGACAAGCATCTCGTGTAATATCGCGCTGCGGCCTATAGCAGTAATAGAATAGCGAGACTTTCAATGTCGAATTAATTCCGCGCTGAATATGCATGACGATCCTTCTTTTTTCCCCTTCTCTTCTGTATATATTTTTTCCAATTAAGGTTTTTATATTTTGACGCTCGTATAGGCGCTTATTTGCATAAGCATCAAACACGTGTTCGTCGAAAATAATGACTAAAACGAAGAGAAATTATTTTCCATTCCTTAATTAAATTAAATCTCTTTTCTAATTTCATAATTTTCACTAACCAGCGTAATTATTAAATGTCCAGTTTATGTTTAATATCAATTTTTATATATGATTTATTATAATCGAGTACACATAAATTTAGTTGTAAATTCGTTAAATATAGATTATTGAAATTATCATTATTTAAACATTTTTCATTCATATTTAATATCGTTATTCTAGCGTTAAATACTGTAAGTATGTGTAGCGCAGCTCGTGCTCGTTAATTATGTAGGAGGTTTACAAAACCCCAGCCTCGGGAAATATAATTTCGAGTGGATCGACCGACTCTCTGCAATCGAATTTAATTTCATCCGGAGAGTCCTGCGGTAAACTGCCTTTACGCACGCTACCGGTTACTACTGCAACCCCCTCCGCGGCTCTCTGCCTCGTTTTAGTCTCCCAGGGCGTATATTGTGTTCAGACACTATCGTTTATCAATTTCTCCCTACGCTCGGGAACGGGAAAAAATCATTTTTCAGGCGCAATTTTCTCCGATAATCAAAACAAATGTTTTTCTGTTCCATTTAATAGGTAGGAATATTGCAGTTTGTACGTACGATGAATAAATAAATTATTTTTATTGAATAACAGCTTTTTAACTATAATAATTAAAAAATAGTTTAAAATTTCGGAGTGAAAATCTCACTCCAAATGTGTCGTGACTGAATTATTATTTTTGGAGCGACTTCCCACTTCAATAGAAAGAAAGCGCATTTGCATTAAGATGTTTTACTCCTATTTTATAGAGATAGATTCCTTTATTAATATATAATTGACAAACATTGCAATTTTCTGTATATGGGGAAATCTCCAGAACTTTTAAGTTTCAAATGTTAAAAATGAGGTTAACTTAACTTAGGAGCACAGCTCTAGTTTTTTTCACACAACTTTTCGAGACTATGAACAATTAATATTTGCCCATGAACAAGCCCGAAACAAGTGCCTACCGAATCTAAAATGATTTATCAAATACGGCAAGTTAGAATTTCCATGTATATATGTTTTCTTGAAAACAGTTCTAAAATATTTGTGCAGCTATTTTAATTTTTATTTTTGATACTTGCATCAAACATTTATATTGCGTTAATGTTATTTTACAAATTACGTTGATCTTAATGATTCACTTAAAGTGATTGGTAATAGTTCGGTAGAAGGTACAACGAAAGACAAGGATGCGCGACTACTCACTTCTGATTCCGAGAATCATTTGAGGAGGATGAGGATTCAAATGAGGTCAAAGAATTACATTCCCTTAAAGGGCAACAAAAATTGTATGCTTTAATTGAGGGATTTTATTATAGTTCGTTTATAGAATAAACAAACCGGAAGTGTAATATTATTTTAATATAAATTCTACTTTTTATGTATTGAATAATTTAAATTATAAATTTGGCTTATTGAAATTAACAATTTAAACGTTTAAATTGACTAATTTGACCTTTTAGACGACGAAAACACGGACGGCATGTTGTGGATGCGACAAATCGATGTAAATTTGCTATTTAATTAATACATATTAGTTTTTTAGATATAATGCAGATCTATTTCTCAATAGTTTATCAAATACTATATTTTGGTAATTTATTTCATCGATTTTAATTAATATTTATAGCACAAACGTGCGTTGTGGATGCGACATATTTTATGTTCATTTTTTAATCGGCTCACTTAGGTGTTATTTAAATTTTGGGACTTATGTTTACTAAAATAGCAAAAAGGGATTATAATACAACATAATACTGTTGATGTATTTCACCCATATTGAATACATTTTAAGGTAAACGTATTTAACTCCAATTTTATGAATCAAATGAAAATATTATCAATTTTATCTTATTCTTTGATTATTTGTTAGTAAGAAATAATTTTTTTTATATTTTTATCATGTTAATTTTAAACACTGTTGGAGAAACTATAATTGAAATCGGGAATACGACATACGAGAAATGTGACAGTTTAGGCACTTATTTGATAAATTTAATTAATTTATGATAGAAAGTAAACATAAAAATGTAATAAACAATAAGCTTAAGCTTTAAACAATAACATAAGCCTATGTGAAACAGTTTAATACAGTTAAAATATAAAAAAAACTGATTGAAACCTCGAGTCATATAGGTTAAAGGTTTGGCTGATTTCCCCATATACGTGACTATTACCACTGAAATATGAATTTCATTTTTAATTTATAATAAATATTTGTTTTAGCTAAAAGTTCATATTTCTGTACGTGCAACATAATTTGTACAGAAATATCATTGTTTCCCCAATAAATATTTATATATTGAAACACAAATTTGATATGTATATCATAAATGATAATACACTCTTTTAGAATATCACTTAGCACTTTTTCATAAGAAATGGCACTTTTAAACGTCTTTTTTAACAACGTGACTCGTCTCTTTTTCAGCCTCGATCTTCTTCGTCTTTCCGGATCAGGCGACGGTGAAGAAGGTGATCAAGGCGCTACCGCGAGTCGGCGTCGGCATCAAATACGGAATCCCGCAGACAAGGTAAGTTAGCCCGCCGCGGGGAATTTAAATTCGCGGCGGCTCTCTCACACAGGGAACCCTTCGCTCGTGAATCCGGTCTACTTTCGGGATTTCGAAGGGAAACATGCTCCGCGCATTCCGCCTTCTCCTTTGTCCCTTTCCTCGCACCGGCTCTCTCTCTTTCTCTCTCTCTCTCTCTCTCTCTCTCCCTCCCTCTCTCGTCGATACAACCTCGTGCTCTGACGTTCTCGCTATCCTGTGCTAGTCTATCCTCTCTTCCGTCTTGCTCTCTTTTCTCTCTCTCTCTCTCTCTCTCACTACAGCGGTTGTCAGCGCTGCTGCCGTTACCGCTCGCAAAGTGGACCGTCCCTTTTGTCTCTGTCCACCTTTCGAGTCTTTATTTTTTACCTTTTTGCTTCGGTATTCTTGGTTCTTGTTTTACTATCCTACTAGACTTGGGTTCCATACTTCTTTTCAGAACTCTATTCTGTTTACTTTCGCGCCTTCTTCATCTTTTTTTAATAAAGCTTAATATATTATGAAAGTATTTGTTTCAATGTTGCTGCAGTCTTATAGAAATAACAAATAATAGTAAGATTTATTTTCTTATAATACGTGTAAAAAAATCTTATACTTCGTATTATATTTTAACTTTCGGATAACCAGGATTTTAAATCTTGATAATTCTCGTAAATCTTTTTATTTCTTCTTCGAATGTATATATAAATAAGTTTGTCTTTTTTAATTTCGTCTTAAACAATGTGTATTGGTATAGGTAAATAAAGTCTTGCTTTTTGATTTTCTGCTAGCCCACCATCGTGTCGTTCGCCAGTCTTTATCCACTACAGATCTTCCTCAGATTCATTTTCATCCACCCCTTTTCGGCTCGTTTTCTCCCTCTTGTCTTTCTCTTTGTATATATATATATATGCCTTCCATCCTTTCCCGCTTCTCGAGGAAGAATATTCCAAGGCGCAGCGGCGAGAACAGAGGCCCTGCGATTCTGTGTTACTCCTCCGGACCATCTATTAAACGCGCGCGCGCGCGAGAGAGAGAGAGAGAGAGATGAGGAGGCAGAGGAGAACCGAGAGAACGAACGAGCGAGAGAAAGTTCGCGAAAGATACGACGACCATAAATATGCGACCGCCGACGAGCTCGACGTCGCTCGTCCGAGGCAGATTCCTAACCGCGGCAGAAATAATAAAATATTATTTTTTTCATTCGCTTATTCGCGAACGCGGGGCTGCTTTATTTTTACTTTTTGCGCTCGTGTGTTTTAAAGCCTGCGATGTATACTCCATAGTCCAAGGAACCTTTATAGATTGATTGATAACGGGTATTTAATTTACGGCAAGACTAGCTTTTGATCAACAACTTATATGTATAATATACTTTGTATTTTATTTATATAAAAAATCGATGAAATATATACGTGACCATATCCTAGTAAAAATCAAACCATTTATTAAGGAGGTTCAATAGTGAAGTCAAAATGATAAGATGTTTCTGAAAATTTAATATGTCATTCTTCTATAAAGTTTACGATGGCATGTGGAATTTGAAAGCATTTAGCCATTACCGATTTAAAGATAATTGACTTGAAAGTTTGATTCTTGTACACGGGTTCTTACGGGAGCAGCTTGTAAACTGATAATAAACTTAGAGTGCGATTGTTTAAAAATGATAAGAAAGAAATGAAAATCTATGCAAAATATTGGAAAAGTATTAAAGATCGTGTACGCGAAATTTTAGAACGAATGAGAAGACCGATTCCGGGTACTAAGCGAAAACGTAAATAAAAACACTTAGATTGTTGGCTGCGCGAGGAGGTGCGCGGTGCAGGGGGACTCTCCTTTCCTCACCCCGCGCGGGAGATATAACTAACCTCTTAAACGCTGTTTCGGTTAGAAGCAAGCCATTCTTACAAAAATCAGTAAGCAACGGTTACTACTCTAAAAGGTGTCTCGTTTTTTAGGGTTGTAATATACACAGTATTTGCATGGCATTTAATTTTAACACATTATAACAACAAACAAAACTATTATAAATAGGTGTAATAACGTGTAATAAACAAAATAAGAGTACCCGAAAAAGCGCGATCGATTACAAGCGACACAACAGCAAAATAAATATAGAATGGCAAGTTATCAGAGCTACAGCGATAAACCCGTCAGCGCGCTAAAACCCTTTTACTGTCCTGCTGTACGTGCTCGTTACCGCGTCTCGCGTGATTAAGCGATAGACGAATCGCACCAGCGTAAGCAATACGTCCTAGCTACACGCACGCATCGCGCGCCAAATTCTCGCGGCATCTTCACTCGTCGCTAAACTCGCGCCCTCGCGACTTGTCGCTCGCAGCGGGCGCGCGCTCGCTTATATACACGCGTATTTACGCATCCGGTCGTCATCCACGCGGACCATTAAAGGCGTGCGCTTGTAAATTCCGAATCAGAGATCGCCGCGCCGAGTTCATAAAGCCGCGCGGCGCGAAAATTTACGGCGCTGACGCCTGCGACGAGCGAGCTTTTTGATCTTGATATATATTATGTGTGTGTTTGTGTGTGTGTGTATGTGCGCGCGTGTGTACGCGAGTATATGTTTGTGTGTGTAAGAGGCCCGGGACTCTTTCGCCTTTTTTTCTCGCTCGCTCCGCGCTCGTGATCTCGTTTTAATAGCCGATGAGGTGAGGGTTGCCGGAATGAAGGGGGAGGGACGCTGGCAAAAAGTGTCTTCTCGCGCGCGCGGCGTTTTGTGTGTGATGTGTGCGTGTATATGAGGCGAGAAGAGTGGGAATTTTAATTGAGCTTTTATGGTTGTTGCATTTCGAGTACTCAATTACGCTTTGAGAAATTGAGAAGGGTCGTAAGGTATTTTATTTATATCGCGGACTTTGAATTGGTATAACTTTTATTTTCAATTCCTTAAAAAATTGTGTACAATATGATTATATATATAGCTGACTTCGAATTAGTTCTTGAAAATCCTGTAAGCTTCTAGATTCATAATAGAATGGTTTTCAATGCGTTGAATAAAAGGTTTCCTAAAGTTAAACATATATTGCAGGTCATGGGTGCTGCAAAAAGGTTAGCTGTAGAAAATATAATTCTATACGAGATTAAATTCTTAAGATTTTTACAAGAAATCTCTATACAAACATCATATCATTCTTGTATAATATTCATTTTTTTTAAATATACAAAATAAAAACGTTTTTGTATATATATATATATATATATATATATATATATATATATATATATATATAATAACAATGTATAATCACTATAAACCTCTAAAAATATTTATAGCTATCTTTTCAAATTTGTTTCATAATTATAATAAATATATAAACCTATTTTTCCTTTTAATTATACGTCTCATGGTAATAATTTATTTGTAGGAGGGCGTCTATGATGTCGCCTCGTCAGTTGATGAGGAACTCAAACATGACGCAAAAATGGCAGCGACGAGAAATCAACAATTTCGAATACATCATGTTCCTCAACACGATTGCCGGTAAGTGATAATGTATTTTTATACAATTAAACAATATATTTAAATAAAAATTCTGTAATTAATTATCAACAAAATGGTATGTTTAATATACCCTTCGTCATAAAACACGGAAGTATTACTTTTCATAAGACGTCAGCCCTTTTAAGAATCTTTTTGCGGACTCGTTATCATTTTATGCCTACCGCTCGCATTATACATATGAATAATAAAATTCCTAATTCGATTCAACATACTTATCACTCGTATAATATTTATCAAGACACATATTCTTTCCCGTATATAATACAAAGAGATCCGCAAGTCTCAAAGGCGATTGGAACTGGTAGCAAAAAAGGAGAAAAAGACATCACGTGCATACGGTAGCCGCGGCTTAAAGGCCTTATTTACATTTTGAGAAGAAATCATAAGACAAACCGAGGAAAAAAAAGAAGGAAAGCCGCGGCAGAAGACGTAAGGTAATATATAAGAATACACGGCTGGTGCCCTCGGAGCCGCAGAAACGAATAGAAACGGCGGCGCGCACGCAATAGGCGGGTGTTTTTGTGGCGGCGGCAGCGCGGCGCGCGCTCTGCACGCGCGGATGGAGTCTGTCGGGGCGCATTAGGGACGTTCTCAATCAGGCCGAGCGCGCTCGCCCCGAGTAATCCCCGGGCATATAAAACCCGGGCGCTCTGCTCCGTCGGTAATCCTCTATCCCAGGGGCCTCCCCTTCTCTCTCACTCTCCCTCCTCTTCCTTTGTCTCTGGATCCTTCGCTTTTCCATCGGCGGTGAACCTCGCTCTCCGCGGCTGTCTTCTCTCCTTTATATATATATACACACACACGTGATTATCAAGCCTTCGCGGTATACGAAGCTTCAGCTTTATTTTTTTCCACGAGGAATCGTCAGATCACGCGCAAAGCCGCGTACAGAGAGAGCTGCAGGCGATTCCCCGATGAGAGGGGAGGGGGTGACGCGTGCCACCAAGAGTCCAATCAGCACGTCCGATCGGCCTTATCGCGTTTTATTGTGTGTGTGTGTGTGTGTGTGTGTGTGTGTGTGTACGTAGAGCTGGCGAGGGTGTAATTAGAGAGGCTAAAGTACATCGGAGTGCACGATGATGGGACTAATGCGGATGCGCTGAGGTGCAGGGCTTGGGTGTGACCGGCAAGGTGACACTTTGGTTTTTGATTATTATGCATTCTTAAGTCGTTAAGAATGATACAATGGACTTGGTGGAAGATCAGACTTGCGGTGCTGTAAGGATACTTGTAAGATTACAGGAAATATTCGAATCATTTTTTAAATATTGACTCAATGATCCTGAATAAACAACCCGAACCGTACACTTTAATGGTTACATATTCTCCTTAGTCAAGCCTCATCAATGTTTATATATACGTACACAGAGAGAATTTTCTAATAAAAATTATAACGAAATTCAGGGTAAAAATTACCGTAAATAACTATAAAGCTGGGACACTCCTACTTTCTGGCACTTTATACTGATATTTTACTATAAAAATTACCTCATTGACTACAAATTTTACTGCACAGACTATAAATTTTACCGCACTGAAAGGTCAAATTTGCCTGATTTGAGAGAAAGAAAACAACTGAGCGTGTACACATTTTAGGTTAACTCAAATATAAATGTGTATAATGTACTTATTTAAGTATTAATGATACTGCTACAACAATTGGAAGAAAATCCAGATTTTTAAAAAATATTTCGTACAAATTTTACCATAAATTTTGGTTTTCTCTAAGATTTATACAGGGAACTTTTACTCTACGGCAGGCAAATTTTACCCTTCAGTACGGTAAAATTTATCGTAAATATCAATAAAAACTGCCGGAAAGTTAGAGTGTCCCAGCTTTATAGTCATTCACGGTAATTTTTACTGCGAATTTCGTCATAATTTTTATTAGAAAATTCTCTCCGTGTACAGGCTTTTGTGTTGTCGAATATTAAGATATATAATGCCTTGATGTGTAGGTATAACTTGAGAGGTGAAAACATTAATGACAACGAGACGAAATTTTTATCCAAAATTATAATTCATTTTTACACTGGGTATCGTTCGTCGTTCATGGAACACATCCTTCTTGAAGTATAAATTCTCTATCAAAATTTTACATTAGTCACTTCTTTACATAATTAGGTGCTTTCAAACTTATGACAGAAACTTATAATAAAGTTTATATCAGATAAACGATGTAATCAATGAACGATGAATAATGCGTTCAATAAATAGACAATTGTGGATACAAAAATTAGATTGGAATGAAACGGTTTTCGCAACTCTTAAATTATAATAGGTCATCCGAATTCCAAGAGAATTTGACGTATAAACACATTTCATGCAAATAGTCTTAAAAAATCTAAAAGAACAATTAACTTAGATGCTCCAATCTTCCTATAAAATATCATATTACGTGACCTCGTAATTGAATGATCTAAAAAATATGTTACCATTGTGATTGTTTTCATGTAATGTATATAATATGTTAAATTATTTTACATATATGATTGTCAGTGCTAAGAGTGTTCATATGACTTATATTAAATGTTCAACTGTACGCCACAGCGTACCTGACTGCATGGTAAATCTGTGTGCTTTTGAAATTTACACGAAGTTTAACAACAATACTGTCAACGAGTGTGTATAAACATCCGTAATCGCAGAAATTCCAGGCGATAGTGCCTGCATACGTTATGATAAAAATTCCAAGCGAAAAAGCATAAAAAAGAAAAAACGAAAAAATAGAATCACCAAAACCAACAGCGCACTTTACAGCAGGTCACTAAGCCAGTATACGCGCTCCGGACGTTAATGACGCGGATGAGCGGAGACGCGTAATTATACGAATTTCCGAATCGGGCGTACGCGGCGCAGTGCGCCCGCGGGGCGCGCTCTTATATTTACGAGCGTTATATATTAATTGCTCAAATAAATAGCCCGCGGGTCGCCGTCGATGCCGCGTGCGCTCCGTGCAGAGTGCGAGGCTGAGCGAGCATCTCGATGCGCCTCGAGAGAAGCGAAAAGATATAGAGAATCCCGCGCGCGCGCCGCTACAACCGGTCTACTATAGCTTTTTTCGCCTTCCTTTTTGCGCGCACCAGGCTCGAGCCGCTCTTCCTCGGCTTCAACTTTCGCCCTGAGATGCGGCGCATCTGCATCTTTACATTGTTGGTTTTATATGCACTTGTCTTTCTTATTTTCATTCTTAACTATAACGCGTTTTTGGCCTGTAGTTTACGGCTCTGAGTTTTGCGCAATGCTGAATTGCATGAAATTAGTTTATTGCTCTCTTAGGATACTTGCCCAGTTACGTATACTGTCAATTTGCTAAGAATACAAATAAATAACAATATTATTATACATAATTAAGATTTCATTTAAAAAATGTTGTATTTTAAGACTTATGTATTTGAGGAAATTCACAATAAACATTCAGATGGGTGTTGAAAAATTAAAAAAAAAATGTAGGGCTACATCTCTGGGACAACTTTTTTATTGTTCTTTAGGGCATGCAGAACACGGTAAAATTAGTGTTCCCATCAATTCGATATAGGTTCACTGCTTTTTCGGTTACCCAAATTCTCTTATGAGAATTTAACATGGGGAAAATTAAAAAAATATAGTCTATGTGTAGGGGACACGACGAAATAACCATATCGATATATTTAAAATACAAGAAAAGAGCTTCAATTTATAAAACATCGTTCAAAATGTATGCTTTGCTAAAAAGTTATCTATCGTTGAAAATAGTGAAAAATCATAGAAATTTCAATCTTTTACAAAATCAAGTAAAATTTCCCTTTTTTCAAATGTTTATAACTTTTCACCCGAGCGGTCGCGTTTAACGATTTTCTTTTAAATTGAAACTTCTTTCGTCTACTTTCATTATAGTAACTTATATTTAACATTTTGTTAGTTCATTAGCTATATATATGCTTATCAATAATGGTTGTTCTTGCTCTTATTCAATTAGCATATATAGTTAACCATATAACACAATGTTAATTGTGATTTAACTATCATGAAAGTAGAAGAAAAGATCTTTAATTTTAAAAAAATCGTTAAAAGCGACCGCTCGGGTGGAAACTTATAAGCATTTGAAAAAAGAAAAAAATTACTAGAATATGTATAAAATTGAAATTTCTATGATTTTTCACTATTTTCAAACGTAGATAACTTTTTACCTGAGCATTCATTTTCAACGATTCTTTTTTTAAATTGAAGCTCTTTTCTTGTACTTTGATTCTATCCATATGCTTTTCTCGTTGTGCCCCTTACACATTGATTATATGCCTCGCTATATGCCGTTGAACAATGGCTACTTTTTGTTAATTTTCCCCATGTTAAATTCTCATAGGATAATTTGGGTAGCCGAACAAACAGTGGGCCGAGACCGAATTCGTGGGAACAATATTTTTGCCGTATTCTGTATGCCCTAAAGAACAAGAAGAAAGTTGTCCCAGAAATGTAGCCTTAAATTTTTGTTTAATTTTTAAACGCCCATCTGAATGTTTTTTTGTGGATTTCCTCATTTACGCTTAATCAGGAGAAGGTTTAGAAGTCATCAATTCATAACTAACAACGCGAGTCTATAACCTGTAAGAAATAAATTTTGATCAGAGATTTTGGAAAATGGTGCGTGGTACATAATACCCTATAATTTCGTCTCATCAAGCCCTTGTTTTCAAGATATGACTTATTGTATCTCAAGTGCACTTGAGGTGTTGAGTGCAAAAACAACTTAACCCGGGTTGTTTTGGGTAAATAATACGTTTAAAGTTTATATAAAACCAATCGGCTTTTCTTATTTAGTTTATTAGTCCTACTATTAGAGCATTTAGTTACACGTGTTAGAACATTTATTTATTAATATAAATTATTTAAATAACTAAAAGTAGCTTATCCAAGTTAAATTGTTTTTGCATAGAACGGGTATTTTTCGCTTCAAATGAGCTTATTTTCATCAAATAAATTTCAAAACATATCTTTTATTGATTAAAATAATGTTCATACGTGAATTCGTGCATTAAAAATTTATTATAAATATATAAGTATATTTTTATTGAATTTTTAGTTTAAACTTATATATCTTTTTGATCTGTTATTTCTCCACTCGGAACTGTCATTTTCGATACTTTAAATAATATTTTCAAACTGTTCTCCGTTATACTCCATTAGAAATTGTAAGAGTAAAACTTTCGGCTTGAGTCGTACAAGTGGAGGTAAACATCGTGCGTGGTTCGCGCGCGCGAATTTTGGACGGTATATAGCGCAGCAGGAGAGGCAGCGATTACGGTCTCAGGCGTATAGGTAGATACAGCAGGAGGCCCGGGATGCCGCGAGAGATTGCGATATATTCTACTATATACGTTCTAAAAAACTTGTTTGATGCACTATATTTATAAATAAAGGGTCGTAGAATACAAATATGTATGTTTCATCAAAAACAACTTAACACGGGTTAAGTTGTTTTTGCATCTAACGCCTCACTTTATTTTAGGTAAAATTAGTACTTATACTTCGGATCACAACTTCACAAGTTTTCACGATAGAAAAATAATTATAATATGCATACAAATTTGAGAGGAGATAAAACAAACTGTAATAACTGTAGAGGCATTTATCTTAGCTGTACATGCTACAAGATTATTTCTAATGTATTACTAACTAGACTCACGCCGCTCGCGGAGAAAATCCTTGGGGACTACCAGTGTGGATTTCGACGAAACAGGTCAACAAACGACTAGATCTTCATAGTTAGGCAGCTCCTTAAAAAGAAATGGGAATACAAAGAAACAGTACAGCAACTATTCATTGATTTTGAGATAGCGTATGACTCAACAATATAATCTAAAATGTTCCACATGTTAATATTGCTAGGGGTACCAAAAAAAGTTAGTCAATTTAATCAGAATGTGCCTAGATAATAGTTGCGGTTTAGTTCGGTCAGATGTCAACCATTTGAAATCCACAACGGATTAAAATAGGGAGATGCACTATAAACCCTCTTATTTAACTTAGTTTTAGAGTAGGTGGCCAGGGCTGTACAGGAAAGCAATGAGGAAAGTGTACTAAATGGCTTCCTAACGCAATTTTTAACATACGCAGATGATATAGACATTATAGGAAAGAACAGAGATACTATAATAAAGAACGCGGAAATACTTATAAAAACAGTTAAAGAAGTAGGTATAGAAATAAGCGAAGAGAAAACCCAGTACATGGTCACTAACAGAGCAGGATCTGAGAATACTGATACCGATTTGAAAGTCTCAGGCAAAGCTTTCAAAAAAGTAGACAAGTTGAAATATCTAGGCACGATAATAGACAACAAAAATGAGACTCATAAATAAATCAAAAAGAGACTGCATTCGGGAAATGCATGCCTCTATTCGGTTAGTAATTTATTGAAATCCCGACTACTATTGCGGAAGACTAAATTAGAAATATATAGAAAAATTGTAAAGTGGGCATTAACCAAACGAGATGAAAATAGATTTAGAGTGTTTGAGAATTGGAATTCAAAGTATCATGGCCGAAACAAAGCAGTTTTGACGATTTCATCTTTCATAAATAAATATACACAATCGATGGATTTTAAAAGTAATTATAACTATCAATTGTATTAAAAAAAAGTGATTGCAAAGGTTGGGATAGCTCGTTTTTTACACATAAGAATTATACACGTAATTATTGTACACAATTTAGCATTGGTCAGATTATATATAAATATATTTGAACAATGCTAAATTGTACGCAATAATTACGTATACAATCCTTATGTGTAAGAAAAGCACTATGCCCAAAGGTCTTATATGTAATAGTGAAGGAATAAAATCGTGACAAAGTTTTTAACTCTATTTGAACTGACTCTAGTATTTTAGAACCTAATATATTGTCTAATCATTTATTAAACTATTTAAAAGTTGTGATTAAATTATTTTCTTTGCAGATTTTAAAACTGTAAACATGTAGAATATTTTTACATAACATACATCTTTGCTTCGACCATAACACTTTAAATCCCAATAGAGCCCCTAGAAATGTATTCGGGGGTAAAATAGATGAGATTATTAGAGATGGAGAATCTTACATAATAAGGAAATACACGAGTTATACGGAAAACCAAACTATAATTATTACTAAGGTGATTAAATCTCGAAGACTAGAATGGGATAAGCACATAGGTAGGATGGAAAATGAAAGAACAGCAGTTAGAGTATTTGTAGGGAACCCGACAAGCGCAAGGCCCTCAGGTAGACCGAGGCGAAGGTAGGAGGACAATATTAAAATTGACCTATGGAAAATAGGATGTTATGGGGAGGATTGGATGTAACTTGCAAACAATAGAGAGAGAGAGATGGCGTGACTGTGTGAACAAGGCTATGGACTACACAGCTCCGGACAGCTAGTTCCAACAACTAGTTATGGTAGCTGTTTTTAACATATGGCGATGCAAGCCTGACTTCAGCAGACAGAGATTATGTGGTAGCTATGACCCTACAAGTTCTGTTAGTGTTACTGTTAACCATTACTACTTAGTCAATATAATAATAATAATAATAAAAATTTGAGAATTTTTAACTTATTAAATTTTGTATTGTTCATAACCTTTGGAACAAATTAATATTTTTATACGAAACAAAGTCTAAATTAAAATTCATATTGTCTACTTTTCTTTTTTTTTGGAACATATTTTTAACATAAAAGCTTACAGAGTTACTGTATCGCATACCCAGAACAGTACTGCGATAAGTTAAAATTATATATTTTTATAAAATAGAGCAATGTAAATTTTTTACGAAATAATTATTTTTTCCTTGAATTTTTTATTATTGTATTAGGATTTTTAAACTATTTAGACTAAATTTTTTAGTGTGCAGGGTTTTTATTTTTGTATGAGCTTTTTTATCTACAAAAGTCAAGTTAAACAAATTTGGAATTGTCACAGTCTGTTCTGGGGGTACGATATGATGTGTCGGTACTTAAAAACAAGGAAGGGTAATTTTCAGAAAACAAATTTTGGGTGTAAAATTTTCAAAATTTTAACTTTAGTTAAAAGAGAGTAGGAGAGAGCGGGACAAAAATGCCACTTTCGGGACAAGAGGAGCATTTCAAGACAACATGTAAAACATGTAAAAATGACGATTTTAGAAAATCTGAAGCATGTAAGTTATTTATTTTAATCCCAAGATTATATTACAATGCAATTAAACAGTAATATTACATACAAAAAGTAGTAATTATTCATTCATTACAAAATAATCATATCAAAGAACGAAATTATGATGGGGAAAATTATAGCTTTGAAATTAAATCCTTATAGAATTTAACATAGGAAAATTAATTTTTACCACGATGGTGACATGCCATGCAGGTGACATTTTGTGATATTTTATCACTTATTTAATTTATATCTCGTATGTAGATGAACGAAAACGCGAAATTTAACAGTATCCTGGAAATCACCCATAATTCAAAACTACGGGTCCTGAGCATCATTTTTGGTTACCAGAAATTACTTCCCAAAGCCTGATCAAAATCCATTTCTCGCGCATTGTAAACTCTCCTTGTGAACAGATACCCTTATAATACCAAATAAGAAAATTACTGCCAACTACAATCCATTAAATCCACAATCACAGTGATTCACATAATAATTGTACACTCATCTCCCACCATTAACTATTACGATCTCGCACTTCAGCACCGAGCCTGCTCTCATTTCTAAAACTCCCATTACTTCCATTAATTTTCTCGTCTCTCCGTGTTCCTCGTACTTGGTCGGGCAGCTCTCCCACATGCTTTCTCCATCATCCTGCACTCCTCCTCGTCCCTCGTCTCCTCTTCTCATTCTGATTCCTCGCAGCCTCTGGCAGCAGCAACAGCAGCATCTCGACTCGCTCTTCAGAGATGTCGGGAGCCGCTGCACGGGGCGCGCGAGCCGCTCGCTGCGTGCGCGCGCGCTTTATGTTTGCCTCGCGGTATCGGTTTATTAAAAAATTAATGACAGTAAATCCCGTGTAAATACGATAGCCGCGCCGCGGTCGGGCCTCGCCTCGCCTCGCTTCGGCGCCATCCATATAAGAGCTGTGTGTGTGTGTATATATATATATATACCTACGCCATAAGCCTTTACTCGGGCTTTCACCTTCGCGGCTGATATATGGAGGATTCGTGAATTATAACGATTGATCCGCTCGGCCGAGTGATTTCTTCAGAGTAATTAGTATTATCTTCGTTTTGCACATGCACGGCAGTGATGCTTTATTATGGGACATCGTTTTGCGCGAAGGTATTTGTATATGTATCAAATGGATCGTGTAGAAAAACATTAATATTTATGTTTGTAGATTGTGTTTGTAGATATATTATTTATATGTAGAATTTTAAGTTTCATCTAGGATGAGCATGAGGCTGTTTTACTCTTTCCAAATTTAGGAATTTTTATTACCTTTGAAAAAATACAATATTATACATGATAAATATTTTAAAGAACAAGCTTGCAATATAATCATGGCCATATACCTAAGTCATCGCCATTTATCATTTTATTTTAATCTAACGTTACCATCGATTTACTCTTCATGCAAACAATCGAATAACATATTTTAGAAATATTGTTTATTGATTATCAAAGGAGTATGCCACTAGGTATATATATTAAAGGGTTAATTTATAATTTAGCTGTTTAAAAATATGTTTCAATGTTTACTAAACACCACAATGTAAGAAATGTAAAATTTTACAATTCTATTAAAATTTGTGATGAATATTCTTTGAGCTTAGAGAATCCAGCATTCATGTATTATTTATACCGAAGAATATTTTTAGCCAAACTTAAGTAAACCTACGTCGACCTGTCGTTATCTTCCAAAAATGTTTACAACCCAGTGACCATTTCTCATGAACGTTAAAAGCCGAAAGCCACTCACACAGACCCTCAGCCTGATAAAATCTCGAAGTATCCTACGCGTCCCCTAAAAATGATGCTGCGAGTCGCGGTGCAGCATCCCGAAAAAAGGATAACCGTCCGTGGACAACCGGAGCGAACTCCGCACCTCATCCCTCTCTCGCGCGCATCCTTTTTCTTTCATTTGTGTAGTGTGTCCGTGGCCGCGAAGCTCATAACATATAGCAGACGCAGCTGCCAACAGGTCCTTGCATTCATCTTCGATCGTATCTGAGGCGGTGAATTATCGTCTGGGACCGCGTGCGCGCGCGCGCTCGTTGCACACGATAGCCGCAGATAAAGCGCGCGCGCACGCGGCGTCGACTCCGGGACAAACACGGATCTTATAGCTCTACTTTACCTGAGGCTGCCGAGTATGTTCCCTATGAGCTGTATTTTGCTTTGTTGTCCCTTCTTGAAGAATTATTTGGATGGAAGATGATCAATGCTGATGTAACAGAATACAGCATTTACCTTATCGATTTAAATGTGACGCACTTTTCTTTTCAACTCACTTTTGCATTGTTTCGTTCATAAAAGAGGGCAATGAGTTTAAGGAGAGAGTAAATTAAAATTTTGAGCAAGACGACCAAAAAGCACAGCTCTTGTTAAATTTTCGTTAATACTCCATACCTATACTTTGAGGTATACTGTCGATTATTTCATTCGTGGTAGCTCGAGATTGGATACTAATTATTTTGCAAGTGATTTTATGCAATTTAAAAATACCTTTTAGGTAATTATGTTTTACAATGAGCAGTCGAAGTTCATGAACATTTTAAGACATTGTTTCTCTTATCTACTATTCAAAAAGATCAAAACAAAGACTTCCTACTTTATGGAGATAAGGATTATTGGACACTGATATAACAAATATTTATTTTCTCGGATGTAATAATTATATTATAAGTTTTTATAGAACGATTACATATTCTTTATAATTAGGAAAAATCAAAACAATAAAGTTAAATATTTTTTTTATGGAACCGGCATATATCATAAAAAAATTGAATTAACCATTTCTACCTATATTATATTAATATATAATATGTATCTGTACAAAACTTAAAATATAAATAACAATATCAGTTCAAACAGCTTTCAGACATAGAAATATAACGCCAAGTCTCAAGTAGAAAAACAAATGCAGCATTGAGCAGAAAGAGATACACCCAATTAATTCTCAAGTCTTTTAAAATGCCAACTCTCGTTGAACAAGAGCGAAAGGAGAAAAAAAAGAGAGAATCGAAGCGAGCGCGGATCTCTTGTTTTTTTTTTTTATACGCGGCAATTGAAAGCGCGCGGGCGCCGGAAAGTAGAAGGCGGACCACCGCGGCGAGAAATTATTAACAGTAAAGAAGAGGCGCTCGCCCGCGTGGGTCGCCTACGTTTTTCGTTATACATTCTCGCTCCGTCTCTCATTCGCAGCCACGCGAACGCTGCACGAGCTCCTCTCTCTCTCTCTCTCTCTCTCTCTCTCTCTCTCTCTCTCTCACTTTGTCTCTCTCTCTTTCTGTTTCTCACGAAAGAAAAAAAGGCAAAGACGGAACGATCGCGCGTTAAGAATGAGCCTGTCGTCCTCGCGGTTGCTCGCACTTATATTACACACGCGCAACGCGCCCTGTCTCAAGCTTGCACAAGGTGCATATATACGATACTGCGGAAAAATAAAAATAGTCCGCCGTGCGGCGGGGAGAAAAGCGAGATGCGGCTACTATACCTCGAACGCGCTCATGCCCACGTATATATACCTCGCGCTGTCGGGACTCGTTGCTTGGACTCTCCCTCAGCGCCGCAGCCACCATTAATTATCGCTTTGATGCACAACCGTATCCATACCCCCCCCCCCTCTTCCTCCTCGCGCACTCTATTATATATACACCGCCGACGCTTCCATCTGTCTGTGCGCGCTTAAGCGCCGCTTGATTTAACGACGCATTGTGGCGTTTGTGCTCGCGTTTCCATCAGCACGCGGTTTCCGCCGATCTGGGATGTTCGTTTGATCTACGTGTTTTTAACCTTTCCTTGCACATTTCTATGTAATAAATTATACATATCTATAACTACAATATCTTATATAAATTATAGTAGTAAGATACAGATAAGGTGGATAAACAGTTTATTTCTGTTTCAAGATAAAAATAAAGCAGTAAAAATTGTTGTATCAAAGAGATAACAGCTAGCGAATACACTAAAATAAACCGAATTATTTTATTAAACTTGCTTTCTTTTAGATGATAATTCTCAATATCCTTCAAACACATCTTGATTCATCTTTAAAATACATTTTTCTCAAAGTAGCAAAAGTACATTTACACCCCTTGATTTATTAAATCCTCGAGTAAGAATAACTACGGCGGTGATGATACTAACAAGGTGAGCTACCCACTCCGGGATACGGATTTTGATGAGACTTTGGGGAATTCTTTCTGGTACCTAGAAATGAACTTTAAAACTCGAAGTTTGATTTCATAGGCCCTTCCCCCAAGATATGGCCTATTTTATTTGGAATAAAGGTTATTTTACTGAAAAATGGTACCTTTTCTTCTGATCATAACTCTGCATGAATTACGATTTAAAACATGAGCCAAAACAGTATAAAAGTAAGCGAAGAGATCTGTAATTTGAGACCTGTAACGTTAAATAATATTATTTTGTTGCGAAGTTATTAATATTTCAATAAAGCGACCAAAAATACATGAAAGTTTACACAATCCCAAAGATAAAGAATGCATTGAATTTTCATGTATATTTGTTCACTTTATTGAAATATTAACAACTTCACAACAAATTAGTATTTCTTAACGTTACAGGTCTCAAATTAAAGTCCTTTTTGCCTACTTCCATAAACTTTCGGCTCATTTTTAAGTCGGAATTCATGCAGAGTTATGATAAGAAGAAGAGATACCATTTTCCACTAAAATAACGCATATTTGGAGTAAAATAGGTCATATCTTGGGAGGAAATGCCTATGAGATCAAAATGCGAGTGCTAGAGTTCATTTTTAGATACCAGAAAACATTTTCCAAAGTCTCATCAAAATCCGTTTCCCGGAGTGTGATAGCTCTCCTTGTAAGCTATGAAGAGCCGTATCAGACCGCGACGCCAATATAACAGAGCTTAACCGATCTTTTCTAAAAAATTGATTATTTGTTATTTTATATTCTTGATAATAATAATTATAATTAAATAAACATTCAAGGAATCGTAAAAATCATAAAAAATTTTCGTGCTCCGCTCTGTTTATAAATAATTTTGGGTTCTCCCTACTAAAATTTTGCCCTAATCATGACTCTGATCCGGACTTAACCAGAACTATAAAGTTTATCCAGCCTCGATTGTTTTTGATCAGTTCCCTAATATAATTATCGTATGCTCCGAGATTCCTGAGGCTATTTTTGAGTGTACTCGATAAGCATTGAACTATATGAATAAACCAAATGTAATAAGACGATGTCGTAGGCTCTGGCTGTTTTTATAAAAATCTATTACGTGGATACATAAATCTTAAAATACAGAAAAAATTAACCTTCCCAGGTAGGAAATAAGCTAGCTGTAAAATTGCTTTTATTATCTATTACACGTCTATGGTGCTCTTTAAGAAATACGCTATGATACTTTTTGAGTATATGTACTCGTATTATATGTTATCTATACCAACCACAGAACGCTTGAAATCCAGTTGTACCATCATCATTAGAACATTTTGAAAAATACTTTTTGGCAAAAGAAAAAATTGATTTAGCTTCTAACTTTACAATTTATCTATGCATGCCTAAATTTTAGTAAAGATACTCAACAAGTTTTATAATTTATATAAAAAAATAAGGCATAGTGCGTTTCATACACATAGGAAGGTCAAATATATCTGTGTATGATTTGACCAATGCTAAATTGTGTACAATTAAAATGTGCACGATTCTTGTGTGCATGAAAAGCACTATGCCAAAAATAAACATTAAATTTTTTTGTGAATAAAATTAAGATTAAAGATTTTAAAGATGTTAGTAGAGTTCCACCTCAGTTGGTTCTACAAATAAAGCAAGTTTTTGTTTTGGATAATATGCTACGAAGAAGTTACCCATACATAAGAAAAAATTCGAGGCTCATTTTTACCCCTTGCAATTTCGTTGACATTTCGTGCAAACCATATGATATAGGGAGGCTGACGTGCGCTTTAATTAGCAAAAGCGAAGAAAAGAAATTGAGCGAGTCGAGTTCGAAATACATCTGATCCCGTGTACGTAAGGAAAGGGGTAAGGCAGCCTTGTCTCTGGGAGCTGGGACTATACTAATGCATCGCGAATGTAGGGATTTTGCGAGCGGGCGTACGACGAGAGTGAGACAGTTTGCGGAGTGACAATTTCAAGAGCGATTAGCCATCACCCTCTGACTTATGCGCTTGCGAAGCGAAGCGTAAGCAGTAGAATCATCCAAAGAGAATTTTATGTACACGAGCTTGATGCTTTCACGTATAATTTACACAAACTGAAAATCAAAATATACGTGCGAAACTAGACACTTTCTGAAATAGCGGACGATTTGGTTCATTTTATAAACTTTTTATTTTTATGATGTGAAACTTCTTATGCCGCATCTCGATATTTTGGATGGGGTATGAATTGGTGAGAAGCGTCATGTTCGAATCGTCAGGTAACGACAGATTTGCACAAGCAGGCGAGCGGTTACCATGGTAACAGTCAATCAAAAACTCATATCAGCGATCTATCGCGCTCCCGGAATGTTGTGATTTGCGATGGCAAAAATGAATTAGCGTTATTAAAATGAATTAAATTATGGATCATAAATATTTTTAGGTTTATTTTACAAAATGCAGATTAAAGTAAAAGTTAAAAATTAATAAATTTTTTTAATATGAAAAAGTGTAGAATATATGAGAAGTGCTAAAATGACAATCCGTTGACGATTATCAAACATTTGTATTTTACTCAGAAATATTGTTTGCTGACCTTACGTAGGATTTATTTCAGTTTACTCTATTGTCAATCAAAGTAAACAATACTCTAAATAAAATGCAGATATTTCATAATTAAATGGCTCATTCAGCGCCATGCGCTTATGATTCAATAACATAAAGTAGCATATAATTAAATTTACTTTTAAGAATGAAGATTGATATGATTTTTTACCGTCTTTGAATGTGTTGAGGATAAGCGTAGTATGGAATATATTCCAAAATGACAGATATTCGATTGACTAATATAACAAACTTTAAAATGTTATTAATAACTAGCATCCCCTGTTACGGCTTCGCCCGTCTAATAGTGCGTGGAACTCACAAGTAAATAATATCTATTATTTGACTTGGAGACTTGAAATTTTATAATATAATAAAATATATATGTATTATGGTTTACATAAGAAAGGATTTTACCCCTTTTGGGTAACCATAAATAAATAAATTGATATTTAGGTTGTTTATAGGCAACCTTTGGGGATAAAAATCGAATTCATAACTTTCGATATTCCGATATCGATAAAAACGTAAAAACACATTTACCTCCTTTTCATTCTCTTGGAGGTGGATCGGGGTAAAATCCGTCCTTATTTCACCCCTATACCATATATACCACAAAAATGCCAAGTTTATAGATTCATTGGTTTGGTCTGGACGTTGATGAGTGAGTGAATGAGCCAGTGAGTAGGTGTATCGGACATCTTCTTTTATAGATATAGATTGATTTATAAATATTTATTTTGCTTCTTAATTATATTTAGTTGAAAATTAACCTGAAGAAAATTATACTTTTTCAAAAAATTCGCGCATGAATTAACTTAATCTTTTGTCTTCAATAAAATCTTGTTTCGTTGGATAAATTAAAGAAATATTGTACAAAAATATTAGAACATATTTCACCCTTTTTCACCCCTTAGGGCTGGAATTTCAGTAAACCCAGAAATTGGTTGCTACATAATCGTATTTCTGATATTTTGCCGCAAGAATCAATTTAAAATCTTATGGCCTTGCAGAAATACAGTATAAAACCATAAAAACACAGTGCACCCCTTTTCACCCCTTAGGGGTGGAATTTTAAAAAATCCAGAAATTTCTGGTTACATAATCCTATTTCTGATACTTTGATGCAAGAATAAACTTAAAATCTTATTTTCTTGCAGAAATACAGTAAAAAAACATAAAAACACATTTCATCCCTTTTCACCTTAGGGGTGGAATTTAAAAAAACCCTTTCTTAGTGAGCACCTATCATTTAGTAGAAAAATACCCACAAATTTTCAAGTAGATCGGTCCAGTGGTTTTGGCTGAGCGTTGATGAATCAGTCAGTCAGTCAGTTAGGTCAGGTTCTTATATGTATATAGAAGATATTTCCACACTCATCGTAAAATACTCACAAAAACCAACGTGAACTATCGAAAATAATGCAGGAACACAGTGATATTACTCACGATTGGCTAGGGCTCTCAGACTCCTAATGCCTTCTTAAGGCTCTATCCTTTATATATACTCTAGACTCGATTGTTTCACTTACGGGTAAGGCTCAGCGTCGCCATATAGTGGTACTTTATCAGTACTATACTATGTATGTGAGACATATGTGTATCTACTTTGATTGGAGAACATAGTAGAAGAAAGAAAAAACACATCTTAACCCTTTCCACCCCGGGGGTGGAATTTCATAAAACCCAGAAATCGTTCTCGATATAATCTCATTCTATATGTTATGCCGCAAAACCCGTCTCAAAATCTTTGTTCACTGAAGAAATATAGTAAAAAAACTAAAAATCACATTTTAACCCTTTCCACCCCCTGGGGGTGAAATTTAAAAAAACCGTTCCTTAGTGAGCACCTATCATTTAGTAGAAAAATACCCACAAATTTTCAAGTAGATCGATCCAGTGGTTTTGACTAGGCGTTGCTGAATCAGTCAGTCAAGTTCATTTATGTATATAGTTAGATATTGTTTGCCCAGAAGGTAGGATTTAATGCAGTTTCCCAATTTCTAATCAACGTAAACTATATTCTAACTTAAATTCAGGATAGTTATTTTGGTATTTGTATGCTAAATACAATCACAATCTAATACCTTATTTCGAATATCTGAATTTATGATAAACTATAAGAAGAAATTTACATTTCTTATCCTAAAAACAATAACAATATTCAATCAACTAACAGTCACAACTTATTTCAATCTGTATTCTATCAAAATAATTTATATTGCACCACAATACAATGTTAAAATAGTTAAATATTACAAATTATTTTAAACTCATAGAAGCAAGTAATTTTAGCCGGAGATTTCAATGTTGAATTTGATGATGAGAGTGCGCCATTCATAACATTCCTTAGAAATAAACTACAATTATAAATGAATAATTATCTGTAACGTTCCATAATTATTTATGGAACAACATTCTATGCAGTATTTTCAAGATTTACACATAAAATAGAATCGATCACATTTGAAATAATAATTTTAGTAATAATGCTAAACGTAATGACAATTATTTATTTTATCAATTTTCCATATAAACAAAATTCACGAACAAAATACCTTGTAGTTTCACTTCTGTCATGCGTCCCACGACACACACATTTCTTTTATCTTTGTTATTAAATATAGAGGGTAATATTCTAAGCAATTTTCTATGTTAGTGAAAGCTATGCTCAGTTTTATGGCAAACAGGTCTCAGCTACAGTAGAATCTCGCGCGGTGATACAAGCTTCATCTACAATATCACGTAGATATATATGCATATAAGCACCGTATGCCTGTACTACTTATTTATTTCATTATTTTTATAAGTATTTCGCAATATAGAATCCCCTAATCGTTCTTATCATTGTCCGAAACTGAAAGTGTATCAATGCTCGTGATTTATCACTGACCAAGGTTTCGACTGTAGTTACATATTATTACTAATTAATTTTCTCGCCCTGAAGTGAAGAGCAACCGGTTCTCTCGCAAATTATGTATGAACTCAAGCTCTCATCAAGAGAAGTACATATCTTCTCGGAAGATACAACATTTATCTTGGAACTTGTAACTCTTGTCAGTGGAACCTATAATTTCACTTATTATAGATAAATCATAACTAACATTTTTTATTCTTAACTCAATAACAATATCAGTCACTATTTCAATTATACCGCCTAATTATGCAAAGAATTTTAAAATACCGATGAAAATTCAAAATAAATTACAAATCTTTTTTTGCATATAAATGAATATATTACAAATATGAACTTTACGTTAGTTTGTTTTATAAAAATTAATATGAACATAAAAGATCAGAATTTTTATTTAAAATATTTAACTACGTCGCATTATTGTATACCGTATTAATGTGAAATATCGAACTTGTTTTTTTAGGACGAACCTACAATGACCTGAATCAATACCCAGTATTCCCATGGGTATTAACTAATTACGAAACGAAAGAGCTTGATTTGAGTCTGCCGAGCAATTACCGCGACTTATCGAAGGTAAGCTAATTTTACGGTTATGTTTTTATGACTAGCAATTTTTCCCTATTAGCAAGACTATTTACAATACACTTCATTATACTTATCCTATATTACCAATTCCAATTCCAAATATTATCAATTCATTGGAAATATTTCTAATCGTATTTTTCGCATATTCTACAGCCTATAGGCGCCTTAAACCCCAGCAGAAGAGCATACTTCGAAGAACGATACCAAAGTTGGGAACATGACAGTATCGCACCATTCCACTACGGAACGCATTATTCAACAGCTGCATTTGTTCTTAACTGGCTCATTCGAGTGGTACGTATTGAATGTTTTTGTGCATAAATGCAAAAAATTAAAAATCCTACTTTATAAATTACAGAAAATATAATATGAATTCACTTTAGAGTTAAGTTATACATTATGTAATGGATATAAATTGTCATTTTCTTTGAAAGAACGATGTTAAATCGTCCATTAAATAAGCAGTAATTACACCTCAGCCGAGCTCTCGGCTTTTGATCTACAATTACGTGTGAGTGGCTTTAAGTAACAGGATAGTCACTTAATTTCCTCGCCATACTCGAAAGCCTACATCAGGCGTTCGCGTTAAAAGCCAGGCGCGAGGTGTACAGCAGTTTCGGCTTTCGACGCGGCGCGCGTCAGGGCGAGCGGCGGCGTGGCGCGGTTAACCCGACCGTAAATCTGTGCTGGACGCATTTAGTAGGTTCTGCGCTTGCACTAATTTGGGGGCGTGAGAGGGAGGAGACGTCCTCTCCTTTCTTTTCTTCCTCTCACTCTTTTGCTCGTGATGGGCTCGAGCCTCGCCGTCCGTGCGCTTCCTTCCCGTGTCTCAAATATAGACTGGAGAGTCGCGCGCGCGCGCGCGGCCGCGGCGTTGACGGGACCGTTTTCTCGGGATTGAGCTGCGAACGAGCGCGCGCGCGCGCACTCTTTTTGTCTCGGAAGTTCGGTTCGCGCTCGCTGCGCGCGTGCAGCGCGAATCGGTCCCGTTTTCCTCGCGAACCCCGCGTTTACCGCGGGTGGGCTCGACAGCCTTTCGTTCATTTCGTAGCTGTGCACGATTTTTCATTCTTCTTGCAGTTGTGATAATTGCCTTTTCTTCCTCATTTATTCGCGTAAACGATCTTGAAATTCGTGATGTATGACTGCGCTTTTTTACTCCTTATTTTATATTTCTTATGTTCATTTTTTGCATTCATGGGAAAAAGGGACTTTTATTCTTTATAATTGGTAGAAATTGATAATGAGAATGAAAATGAAAATGTAAATGATGAAATATGGAAATCAAAACTCTTTTTCTTTGTGCATTTTTACGGAACGAATAAAACTTTATTTGCCTTGGCAAAGGTATAATAATGGTAGTACGAGACATTGCAGAGATAGGAAAAATGACAATTTTATTAGGGTGTACAGTCGCCAGATAAGTACCTGTCTTCTGAGCAACTTTTTAGTGGGATACCAAAACGTTTGACACGATTATTTGCGAAATATTTGGTTTAAAACAAAAAAAAAACAACATTTTTATTTCATCTACATGCCAAAAAAAAATCATTTTTAAGGGGCTGTTTTGCAAATCAAAAGAGTTCCCCAGACTTCTGTTAATAGCAATGAAAATTTGGTGTTTTCTTTAACATGAACAAAAGTATTTTTTTACCAAATTTCAGTACAATCCATCAAATCTAAATAAGGTTATTTAAATAAATCAATTTATTTATGTTCAAAAGTACGTATGTCCTTTCAAGGTATGATTCTAATACAAACATTTTTATGAATCTAGTAATGTCTAATGATATAAAATTGATTTGGTATATGTTCTTAAAATCTCTTGTTTATGAATTGAAAATTAATAATTATATTTGTTTAAGGAGTTCCTTATACATATGTAGAAAAATATGTAGATTTTTTGTCTTAAATGATTTAGTATTTAAAAAGATACACATAATTTGCACTATTGCTATCGACTGGATAAAAATAAATAAGAAATTCAAAAAGATTCAGTTATTATGTAACATCCTCTTGTAGTTGATCAAAGGATTTTAAAGAAAAAGGTTTTGAAAAAAAATTACGTCTGTTTCGTAAAAAACGCAGTTTTTCATGAATAACAAATTAAATAATAAATGATTTTGCGGCCATAAAACAACATTTTGCAGGGATTAATTTGAAACTTTTAGGCAATATGCTCTTGACGATAGACTTTAAGAAAAACAAATAAAAGACATGAGCATATAATACTGATGTTGCTTTTAATTAAGTATTAATAATATAGTTATCTTTGAAGCGTTCATATGCATAACGGAATATATCCATTTTCGGGATTTAGTAAATGGCCATTAAAAAATTGAAAATTAATAAAATTATAGTACGTTGAAGAAAAAAATCCATTTGGGGCAAACTTCTACACATAGTTCTAACTTTACCAATTTTATTTTTGCATACACTTTAACCTGGTAAATATGTTTCTACGTAAAAAAATACAACATTTTCACCCTTAGTTCTTTTTTAAATCTCAAAAAACGAATTAAATTAGACACACGTAAAAAACACGATAAATCGCTTTTTCGCCCGGCTCCCATTTAGAATACACGTGTGTACAAATTTGCTCCGTTGTCGGGGAAAAATTGCACAAAGTGACTTTTTTTGGGTATACAAAATAAGAGCTTTAACATTTAAAAAATGCGTTTTAAAAATATGGAATGCACATCTAAATGTGTCAATTTTAGGTTTCCATTACAATAAAAAATTTAAATTCATCCAGGCGCATAATAAATCAAAATAGTGAAAGTGTATAAATATGCCCCACTCTCCCCTATATCCTTTCTTTCATCATAAACAAAGCATACATATTTCAGAGTAAATCATAGATTTACATAGATTATTATTTTGTTTTACTGTAGACCCTCCTCAAAAGAGACAAGTTTAAAACCAAAAATGAATTCAACGAATAAATGTTATTGTTGAAAGTGTTAATAAGCTTATTGAGAATAAAAGACGTAAGAAATCTCTCATACCAATACGGTAAATATTACAAGACTAGTAGCGCAAGAGATTTGTGGGCCAGTATTATCGAGTACAACTGCGAGGCTTGTCGCCAAGACAGTTGACTGACTGACGATGAAAGGTTTCTACGAGCGGGCTGCTCGCACGCGTGTACAAAAAGCCTCTTGTAGAGTGTCTCTAAGTGGCCGTTTAAAGAGTCGCCGCCTTTTACTGCTGTGCTCTGCGCACTTTCTGACTACGAGAAAGCTGCACTTCACAGCTCCCTTTTCAACTTGAAATACTTTATTTAGGCGTCCGTTCTGTATAGGCTGGTTGTGACAGATTTTATGTTCCAAATAGAAATAATGACAGACGAGTTTGCAATATTCCACAGTAAAATTAAAAATATATTGGACACGTAGTTTAATAAATGTATATTTCTAATACGTGTAATCCATGAAAATGTATTGACATTTATTAACTTAATTGATTGATTTTAGTGTCTAGAAGGAAACGTTATACATACATTAAATGATCTTGTTGTTATATTCTTGTTATTTAAGCGTAAATTATCAATTAAATACATTGCACATTTATTATTACAGGAACCAATGACAACAATGTTCCTAGCACTTCAAGGAGGCAAGTTCGATCATCCAAACAGACTGTTCTCTTCTATAGCACTATCTTGGAAAAATTGCCAGCGCGATACATCAGACGTCAAGGTAAATCGTCTTGAACAAAATGTCACAGAAATTTTTAAAAGGCAGAAAAACGAATGGAAACTTCTAAACTCGTCTATTTTTATTTTATAGGAACTGATACCCGAGTTCTTCTTCCTGCCAGAGATGCTCGTCAATACAAATCGATATCGGCTGGGAAGACAAGAGGACGGCAGCTCGGTAGGTGACGTTGAGCTGCCACCTTGGGCTTCTTCTCCCGAAGAGTTTATCCGCATTAACCGAATGGTAAATAAATTCAATATATATATATATATATATATATATATATATATATATATATATGTGTGTGTGTGTGTGTATATATATAAAAGCGCAAATAAAATAGACACTCGGTTAGAAAACATTGTTTATCATTTTGTTTCAATGTTTTTATAATTTCATAATATTACTATTTTGTCAGGCTTTGGAATCTGAATTCGTTTCCTGTCAATTACACCAATGGATCGATCTTATTTTTGGATACAAACAAAAAGGTAAAATTGTCTATTTTAATTACTTTCTTAAATTGTAATTTATGTTTAACATCATTGTACACTTAAAATATTATATAAGCTTTAATTAATGATATATATTTATATTTAGTTATAATAATAAACAAGTTTATTAATTTAAACATTTTTTATATTTCTACAATATTTTGTCTTAAGTAAAAAATATTTCAATTTATCTATGAAACAAATTCTAAACAAAGCAAGAGCAAAATTTACGTTTGCTAACGAAAAGAAGTATATTTTAAAATATTTTAATTAAGTCTTACACCTCTTTTTCTAAAATGCTAAATTAAAAATAAGCCAATGTTAAATTCTCATTTGCGTTTCTAAATTAAATCACAAAATTTACAACCGAACCCCCGATAGGATAAGTTTCGTTCCATCAAGAGCGACACCCCACGCAAGCCATGAAGCCGTCAGCCTGCAGTCTCGGAACAAATCATCGCGATTCCACGCGCATCGTCGCGAAAAAAGCCGTCCGTCCTCCCCCCCCCCCCCCCCCCCATTTGCGCGTCGTGTCTCGTCGAATGCAGATTCACGGCGATGTTAATTACAAGCGGCGCCCCTATATCCGTTCAGCTTCCCGGAACGCGCGAGCGCGTATGGAAGGAATTAGTTTTTCAGTGCATACACCACGGTCCGAACCAATTAGGCCCACGCGCCTGGTGCGACAATGTTACCCTGCACCCGTAATGCAGAGTGTTTCTCCGCGCATGTTCCTCTTCTCTCCCCCCTCTCGCCGTGCCATGTATAAAGACAAATGGCGCGGGAGTGCATCAACGGAGACTGTCGCGGCGGCAGTTGTCGGTCCAGCCGGAAATAGAGTCACTTACGGGGATATCCTCTCGGCGCTGGAAGTAACTTTATCCGGAATCGGAGCACCGCTTTTTCTTCTACTCTTCTCCCCCTCCACTTCTTTATTTTCTTTTGCTGCCGCTGTTGCTTTCTTGTGTTGGTTTGTTCTGGGCGACCTTACTCGTGCGTGTATGCTTTTTTGACGGTCGCGCTTCTTCGTTTCACGTTGTCGTACGAGGGCAAAAGAAGCCAAGATTAATGTCCCAGCAATTAACGCTCTCTGAGCGTAAGTATGACCTGTGGGATTTCAACGATAATAGGCAGCCTCGAGATTATTGAAATCGCTTTTGGAGAAAAAAGTGTCTAAAAGTAGAGAGGTCTTTCTTCATTCTATAATTGTATGTTTTTTTTCTTACAAACAAGATGAGAATGACATTGTGCTATACAATATTTTACATTTAAAAATCTTGTCCATATTTCTTCGCGATTGTTTGGATAATAAATAAAATCTTTATGGAGAAGTGAAAGGATTCTTTTCCAAACCTTTTACTGATTGGAAATAGTAATAGAATTTCTAAATTAAAATATTGAAATTATTTTTATAGTGATCAGTATTATTGACTTCTATATTTTAAACAATTATTCGAGATTAAACAAATATTTGGAAAAATCAGATTACTATGGCTTCCGAATTTGTATAAGCATTATCTAGTTAATAATTCAAAAGGTTCCGTTATTATTTACAACCGGAAAACACTTTTAAATATTTTCCGTGGTAAGCAATGGGTATAGTGACCCTTTTAAATAAATTTTATTTTTAAAGGTCATAATAATTCGTTCAACTTAACTAAACTATAATTAGCTTTTATAACAAATGTAATTATTAAATAAAACGTTATACATGTACATAACATCGTGGAAGGAGCATGTTACGATTAGAAGTATACAAAATTAATAAGCGCAAAACATTTAAAATCGTACTAATATATTATAATACATAATTATTTTTACTTAAAATGAATTAATGCAATAAATCTAAGAGCTACACAACTCAATTCTCGTTAATTTTGAACATATTTCTTGAATAAATCCAAATATAAGTTTTATCCTTTACTACCGAGGTGAAATTTAGTAACGTAAGCCGCGACGTAGCGTCTGTGAGACCCCGTGGCAAACTTTCGCTAATATCAATTTATATACGTAATATTTACTTGATAAAACGATTGTATAATTAGTAAGAGATACCAATATTTGAAAGGTAAAAACAACATTCGGTTATAAAAGTCATTTTATATACGAGATAAAATTATTTGTTTAGAGAGGTTATAGGCCTTCATATTTAGGCGCGTCAAAAACATAGTCACATAAAAAGTAAAAAAATCGAAAACGCTTTTACTAAATCTAATGAAAACATTTCTGATATTCATGCAACGTGTAAAACTTTCAAAACAAACAGTTTTTTGTAAAAAAAAGTATAATTTTTTCAGATTTCCAATTTTATTTTGTCGATTTTTTATGCTTAAATTGTTAAATAACTTTTTAAACTAATTAATTTTATAGCTCCAAACTTTTACATAATAACTATAATTATATTTAATGAGTTTACAAAAAGGTTTTAGTGCTGGAAATATAATATTGATAAAGTTATAAATGAATTTTGAGTGGGGTCTCACAGACGCCAGCTCAGTAATAAAGGGTTAAAACAAATATTAAATTTTGTATTCATTATCACACAGGCCCAGAAGCGGTTCGAGCAACAAACGTCTTTTACTACCTCACGTACGAGGGCAGCGTCGAACTTGAATCTATCACGGATCCCGTTATGAAGGAGGCTATCGAGAACCAGATACGAAATTTCGGCCAGACGCCCTCGCAGCTTCTTATGGAGCCCCATCCGCCAAGGAGCTCTGCGATGCATTTGGTAAGTGTCAACGGCCATTTGAAATATGTGAGCGCCTTCTGTGCGCGCGAAAAAAAAAGCTGTCTTCTTAGCGTAAAAAAGGGTGATTCACACCGAATTCGGCGTTTTTTCGCCTAATGAAGACATAGTGAGGGCTATTAAAATTGAGTTATGATTTACTATTTGCATGGGATATTTATGCTTTCTACAAAGACACTTGAACATTAATTTCACAAATTTAAATATCAGTAAAAACTCACAATTAAAAAGAATATAATAAAGCTATGCAATGATTGAGGAGTGGAACAAAACCGGATAGTTACATTTTCGTTCAGACTTCATTGTATATACATTTATTGTGCCTTGTAATATGTTATGTATTTTTTATTTATTATAAAATTTTATCAAAAACGTTAGTATTTGATCATTAAAAAAGAATGTCAAGTTTCATTTTACAATTAAAATAAAATAAATTAAAATGATTCTTCAAAAACGAAAATCGAAATTATCCGGTTTTGTTAAACCATTTCTCAACCAAAATAACTTAAGTAACTTCAATTTTCCTAATATAAATATTTTATATTTTCAGTCACCTATGATGTTCTCGAGTATTCCTGACGATGTATGCATGACGTTGAAATTCCCATCAAATTCGCCGATTTGCCACATATCTGCCAATACTTACCCCCAGTTACCTCTGCCATCTGTTGTAACTGTTACGACTGGTCAGCAGTTTGCTGTTAACCGATGGAACACGAATTATGCAGGTAATTAAATTTATAACCGATTGTCAAATATTTATTCGGGCTTCAACTTAAATTACTTAAATACCTAATTTTACTACTTTTTTAGCATCGGTTCAGTCACCCAGTTATGCTGATACACCTCAGGCACAAGCAGCGAATCAGCCTTTATCAATGGATCCGATATTATGTAAGAATAGAGCTAAATTAATTTTTAATTCAAACATTGCTTATCTCTTCAGTGACAAAAACTTACAAATTTATTTTTTACTATTCTTATCCTTTTTTAGAATTGTTTTTTAATCTGTATTTTCAAATTAATCACTAAACAGCAAAGACTTTAATTTTGCATCACTAACTAATCTGATTTAGCACAAACAGCGAATAGTTCGAATCCTGCACTGCGGCGACATCTTGGTGACAATTTTAGTCAAAAGCTAAAAATCCGAAGCAACTGTTTCGTCACCACTGTCGACAGCCGGTTCCTCGTCGCTTGTGGCTTTTGGGATAATAGTTTCCGTGTCTTCTCTACTGAAACAGGTAAAGAAAACTTGTTTTATTGTCAACGCGAATTTTTTACTTAAACTTTTAAACGTCGTTTGATGTTTGATTGTTCGATGAAATATCGTGCGAATAGTATCTATTCAAAAATCTAATCTTATATCTTATCTCGAAATAAGAAGCTACCTTCTTTTTATCTCAATCACGCATATGACGTGTTTATAAACAATGTGATTTGAATATTACTTGATAATAGGGAAAATAGCGCGAGGTATTGCATTCATCACATGATAAGAATTAACTTTTTTGACGTACGAAATAATAATATATAGCACGGAGATATTTTTTTATAAACTTGTATGAGGATTCTGTGAAATGTATTTTCAAATTTATAAAATCAAATCCAACGCCTAAAACGAAAGGTTGAATTGCGCGGTACGCTGTCGAAATCACTAGTTTCTTTAAAATATAAATTACAGTAAAATTAGTAATTGTATATCGGCAAATCCTTAAATCGTGATTACTGCGATTTGAATACTTGTATAAAGTGGTTTTACAGATTACGTAACTTAGCTTTCTGGTCGTTACTTTATTGGAATGTATAAGTTCTAAGCAATTGAATAAAATTCATGGAAAAAATCACTTGTACCCCTTGGCATCTAAGCATCTCATCCGTAAAAAGTACCCGCATCCAGTTTGTTTTATATTTTCTGTTGATAATGTTAGATATTGGTATAAAATAGACCTCCCGTAAAGGACAAGTGTATACCTTGATAAACATTATCATAATTTTGTATGTTTGTGGAACGCTGATTTTAAGGATTTGCTTATATAGAAATGTTTTTTCAACTATCTAGTTAATATAATTATAATTATTATTAATATAATTATTTAACAGGTTCAGTGCTAACAATGTATAAGCATTTGTTTGCCTCACATCCTGATGGCCAATTGATACAATTTTAGCATTGTTATAATGAAATTTGTGATTCATGGGCTTATCGGATAATGTAGAACAAGGAATTAATCAGCAGGGATGCTTTGAATTACTTTCCGTTTTGTATTAAAATTTCTATTTAAAAAGATTCATGTACCACGTAGCACTGAACCTGTTGAAAGAAGTTGCTTCGGAAGGATCTAACGTAAAGCATTGAATTTCAGCTAAAATCGTGCAGATTGTCTTCGGGCATTACGGCGTGGTGACGTGTCTGTCGCGAAGCGAGTGCAACATCACGTCCGACTGCTACATCGCCTCGGGCAGCGCCGACTGCACGGTTCTGCTCTGGCACTGGAACGCCAGGACGCAGACGATCGTCGGCGAGGGCGAGGCGCCCGCGCCCCGCGCCACGCTCACCGGCCACGAGCAGCCCGTCACGGCCGTCGTCATCTCCGCCGAGCTTGGCCTTGTCGTATCCGGATCATACTGTAAGTCTTAACACGGAAGACTGATATATAACTTCGATGGAAACATTCTGTTTCTACGACGGGACAATGTTGTAGGAAGTTTCGCTTGTAAACCAGGGTCACTGTCCAGTAGAATAATATTATCCATGATCCGATAGATTATATTCCATCTTTATCAAGTAGAATCATTTACTGTATAATTTGATTTATGAACTTGACAATTTGATTTGTGAAGGATATAAGGGAGAAGCAGGTAATATAGAGCGGTATTTGATATTGATGTTTTTAAAATATTTTTTATTTATCGAGTATTTTATCTTATTTAGAATTACGATAATTTATTCTTTTATTATTTATGCTTTTTGATAATACTTTAATTGTAAATTAAATAGTCAATTTATAATTTATTTATCTATGCGAAGACTTATGTGACATACTATTTTCCGTGACAGATAAAGTAGCGCGTTTGAACGTTTTTGAAATCAAGCTTATTTTATTTTGAATGATCATATAGTAATTAAACTGTTTTATTAATGTAGGTAATATGTTAAAATAATATTGTATCTATAATTGCAATATGTAATAATAGCAACATGAAAAAAAATGTGTCACAATACCTGTTTCTCGTCTACGTACCTATTATTTTGATGAAAAAATATAATTTTAAAAAGAATAATTTTTTAGTTACTACTTTTGCAACTACTACTACTACTATTGACGTCTAATATACCTATTATCCATAATAGCAGAATATTTACATTGTTATTAGGTGGACCAGTTTTGGTGCATACAACCTTTGGCGACTTACTGAGATCACTTGAGCCGCCAAGCGGATTTTCGTCACCAGAAAATATAGCCATGTCTAGAGAAGGTGTCATCGTTGCTAATTACGAACGTGGACACATTGCTGCTTTTACGATCAATGGAAAGCGTCTTCGTTATGAATCGCATAATGATAATCTACAGGTAAAATTAGCGTTATATGATTAATAATTCTGTGGTGTAATGTAATTAGAATCTAAGTTTTAAATTTTAATACCTCTGATTGTAGTGTCTATTGTTGAGTCGAGATGGAGAATATTTGATGACGGGAGGAGATAAGGGTATTGTCGAAGTTTGGAGAACATTTAATTTGGCGCTTCTGTACGCTTTTCCAGCATGTGAAAGCAGTGTTCGATCCATAGCGCTTTCTCATGATCAACGGTTAGTATTCGGTGTTAAGATTATATAAATCTAAATCCTATTGTAAATTGTTAGATATAGAAATATTACAAAATGTATAGAATAGAATAGAAATCATTTAACTATTGGATTGGCAGTATTCGCCTTGTTAAAGGTAAAGAAAAATACATTGATTAACATAGAAAGTTATAAATTTTCAATTAATTTTAAACTTTATTGTCAACCAAATTGGTATATAGGTGATCGTATAATAAAGACGGAAAAGATTTTTAGCTAAGCTGATTCTTTATTGTCAAATCATTGTGCCAAATTCAAATAAAGCAGAAACTTTAGCTTGTTGTACTCAATCGTCTGCTCTCTGCAGGATATCTATATATAATTATATACAAATACAGTGTCTAGTAGAGCATATACAACACTTAAGAGGATAAGTCATATAAAAATGAGCTTAGCCTAAAAAGCATTTTCATCTTCATGATGCGTCTCAACCTATCCACATCAATTTGGTTTACAATAATGTTAAAATTAATAAGAAAAAATATTTACAGCTTTCTATGTTTGCCTATGTAGTTTTCAGCTGTTACCCCTATTAGCTCAATTCCAATTCCACCACAAGTGGCGCTGGCACTACCTTTAACAAGTCGAATAAATTAAAGTTGAGAAATTATATTTTATTAAATAATTAAAATATTTTATTATTTCAGGTTCCTTCTTGCTGGTCTTGCAAACGGTTCCATTGTGATTTTCCATATTGACTTTAACCGGTGGCACCATGAATTTCAACAGCGTTATTGAAACTTCTTTTTAGACTTCATCGAACGAAGAAGTGCCAGAAAACGTAGAAGATGTCATCGACATAGATTTGTACAGTGAGACACTAGTTAAAACATTAATTCAGAACATCGACCAGGGACTTTTATTGCAAAATACAGATGAACTACTAAGTAAGTGAATACCTCAGAAAATAAAAAGCTTAATGGGCCATTATCTTAATTAGAGACTGTTAAAAAAAGGCGAGTCTCTCTGTGCTATGAAAAGTTACATGCAAGCAACGCCAAATAAAAAAAAAATATAAACGTGAATAAAAATACAAAATCCGCCAGAAAAATAACTTAGATAAGCAAAATCTTTTTCTCCGTCGAAGTGTAAACGAGTGAAAACACAACGCTAGTCAATTATGGAGACTTAGATTTTTACTTATCTTGCAAACAAAAAGAGGAAAATCTTACGTCGCGCAAGATCGAAAAGAAAACACGAAGCTCGTTGCTGACTCTGCGAGCACACCAATAAGATGCCAAACTCTGTACGTAACATTATTTTTATGCTTCGAGGCAGACGTGGGTTTGGTCAATGATCGCTTAGCGAGTTCCATGTAAATACGATACACTATATATAAATAATATAAATATTATATATTGTATATCTTCGTGTTATGCATCGCAAAAAAGCCTTTGCCAAGGTATCGGTATTATATATTTCTGCGCCGACGTAATATTGCCACCGATCGCGAGATTTGGTCGCTCCTAGTGGTTTATCCGACACAAAAAGTAAAGACCGATATTTTATAATGGACTAGTAAATTAATCGTGCTAAAAATGTAAAAGCTAGGAAAATTGTTCTTTGGACATCAGATCATATTCATATACCTCTCGTAGATGCATAACCATAGAAAAGTAAACGAAAATTTTAAAAGACGTGCAATTCTCTTCGACGGTAAAAATAAATTTGCGCAAGTTGTTAAAACGAAATTGCACATTTTTTGAATGACTTAGAGTAATACTCTATCTTTGTAGAAATTCGGTAGATATACCTTCTGCAGTAAAACTTTGAAATAAATTTTTAATAAGCATTTTGGTAACTGATGTCTAAAGAGCAATTTTCTTATAGTCCAAGTTGTAGAGTTTTATAATTCACTGTAAAAATTGATTATTCACGATCGCCCATCATACATCAGTGGTGACAGTAGAAACAAAATAATAAGCGAGAAAATAACGAATATCGAGGAAGATTCGTTTGAATTAATTGGTGCGATAGAAACCCAAGGCACACGCAAACTATTACGCAGCCCTCCCCAAACATACTATATCGAAATTCGCGTCCTTCGAAGAGATCCTAATTTTATCAGTGCCGTCCAGCTTAACTTTGTGAGGATATTTCCTAATATTTTCGCACGCGAGTCTGAGAAGAAAAAATGATAATCAAGACGAAACTGAGATGAAATTTAAGAAAATTTTAAACGTAAGCTTTTTAATGGCGTCAAGCTCTGTCGATATAATAATTCGTCGTGTGATTCAGTGTAAGAATAATAACGCTTGACGAAGTCATGAGAAATAAAAAAAAAAGCAAAGATAGGAAGAGATGTGACGAACAAGAGAAAAATGAATCATTGCATCGTCTCTCTTTTCTTCACATTGCTAAGATGGATAAGCGTTGTTACTGCACGCCTCAACTGACCTTTTTACATACGCGAATGCACCATTTATTTTATACGACTTACAAATATCAATTAGATCAAACGTAGTGCAATAGATGCGAATAGATTACTCACAATTAAATTTTTATTTTAAAATCATCGAAAAAGTTTACAGGAGTTACTTTTTCTCTTAATCTATCGAATGTTCGAATCGCTTAAGTATAAAATTATAATTGGCTTTTTGTTTTCCACACATTCCATTTTGTCTATTTTAATTGTTTATGTGTACATAGAAGTAATTTAACATTGTTTGTTAAAATCTTTAATCGGTAACCTTTAAGTCGTGACTTTTGAACATTTTTTATTGTATTATCAATTTTATTTTTGGATATTAATGATTTTGTTTACAAAATTTAATCTAACTGACTAACGATGAAGATCGAATTTCATAGATTAAAGAGAAGTTTGTTAATTTTTAATCATTTACAAATTTACAATAATGTTTTACTAACTTGCTGATACGTAAAGGCTAACTGCAATAATTACTGATTTTCACATTTTAACACATTTTTCTCAAGGTTTTTACTAGTCACAAATATTTTGCTTTTCTTCACATTTGTTGATCGTACTGGATATAATAGAGAGGAGAAATTAACACGCTATATTCCACTTACATGAACGTAGCCGTAACGTAGTAACGAAAATAATAATGATAAAAATAAAAATAATGATTATAATAATGATGCTGAGAATAATTATATTAATAATATGAATGGGCATACGTGCAAAGCCTGTAATCCGTCGCTTTTAGCAGTGAAATGTGCCGATTGAGCTTGCGATACTTACCACGCGACGTTGATAAACAAAAAAGTAATAGAATAATATTGTAATCCTAATGAATTGTGCACTATGTGGCGTCAAGATGTTTTTCTTCGAGCATCTCGTATCTTTTTTATTTTTAAAAAGATGTGCTTTTTCGTCAATTGAAAAAGTGCGCTCATAAAAGAGTTGAAGAAGAAGCAACTATAACTTAATAATTGGACACGCTCATTCATTTCGTGTGAGCGTCAATTAAATTATAAAAACAGCACGCTGTAAAATTTGACACGCACGATAGAGAAACAAAAAAACGTATTATCGTACGAAAACTATAGAGCGAAAAACGCTTCATTGCACGTGCATTTACGTATCTCGACTGTACGTACGTACTTATAATGTATACATACGCATTATGATTATTAATACATGTACAGTGGCATTTTATGTATAGAAGAAGACGCAAAAGAAAGCAAAATGATCGAACACACATTCCGCTTGCATTTTTGCGCATTATTAAAGTTCGTCAACAACAATGGCGTGAAAAAATAAAACAAGAAATAAATAAAAATAAAGTATCTACGTAATTTTATCGAGAAAGAGCAAGCGGATACACTTATTGCGAGAGGAGTTTTTTATATATTTGTTTATAGTGTTATTAGTGAATTCCCTCCATATTGCTATAGCGAATATAAGTAATAAAAATTATGAAAGATAATGAGATGATCGGAGAAGGAGGCTGGAACCGATGTTTTTTCTGTCCGAACTTAAAGAATTTGAGTAAAGTGCGTAAAGTTCATGTGTAACGCTATTTTAAATAACGCTAAGTACAAGGTTATTATTACAAGAATGCAAAGTTAAAAAAACTGAGCCTGCGAGAGGTAGAAAAAAGTGAGTGAGTGAATTGAAAGAAAGAGTGAGCGAAAGTGAGAGCTTTTATCGATTACACGATTATAAATCACCGGAATACTGATCATTATTAACGTACTTAATATATTATAAATATATAAATATAAATAAATATACAAGACCGCCGAGGTACGGAGCATAGATTTGTATATTTGAACGATTAAGCACATTTAATGTTTGAGTGTGACGTTATTTTACTTACCTGTCGTCATTATCCGTCGTAAGCTGTCGAGCGCGTATTGTACGAGTTGTGTAAAGTTTTATCTGGTTTGTTGTTGAATATGATAAAATAACGATAATCCTGTACGTTCAGGTTCGTCTGAGGGATTGGACGATGAAAAATCTTTAATGTTTTATAAGTGTGACTGCGGCATTATAAGGAAGAAGAAACTAACTTTCAAAAATATTTGCGTGCGGACTCGACGATTTTTACGATGCATAGTTGACAAATTCGATCGATAACTATGGCAAATAGCCAATATTGCGGCTGTCTTCGATAATTTGATAAATCATTAAATCATTTACTTGAAACTATTCTATCTCGTTTTGTTTTTGACAGAAATTTACAAAATGTTTTTTTTGCTTTGTAGACGCAATTTTCATATGAAGATTAATAAATCTAATCTTTATTTAATATGGTCTGTAGTAATTATATTTTTTACTTCGCTTCTATTCTATTATTTTAATTTTAAATTCATCCAGGTTAAAATATAAATAAGATCATTATTAATAATCGAAGACAACACAATAAAAACAAAGCAGAATAAAAATATCGTTTCCGCCACTTTTACAGACTACTATTAAGTAGTGAAGGTACTTAAGTCGTTGCTACTTATACCTAATTAAGCTCTATTGCTTATTTTATACTTAGAAATACCGTAACATTTCAGCTAGCGACTAATATAATGGAATAATAAACGCAAAACAGACACACAAACACAAGTTGTATCCCAGATTATGAGGTAGAATAATCTGTAAAAAATAATTAGACGAATAAATGAAAAGTACATTTGATGTTGCAGATCACATTGGTTTTTTCTTACCCACGTCCTTATTATTTTTATTTCTAATTGTTAATTTAATTTTGATATATGCACTATGATCAGTATTTATAAGCTAATTTTCAAATTTTTTCCTACAATACCATCATTAGTATAAAAGGAAATTCTGAATAGTAAATTAATAAAACCATAAGCACAATTTTAAATAGTATAGTAATTGGACAATCAAACGAACTTCTCTGTAAGTGATGTTCGATCGCAATTATATTAGCCGTCTTGTCTGACCAAACACGTACCTCAAACCTTGTGTGTTTTCGTATTCTGTCACTACTTTTAAAGCAATCACGATGAAGATTTTTGAGAATAAAATAAAGGGCTCGTGCGTCTACCTATATAAAATGTTTCGAATGTCTCTAACAGCACTTTTATAGACGAATTCTACATATTTTTCCTTCAATATATTACATTTAGAGTGTCTCGTACACACTTCAATAAAAAATGCTTAAATATATTTCCCCCTCCTTTGTCATTTTAAATATCGTCGTTTAATAATTTTCAATAATCATATTTAGAGTGTCTCATACACTCTTCAATCAGAAGGCTTATATATTTTCCCCTTTCTCCTATGCACCGACGATTAACACTTTTCGATGATCATATTTAGAAATCTCTAAAAGTGTTAGAATCTCAAAGCATTAACATAAAAGATTTTTCGTTTATTTGTAAGACTTTTTCGTGCAAAGAAAAATATTTACCTTAAAAGTGAGTAATTTGTGACTTGCGTCTTAATACGTTTAGGGGAGAACGGGGTAATGCCGGTCACTGGCTAATTCCGGTCACCCTTATTTTCAATAATCTAAACATTTTTAGGTAATAATTCGAATAGTATATTAAACGCACCATAAAGTGCAATTAATCTAATGTCCAAACAACCTTCTATTCAGTTTTATTAAGGAATTATACACAATCAAAGTACATTTCTTATAAAAAATCTGGTCTATAAAATAAGCTTTTATGCATATTATTTGTTGCTTTATGCAGTTATTTTTTGCATCTTTATTAATTTGAACAAGCTAAGAATACAACATAGTGAAGAAAAAAGAGTATAAACGTATTACTTTTTTGTCATTTCAGTTTTTGATTGAACGGTGGTTATGTCATTATATGTTTCACTATGTAAGTGCGAATAATAATGCGACGGATCATATGAAAGTTCATATAATTGATTTAAAGAAATATTTCACCTATAAAAGTAACTTTCTAATAGTGATCGGAAATGTACCAAGGCTGACCGGTATTACCCTTTGATGTGGAGTAAATTCGGTCAAAATGCTTTTTTTATTTCGACTTATATATTCGATATCTTACATTTTTATATTAAATCAATAATAAATATTTATAGTCAATGGTTTGAACTAACATAATAATTATTTAAAGTTAAAAGAAACAATTTGAAAGTGGAAATAACAAGCACGTTTGCTTAGGTGACCGGCAATACCCCATCATCCCCTACTAAGAGATAAATAAAAAAATTTAGTCAACACGTGCGTGAAAAGAGTCTATTAGCATGCTTGCAAAACGAATAGAAAATTGGGCATTCCGAGCGTCTTTGCCGGAGCAGGAAGTAATGTACATTATCATCCGCTACAGCTGGAGGTAATGTATATTACCTCCCGCTCCTGAAAACTTCTGAAAATTATATCAAAATTTCTCCAAAATTATATCGAAATTTTTCCAAAATTTTATCGAAATTTGTCCAAAACTTTATCGAAATTTGTCCAAAATTATATCGAAATTTGCACAATGTACTATTCTCTGAAGGATAATTCGACTTTTTTATATAAAAAGAATTAACCAGCGTTTCGGCCTTGGGATAGTCAGGAGGCCATCGTCAGTGCGATCTCTTTTCGCAGACGCATATATATATTTTAAAAAATGGACTTATGTCGTTTTTCTGGCTCACAGCAGATATATAAAACTTTCATTATTATCATAGGGGTTGCCGAATAGAGTTAGCAAGGGGAACCCCCCCTAGTATACACGTCTGTGCGTGTGTGTGTGTGTGTGTGTGTGTGTGTGTGTGTGTGTAGATGTGGATCAACATTACTCTGAATATACATGGTAAAAATTAATGTTTTGGGTCTCATTTTTTTGTTTTTCTTTGAGGCAGCTCAAAATTTTTTCTTTGTTTTTTTAACAGTTTCTCGATTCTTGAGTTTTTTGGGTTTTTTGATAGCATAAAAATAATATCATCGATTGAGTGACACTGCATTTGAAAAAACATAAAATTGCCTATCTTTTCTTACCCGAAATTTTTAATAAACTATTTCACTTGTTTTGTTATTCATGAAATCGTCATTTTTTTCAAATGGTTGTATCTGTGAAATATAATAATGAAAATTTTTTAAACAAATTGAGATGATTAGGAATATGGAGGAGACAAGTTTGTAAAATTTTATAGGCTTTATTTTTTTTTTTCTTCGAAGAAACAAAAATCTTTTTGTAAAAAAAATCGATTTTTATTCAGCAGCGAATTCTGGAGTAAATCGGCAGCATTTGATCGGAACTTTCCAAAACAGTAGCTCTTTAGTATCTCTTGAACGAGTTCTAAGCTCTGATCACAATGAGCTTTATATTTCGTGATATTTGGGATTAAAAGTTTTTTAAATTTTCATTTTTAAATTCTCATTTTTTCGTATTATAATGAAGATTTGAAATTGGAAAGAAATTTGAAGATTTATCGACTTGTTTTTGTTTTATGTCGATTTTTTAATTTTTTGATTTTTGAGTTTCACTTTCGGGTTTTCTGGCATGTTAGAAATATTGTGATCAATTTAATTCAAATGCATTAAAAAGAGCATGAATTAGTTACCTATCTTTTGTCACCGTAAATTTTGGATCGGGTGCTTTCCTTTCTTTTGTTATACACCGAAACGTATTGTTAGTTTAAACAGCTATATTTCAGAAAAATATAATAATTAAAAATTAATTTATGAGAACCAAGAATTTCATATTGGAACAATTAGTGAAGTTTGAGGAAGATAAGTGCCAATGAATTGGTAGCGGTTTTTTTCTTTGCACAAAAAATCTTACAAATACACGAAAAATGTTTTATCATAATGCTTTGAGATGTTAACGCTTCTAGAAATTTTTTGAATTAAAAGTGTATGAGACATTTCAAATATGATCATCGAAGTGTTAATCGACGATACATAGGAACAAGGGGAAAATATATAAGTCTTTTTGATTGAAGAGGGTATGAAACACTCTAAAATGATTATTGAAAATTGTTAATCAACGATATTTAAAACAAAAAAGGAAGGGGAAATACATTTAAGCATTTTTAATTGAAGTGTGTATGAGACACTCTAAATATAATATATTGAAGGGAAAATATATATAATTCGTCTATAAAGGTGCTGTTAGCAGTTATAGACATTCCAAACATAAAAACCGCTGCCAATTCATTGGCACTTAGTTTCCTCAAACTAAATTAATTGTTCCAATATGATATTCTTCGTTATAATAAATTAATTGTAAATTGCTACATATCTTTCTAAATAATACCTTTAAAAGGGTGTGCTTTTTTATCATTGATGGATTGATAAAAGATAATTTTTTACTAAAATAACAGAACGATAGGTAATAATCCTTATCACAGCAATTTTTTCTATGTAAGTAATGTATTAAAAATATTTAAATATTTAAAGTAACTGTTATGATATGTTAGTGCGAAAATTCACTGAATTCTTAATCATCTATCCGAGATATAACCACTTAAACTAAATATGACTTTTTTCGTGCATAACAAAAGAAGGGATAGAGCCTATATAAAACTTGCGGTTGTAAAAGATAGGTAATTGTATGATCTGTTTAATGCATTTACACTAAATTGATCATAATATTTCTAACATACTAAAAAACTCGAAAAAATAAAACTAAAAAATCCAAAAATCCAAAAATTGTTATAAAAGAAACGAGTCAATGAATCTTTAAATTTCTTCTCAATTTCAAATCTCCATTAAAAAATGAAAAAGATGAGCCCTGTTTTGTAATAAATGACCGGGCAATTCTCGAGATATAAGCTATCAAAAAAAATTACAAATAATACATAAACTCAAATATTTCGAAATATAAAGGTCGTTGTAATCTGGGAAATAACTCGTCCAAGAGATAAGTAAAAAGCTACCGTTTTGCAAACTTTCAGATCAAATGCTACCGATATACTTCAGGATTTGCTACTGAATGAAAATCAATTTTTTTTACAACAAGATTTTCCTCTCTTAAAAAAAAGATAAAGCCATATAAATTTTATGGGTTTAGGGTTTATGTGTTTAGGGTTTGTGCGTTTAGGATTTATGAGTTATTGGGGTTTATGGGTTATTGGGGTTTATGGGTTACTGGTGTTTATGAGTTATTGGGGTTTATGGGTTATTGGGGTTTATGGGTTACTGGTGTTTATGGGTTATTGATGTTTATGGGTTATTGGAGATTATGGGTTATTATGGTTTATGGATTATTGGGGTTTATGGGTTATTGGGGCTTATGGGTTATTGGGGTTTATGGGTTATTGGGGTTTATGGGTTATTGGGGTTTATGGGTTATTGGGGATTATGGGTTATTGGGGTTTATGGGTTATTGGGGTTTATGGGTTATTGGGGTTTATGGGTGATTGGGTTTTATGGGTTATTGGGGATTATGGGTTATTGGGGTTTATGGGTTATTGGGGTTTATGGGTGATTGGGGTTTCTGGGTTATTGGGGTTTGTGGGTTATTGGGGATTATGGGTTATTGGGGTTTATGGGTTATTGGGGTTTATGAGTGATTGGGTTTTATGGGTTATAGGGGATTATGGGTTATTGGGGATTATGGGTTATTGGGGTTTATGGGTTATTGGGGTTATCCCCTTGTTAAATTCCCATAAGAGAAATAATTGATATACGTTTTAAAAAAATGTCATTGTCTCTGTTGCGTGTTAGACATTTTTCACATATATTATATGACCTATATTAGAACGACATAAAAATGGTTGCAGAGGTGTACCACAACTTTTTTTTATTATTTTTTGAACCATCTAAGTGCAGATTTCTTGTGGAATTCGTCATATGCGGGCTATTCTGCCGTTTGGTGGCGCTAGTATGACACGTGAGTCAAACCCCTGCTCGTATGTCTGTATATAAGTATGCGCACGCATCTTACATACCTAGATATACGCGCAATATTTTGACCCACGCGTCACACCAGCATCACCGAACGACAGAATAGTCCTCATTAGGCTGCTTGACTTATATATAGGTAAAACTGGAAAATCGAGATGAAAATTTTATTTTTTATTTTTGCGGTAATTTGATTAAGGCTAAATATGAACATGTAGCCATTCTTTTACATTTTTAAACAAATATTAACCTCCATTTATTCAACAAAATTAAATCTCTTAAAAAAATAGCAACAAAGGATTTTGTAGCAAATTTTCTTAATTTTTCATAAAAAATAATTCCAAAACGTTTTAATGTCCCTTTCGATTAATTAAACTTATTTAAAAACTAAAAGTCCTGAAAAAAGTGGATATGATCACTCGAACCATTACACCAAAAATCACGATGATAGATTTTTTCAGTACAAAGTGTCTGCCACAGTCGCAAAACGGCAGAAGTGCAATATCTATGTAACAAAAATCAAAATAACTTCAAATATTGTCAAAAAAATTATTAAAATGCCCATTTTACCAATAAAGTCACATTTATCTTCAAACAACTTTAAATATAAGAGCTTAAAAAAATCTAAAAAGATTCACGACTATTTTCAAACTAAAAGGAACATTTTTGCCGAAAATAATTTTCTCTTTTTTTGTTCTAGATTTCCCAGAGAATTATCCATATACATATACATAACTTTAAACCTATGAGCTTAAAAAAATCTGAAAAAATTTACATGCATTCTACATACTAGAAGAAACATTTATTCTGAAATTAAAAAAAATTCTTTTCTTGTTTCCGATTTTGCAGTGAATTACCCATATATATATATATATATATATATGTATGTTCGAGTTACAGTGGGTCAATGACGGTAATTTTAGCAATTTTTGCATTTTGGAGCTGCTTTTGAATGATTTTGAATAGGAGTGCATTTTACGCAAAAATTGAATGTGTACTTTTGTATGCAAATTTTCTGAAATTTTAAAGAAAAATATTTTCAAGGTCATATGACCCTTCATTACATAGATTTAGTTCATTTAAAAACTCAAAAGTTGAAACAAAGAGAGTTCGATCACTCGGTCGACTACCACAAAATTATTGGAGATGCTTTTTTAGTACAAGAGTATCTGTATAAGTCCCAGAACGGCAATCGAGCTGTATTTCTTGCTAAAAATAAAAATAACAGATCAAAACAATAATAATCAAAACCAAAAAATTCACCGAGATGCCTTATATATGTATGCCTTATATATATGGACGATTCTCAGTGAAATCGAAGACAAACAAATTCTTTTTCTCTAACCAATTTTAACACGTATGTAGGGTTCTTATAAGTGTCTGTGAATTTTTTCAGATTATTTGACCATGTATGTTCGAGTTACAGTGAGTCAAAGACAGCAATTTTAGCATTTTGGAGCTGTTTTGAATAATTTTTAACTCAATAGGAGTGCAATATATATATATATATATATATATATATATATATATATATATATATATCGAGTTACGGTGAGTCAAAGACGGCAATTTTAGCATTTTTTACATATATATACTAGGGGGGCTGCGCCCCCTGCTCGCTCCGCTCACCAACCCCCACATCTTACAACAATAGTTAAAGTTATTTGTTTGCTTGACATTATTAATTCTTATAAGGAAATAATATAATTATTTTTTCTATTTTTTCCACACCACCTATGAGGTAAATAGAAAGGTGCGTTGATTTTTTTGTTTTGTTTAATTTACTAATAATCATATTTAATAATGTACTGATAAATAAATGTGATTTATTGACATGATAAACTCACATATATTTTTCATGATTATCATTTAATTATTAGTAACTTAAACCGTGCTAATCATCGCCAGTAGCCATACACAACCATGTGGAGACAGAATCCCTTTCCCACCTCTATTGAAAAAGATTAACTTAAAAATCATTACGATAACCTGTATAATAATTAACGTAGATAATTCTATATTATATTTATCATTCAAGTATTTGTTATAATTTTTAATTTATTCATTTGCAATAGAAATTACCCATCTGTCTCCTTCCTATCTCCGGTGTGTATACCCAATAAAATAAAATTTTATAGAACACTATTTAACTTGTAAAATACATCTATATATACCACTTGTGTATATTTAGATCTATTTATCAATTTAAAATTAATATGTTCTACTTAATTTTTTTCTAATGGGTATAAAAATGTAATCATATAAATATACTCTTAAAAGGAAAAAAACTTGTTGAATTGAAAAATATTACAATTACAAAAACATATAATAAAAATTTTTAATAAAATAAAATGAAATGCTTTTTTACCTAACAAGGTTGTGCTTATAAAATATTACTACACCATGTCTTGAAATAATATTCAATAATCACGTTTTCAATTATATGATTACTTTTATGATTGGCTAATGTGCTTTGAATATTTTATTAATTTTTCTTTATTTTAATAATAAGTTATAATATGTGAATATATGAAACATTAAAAATTTGAAGTGGAAATATGACGTATTCGAGATAAATAAATGATTAACCAAATTTTATAACCCATTCAATACACGCAATATTTGTAACGTATTTATAATACTTTTCCAAACTTTCTGAATGATAATAATTTAAAATTGGATCATTGTTTTCTATCTTTAACATTAAAATTTCAGAGACCTGCAACCGTATATAACATGGTACGTTTTTCCAATTTTTGAAAATTTCTAAATCACCATCTTTCCCAACAAAATTGTCTATTTCATTATTTAATTTAGTGTAATATAAATTTTTATCTACAGAATGTAAATAATTTTCATATTCTTCTTCCTGTTCTAAATAGTCATCAATTTGTTCGTTTAAATCTTGTAAATTTTGCAAATCTTCGGCATTTTGTAAATCCTCTAACTTAACGTAACAATTTTGAATTGGATCCTACTCCATACTATCGTCAATTTGTTCATCTAAAGCCTCTAAAGATTCTAAGTTTCGTAAATTTTCCATTCCTTCGTTATGATCTTGATTTAATTTCCGTTCCATGTTATCCATCTTTATAATTTTCGAATATATATTAAAAATATAATGAGAACTATTTTTCCAATAGTTTATTTTATTTTTATTTATTTATAGATATATTTTAATTATATTTTAAAAGATGATGTTAATTTTCAAAAATTTCTTGCCATACTACATTAGCAATTTCTGTTAAATTTTCAGACTCATTTTGAATACATACCTTTTCTGGTCTTTACATCTAGATTAAAGAACATTTAATTGGCCATGAGAAAACAAAGGTCTTTTTATAAATATTCTTATCTCATCAAAACCTTAGGATTTATTTATAGTCATTGCGAATGCTAATACAATAGGAAATTGTTTTCTATAAAGAATAAACGGTAATGATGATGATTCTACAGTATTTAAGGTTATTAAAGGGACAGACTAAACCCATTCGGAAAAACCTTTAAAGAATCGTTTAAATTTTATAACAAAATTGTAGATATTTTTGGATGTCATAATAAGAGCGCTGGCAAGGAAAGTGTACACCCTGCAAGAAACGAAATTCGGTCAAATCTTTGAAGGTGTTTTCTGGTACCCTCTTCTGCTCCTGCTGAGTCCTTACTCTATGGGATTGGAGGTGTTTGAAATAATACGGTTTGGATAAAGTTTTGAGGTTTCGATTCATTCTCCTTGCTTGTACCAGTTGTACCTGCGCCGGGGTCAAGGTAAGGCGTCCGGCGTGGCCGCCCGAGAAGTGAGAGCGAGTCACAAAACTCGCTCTCATATATACTTCCCGGCTGCGCCATGATTGGCTGCAGTTTGGGTAGAAGGGGAAGATTACGGCACGCAAGGCGCTATAGGTATGCTAAGTGTATAACAATTCATTCCGGTTTTGAAGAGCCTTGCGTGCGGTTATTTTTCCTATTTATTTGCCTGGACCCCGGAGATACAATAATTGTGTACATAAAGAATTCTAATAAAAAAACTATTCTATACGCAGTTGAAATTAAATTAAAGTTAAAAAAAAATTTTTTTTAAGGATGAAAATTATTAATACTAAAATATATACCGTCACGGACTCAGTTCCTGACCATTTGGTTACATTTATTACTATTTTGACTTTAATGTATACAAAATTTGTTTTAAAAAAATAATTAGTAATAGTAAACTATTTCGTAATGATATAAAAGAACTTTAAAAGTTACTAGTAAAATACATTTTAAGATAAAAAATGTTAAAGTTGGACGTGGTTGGCAACGTCATGATTGACACCATCTTACTGCAGTTGACTACAAGGGAGCATGCAAAGAAATTTACATCATTTCTTTAAAATTTTGTAATAGATTGTAGAAAAACTTATGTAATTAAGTTATTCAACAGTTTATTCGTATAAATCACTTAAAACATTCATATAAAATATTATTGATATTTGTAAATACGTGTGATTAGAGATAGGGTCCAAATTCTTATCGTTTACCCAATTTCTGATCAGTATTAATAACATGTTTTATGTGTGTTTAAAAATCTTAAAATACACAAATATTTGTAATAACAATTCTATTAGTAGTTTTAATCCATGCGTAAATAATTTATCAAGCAAAAGTCGCAGAAAACGTGACAATAAATCACAACACTATGTGCATTTTATAGGTTATAATATATGCTCGCACGTCAGTCTATATCGTGCAGTAGACAGAGTACGAATAACCGAAACCTTTTACCTCGCCTAAGTTTCACGTTTATAATCGCACAACCAAAAAATGTTATATTTTAGTATATCTACTGTATTAGTACTGCTTAATAAGTTTCTGTTTATCATATAAAATACTTATGCGTCAATAATATTTGTGATCAGGAATTGGGTCTCGATATGATCAGAAACTACTCCCATACAAATCTCAAGTGATCAGGAATTGCTCCCACAGTTTTTTTTCTTTGAGGCTTTATATTTAACTTAATTTTGATTATTTATGTATTTTTTCAATTTTATATTAAAGATTAACAGTTATATTTGTTATTAGAAATTTCATTTTCCATGAATACCTCATCTTTACGCTTTGACATAACAAATAACGTGACGACGTGCTTTAACTGATCAGGAACTGGGTCCTTGACGGTAGAAGTTCTTAAATCATAAGTGCACTTTTTAGGAAAAAAAAGAATATATATATATATATATATATATATATATATATATATATATATATATATATATATATATATATATATATATATATATATACGTTATTCAGTGTCTTTATCACTTTTTCACTTTCTTCTTGGCCGCAGATTATATCTGGGCTCTTCTTGTGCGATGGGTCCTCCATCGCCAGACTCGAAAATGACGGCCTCCAGGCCGTCAAGCTCCTTGTTTTGGCTCTCGGCGGAGAAACAATCCGCTTCGTTATCTTCTGCGGTTGATTCCTCGTCGGCGGCTGCGCGTCCGTCGTCGTGAGGAGAAATAGCAGCTTCGCGTCTGCTATTGTTACCTGTTTGGTCAGGTTTAAGTTATTTGCTGTGGTATTTGACTGTTTCCCCGTGTCGGTCTACGAGGTAGATTTTGTTGCTAATGACCTTAACTATGTCGTAAGGCCCTTCCCATTTTTTAGCAAATCCCGCATGGAATTTATTGGCGGCGTTTGGTAAATAATCTGTTCGCACATATACTTTATCGTTGGGTTTGTAGCGAGTATCCTGTACTCGCTCAGCAGCATATCAGTCCTGATATTGTTGCTGATTATAGGTGGCTTTTTGGATTCTTTGCTCCCACACAGGGTAGAGCGGTTCCGGCATTTTCAGTTTCCACTCACCAGGTCGTCTTAGGTCTCTGCCCATTAACGTGCGCCCAGGAGTATTTCGTCGGCTTCTCAATTGGAACAAGATTTGAGGCAGAAATAAGTCCCAATCCAATTGACTGCAGTTTGGTTAGTAGGGGAAAATTACCGCGCGCAAGGCGCTATAGGTATACTAAGTGCATAACAAAATATCAGCCTTGAAATAAACAGTTTTTTCAGTAGATAGATTATTGTTAACAGTTTTACTTATTTCTGACAGGAATATTTAAACGTATTTAATTATGAAAGCTTAGGAGTGAAGACACTGATTTGGGTATCAAATAAATGGAAGGCAGCGTATTTTATAATACAGTTGTATTTTATTTAAACTTTCAATTTTTACGCCATTTGCTAATAAAATTTTTATTATGTCAATTTATTGCAATCTTAATACAATAGTATATTATGACACTGTTGTGGGAGATGGTTTTCTACCTTGCTCGAGGGTTTTCGCACGAGCGAAGCGAGTGAGAGAATCGAGCAAGGTAGAAAAACACCTCCCACAACAGTCTCATACGATATTTTATAGCACAACAACCTCAAAATCGACAATAAAGTTGGCATTTTGAGGTTAGTGTGCTATAAAAGAATAATTATGTGCTGAATATACAATTTCATCTTTTCGAAGCTTATTGATAATCAAACTTATCTCACTAGTGTTGCTGAAATTCCCCATCCTTTGCTCAGTTACAAGTACTCAAAGTCGATCGACTAATATGTTAAGATCGTTACAGTCATCATCAAGTTCATTAGGAATCCACACAGTATTTTTTCTGCTAATCTTTCTTGGGATCCAATCTTTTTCAATGGTAAAGGGTTTCTTGTATCGACGTTGGAGTCCTAATTCTACAGCGGATGCCTTCATTAACAAAGCAATAAATTTACCAAACTTTTTGCTTCTCTCAATGTGAAAGGGTTCATTGTTGCTGTAATGTTTTCTATGGGCGCTCAATTTATCAATAATATCTTGATAAGGATCAGATTCATCGTCATCTTCTTCACTATCAGCTGTTGGAAATGAGGAGCCTTGACTAGGCAAGGTTTTATCATCTTGAATTGTAAAAGACACATTCAATTCATAAGCCTTTCGAACTCATTGGATCCAGTAGAATTTTCTAACTCATCCGATTCGTTACTTTTTACAAGCTTACTAGACTCATCAGATTCAGATATCTTGTTGAACTTATTGGGCTCATCAAATTCAGATATCTTGTTGAACTTATTGGACTCATCAAATTCATATATCTTGTTGAACTTATTGGGCTCATCAGATTCATATATCTTGTTGAACTTTTTAGACTCATATTGAGATATCTTGTCGATTGTATTAGACTCGCCAGATTCAGATGCACTGGGCTCATTAGACTCATAAGCCTCATTTGACTTAAGAGATTTATCGAGCTTATTGAATGCATAAGCCATTTCATCAGGAACGAATTTCTCAACCTTCTGATGTTGTTTTATCTCTATATTATTTACAAGTTTTTGTACTGAATAAATAATTGGTTTAAAAGTTTCATCTAAGATTCTCTTAGTGTATAAAGCATCATTTTGTTTCGACTTGCATTTTCGACTAATAGCCTATAGCATAAGTTTGTTGAGCATTGGAGCTATTAAACCATAAATTGTATTACTCTTCAGTCTACGAATTGATTCGGCTTCACAGTAACGTTACTTATGAGCCCTTGAAGCTTCAATGATACTATAATAATTTTCTATGTCATGAGAACTTATAAGATTTTTATTAGGCTATTTTGTAAAGAGCAATTCTATTAAACCTTTTGTTAATGGATATCTTGACTCATTCAATTTGACAAAAGAAGTATCAAACTGAATCGGTGAGTTACCAATCATAAGTGTATTTCCTTGCTTATAAACTCCATATATGTTATCGAAATATCTTATACAATTTTAATTCAACTTTGTCAAATATTTATTTTGATGTAAAAGAATCTCTCGATCAGTATCGGTATTGCCATAATTCTGAGTGTTAAAACTGTCTGCTATAAAGCTGGCTATCATACGCTTTATTTCTTGAGCTTGTGTAGTCATGACTAAACCATTTGAAGGCTCATCACCACTTTGCTTAATAAATCTGCATTTAGATTTGATAGCCTCTTGAATATTATGCTGTTGCTGAAAAGTTGCTATGTCGATGCTTCAACGGTTCACAGTGAAATTCTGCTATGGTTAAACGATAACTAATATTTATACAGATTATACCATAGAGTAGTAATTCTATATCCTACAGTAACACCTTCCGTATCGTAGAGTAGAACTGTGTATGCTATAGAGACAAATGTTTATGTTATAATGTAGGCATATTATGTAATAGAGTAACTCATTCATGTCATAATATAATAGTTTTATGCTATACAGTGACAGTTTATATCATACTATAGCACCTCTGATAACATAGCGTAGAACCTTTTATGTCACAGAGTAACACTTTGATGCTATAGAGTCACACTTTTACGTTATAATATAATAGTTTTATGTAATAGAGTTGCACCTTTTATGGCATAGAGTAGCACTTTGTTGTTATAGAGTCACACGTTTATGTTATAATATAGCAATGTTATGTAATGGAGTAACTCATTCATGTCATAATATAACAGTTTTATGTAATACAATAACATCTTATGTTATAATATAGCACCTCTTATAACATAGAGTAGTACTTTGATTTTATAGAGTCACACTTTTACGTTATAATATAACAATTTCATGTAGTAGAGTATCATCGTTTATGTCACAGAGTAGCACTTTGTTGTTATAGAGTCATACTTTTATGTTATAATGTAGCAATTTTATGTCACAGAGTTACACGTTTATATTACAATATGGCAATGTTATGTAATAGAGTAACACATTCATGTCATAATGTAACAGTTTTATGTAATACAACAGGTTATGTCATATTATGGCACCTCTTCTGATATAGCGTAGCACATTGTTGTTGCAGAGTCATCCTTCGATATTATAATGTAGAAATTTTATGTAACAGAGTAACATCTTCATGTGATAATGTAACAGGTTTATAGTAGCACTTTGAATGTTATACAGTCACAGTTTTATGTTATAATGTAAGTGATTGTACCACCGTATAGCATTTTTTTCATACAGAAATACTTTTATTTAATTTAATGATAGAGTAGCATTTTTATATTTACAATATTATAATATAATTGCGCAACGAAGAGAGTTTAAATTAAAATCTTTTTTATTGACAAGTATATCTATAAATGTATATATTATATACATTAGTATATATAAATAAATATTGTATATACCATTAACTTAGGTATAGAGTGCATGTTGAAACTCCACTTATTTTAAGCTTGCACATTTTATCTTAAAATATTCGGCACTTACAACATCTCAATCGATAAATAAAATTTCTATAATATGTGATGTTAAAGATCATAATTGAGAATTGTGTGGAGTTTGAATGTACCTGAAACGTCAATGTGTGAAGTCATACTGCGAAATTGATGACATCTGACTATCTTTATTTGCGTAATAAAGCTCTGCTCGCGATCTTCCTGTACACCATGACTGATGACCTTCAGATCAGCTGGGGATATTTAAAAATTCGTACGTATTGTACTGTCAACTCCGAATGAAGAACAAGCCAGCATTCGAAATACCAATCCAGAATGCTATGTATAGATATACTGTCTCTGTATAAGAGTAGAGGCCAGAATAAAATGAATGTTTGATAATTCATGACGTATCACTTGATGCATTTATACCAGCATACCTGCATATACACCAGCTGTCTGCAGGATACAGGTTGTCTAGAGGGACCTTCGGGTACTTAGAGGTATTTGTCTTGGACTACCTGCAATAGTATGCGTCCTCGCAGCTATGATAAGAAAGCTTGATTCGTCTATAAAGGTAAACGTTCGATTTGGATTCACTAAATTCGTACTATTGCTTCATAAACATACGTTAAATGTTCGAGTCTTACATACATACCTACACATACGTCTTATGCCATTTGACTGTTATGCACCTTAAAAACATCATTAGAATAAAAAATGTGTCAATAAATGTTACAATTTTTTTAAATTTCAAATCTTCATTTACATAAAGATAAAAAAAGCCTTGTTTGGTAAAACTTCATAAAAATTCGATTCTTTTAAAAAATAAATTTCCCTTCAAAATGCAACAAACAAAATGCTCACTTGAACATTTTTTATAAATAAATTTAATTTATGATTTTACTAGAATTGACTAAGGGAAGCTCTGTCCAAAATTCCCATTTATATTTTGTTAATTCGTGTTACAGGTAATAACAAAATCATTTAGAAATCAAACCAAATAATGTACATATAAATACGAAAGTCATGATCGAGTTTTTCAAAAATTAAAATTTTTCCTTGCAGAGATCTGTGTTATCGACCTTTGTATTTTAAACAATTATTCGAGCTTAAACAAGTTTTTCAGAAAAACCGGTATATATACCGTGATATAAAGTGACCTATTAACGAATAGTTTGAGACCTGTACTATATTAAATATATACTTGTACTTTTCAAGATCTGTAAAGAATTATTAAATTTAATGCATTTCAGATTGAAATCCAAAATACAAACAAGAATTATTTTATTTCACGAGATAAAAAAATGAGCCCCCAAGACATTAAATTTCACCGAATTTATGCGGAGTAATATTGGTAAATACACACACGCACACGCACGCACGCACACAGACATTTTATAAAAATAGTGTATTTTCATTTCTTAAGTCTCAAAACATATTTCTCTCATGTTTTTAGCAAATCTTTTTTTACTATCGTAAAGTAAAAGTATATAAAACCAATTATTGATACATTTTTTAAAACAAGTCTTATACTATTTATAACCAATTTAAAAGTCCCCGATTTTGCAGTTAATTTTTGGATCAGAACACTTGATGTGAAAAGTCTCATAAGTATGTCACTACCTGTCAAAATTTTCAAAAATTACATATGAAAATTTTCTGAAAGTTTCAAGACAAATTGTTGAATATTTGGTTTTAATCATGTATTAATTGAATGATGGATAAGTACGCACTCTTATTTTTTAAACACTCACCAAGTGTTCGCTGGATGGATTTCACTCCAAACCTGTACAAATAATTGTATTTTTCACTAAGTACAATTAAAATGACGATTACAATGTATAATCATACAACAACATAGTATTTATAATTGTATTTTGCATGAAAAAAGGTGCATTGTTGAGAAAAAGAAATTTACATTGTAATATCACTCTATTTTAGAGTATAAACTAGAGAGTTCAAAATGACTTTTTATTTTATAAAGTGCTAAATTTCACTCTAAAAGTAAAAAAAATTTGCAAAAGCCTCCTAGAACATCATCAACGGAGAGCTTGTGTTTCTTAGCCATAACCTTGAGGTTATGAAATTGGATTCAGATTACTCAAATCTGATTTTAAGATTATGCCGATCTTATTTTCTACTTAAGATCAACTTTTCTTAAAGTCAGATTATTATTGATCTTGTCGATTTGAAACTAACTTTAATGTCCAATTAAGATGCAACAAATTACAGAAAAAGCAATCTTAAAATAAGAATTTCTTTTTATAATTACTATAAGTAAGTAAAAATACGATTATTGTTAAATATTTTCAATAATTATACATTATAAAGTTTAGCACGCGTGGCAGCGTAAAAGATAATGACCGGTATGGCGCTGTTGCTTAGAGTGACTGGTACGGTAAAAACCCGTACCAGGCAGCAAGAAAGAGCATGCGTGGTATTGAAAAAGAAGGCTCATGCTTAGGCATCTAAGATCACACTACCTGTCACCGATTAATACGGTGCTGGCACCTATTTTTATAGGGAAAAGGTTTTCCGTGCACATGTCTAAATGTGCGTCTTACAGCTCGATGTGCCTTCGAATATTCGACTGCATTCATGAAAGCATTCGTATCGCGAGATATTTTTTCTACCTCTTTAAAGTGCGCCGAATGCAACCTGACCCCTCGAATGATTGTCGGGGCAAGAGCATGATGTCACTCGCCCGCGCGAACTTCGACGATGATCCAGCGCGCGGGTGCGTGCATGCGTACACATGCCATTTCGTGAAGGCGTGGATCATTTATCAGCTGTGGCCCGTGGCGCGTGTAGTATCAGCTTTCTTTTCGAAAGAATCTGCCCAGGACCTCAGGAGACACCAAATCAGTAGGGCCCCTAGTGACATCGCAGTTCCAGGGTCGCGAACTGACGTGGAATCAGTTGTAGTATTCTCGTGCTTACCTATGTGTAGTCCAGAGATGGGCAAGTATTCAACCTGAACATGTTTTCGAATGCTTTTTTAATTTTACAATTAAAACTCCAAAACAAGGAAAAATTCGAGTTACCACAGGTCTTACATGTTAAATACGTGCAATGTAGACAAGTTAAAAAAGTATTCAAAAAAGTATTCGTCGAAAAAGGAATTTAAAAAACATTTAACATCAATATCTTAGAAAATAAAAGATCTCATGATCGTAAAAAACATATTTATAATGAGATAGTAAAAAACTACCTTTTTGTAAAGTTTCAGATAAAATGCTGCTGATTTACATGGAAAATCATTCCATCATAGAACTTTAATTTCGAATCTTTATAAAAACGAAAAAAACGAGCCCTGTTTGATAATATATGACCGTGCCATTCCCGAGAATTACTCGATCAAAATATAGAAAATTTTTCCTTGTTATATTTCACAGATATAACCGTTTGAAAAGAAAAAATGATTTCAAGAATAATACAACAAGGGAAATAGCTTATTCAAAATTTCGGGTAAGAAAAGGTAGGTAATATTATGCTCTTTCAAATGCATTATCACTCAATCGATGATATTATTTCTACGGTATCAAAAGACCCAAAAAACTAAAACTTGAGAATCGAAAAACCGCTACTACTTGAGCACACTGCTTCCTCAAAGAGATTTAATGCCCAACCATTTATTGAATATTTATTTTGATACAAGTGACTTTATGAGCACTCGACAATGCTATAGACAATGTGGGGGTAGTTAAGTATTCGGAAAGATATTTTACGGAAAATGGAATATTCTGAAAAGTTTAATTCGGAAAAAAAATTCGAAAAATAGTAATATTGAATATAGAAATATAAAAGACCAAAGTATAGAAAAAAAAATTCGCAAGGTTGAAAATATGGAAAATAAAAATTCGTAGAGTCACAATATTGAAAATCAATAATTTTATTGATTAAAGTATTGATAGTTTGATATGCAACCCGCTAACTTGGCAAGGGCAATAATACCCGTATATTTAGAAAAAAAGCAAATTAACAATTTTCCATATTTTAATCTATAAAATTATTGATTTTCAATATTTGGGCTCTATGAATTTTTATTTTCCATATTTTCACTCTTTCGATTTTTTTTCTATACTTTGGTTTTTCAATATTTCTATCTTCAATGCTAATATGTTCCGAATTTTTTTCTTTCTAAATTTAACTTTTCAGAATTTTCCTTTTTCCATAAAATATCTTTCCGAATATTTAACTACCTCCGTCTATAGACTATGATGTTAAACTAGATTAAAATGGCACATTGTTGGATCAAAACCTTAATCAGTTGTATGTGGAGTTATTTCTAATCAATTTTGATGAAAAATACAAATGCATTCAAAAGTGATGGTGTCCACAAAATGTGATGAAATGCATATTCAAAATTTAGAATCGTATTTTGATCACAAAAATGATTTATAGTATTTGTTAGATATATAAAATGTAAGGAAATTGCGCCTTGTTTATGAATAACTAATAAGTGCGCATTTGTTACATACTTAATGTATATGTATAAACTGACAATAAAATTATTTTAATTTTGAAAAATTCAAATTTTAAATCACACACACACACACACCCACACGCATACATACACGCACACGCACACACATACAGACACACACACACACACCCACACCCATACCTACACGCACACGTACACGCACACGCACATGCACACACACACACACACACACACACATCCATACAGACATTTTCTAAAAATAGTGTATTTTGTTTCTAACATGTTTTTAGCAAAACTTTTTTTATCATCACAAAGCTTCCCCTATGAGGAAGCAAAAAGCAGACCTTTCTTGAGCTATTAATTAGAAAGAGATGTAGCAATTTAAAATCAATTTATTATAACAAAGAATTTCATATTGGAACTATTAATTTAGTTTGAGGAAGCTAAGTGACAATGAATTTGCAGCGGTTTTTTATATTATAACGTTTTTCACATTGTAAAATGTAAACAACTTATTGTATACACTTTTATATTTAAAATCAATTGTCGTGGAATAACCACCTTAAACAGCAATCGTGTATTTATGATGCGCACCCACATTGCTAAGCGATTTGACTTGACCTTTTGCCATCCATATCGTCGGGAAAATACACTTGAGAATTTCCGAACGCATGGACGCATGCTCGAGAGAGATGATTCTGGTACTTGCGATGTTGCTCGAGATAGTGAGAAAAAAAGTCTTATATAAACATTGCCGATCATCGCGCTCGACATTAGTTGTGCTTCGCTCGGCGCTCAGTGCACGTCACTCCATTTGTGGATGCTGCGTGCCTCGTTACTGTGACCAAAAAAATGAAGTTTCGCGTACTGAAACTTTTTGTGTTTGTGCTAGTGCTTTGTAAGTGATTGTCTTTTTACTTTTCGAAATTATTTTCATTAAACAGTATATTTTTTATAATAGTAAATGAAATTACAGTTTGTTGAAATCTACGTTTAGAAGAATCCATATACTTATAATTGTAGCTTATATTAAATTTGTTATATTACATAGTGCTGAAGTAAGCATTCAATCAATTATTATTGTCGATATAGCTTTAGAAATATTAAAGAATTATATGCTTTTCAAGTATTTTAGAAGAATTGAATCACATTTCCTCTATATATTTTATATGACCTATGAGATCACTATACCAAGAAATGTTAAGATATTGTTATCCGTTATGCAAATTGTAAGAGCTTGACTTCGCAATTATTTTTACTCTTGCATATAATCTAGTATTATCATAAATATACTTAGAGCTCAAATCCTATTTTAACTTAAATATATATAGATTTAATACTGAAAAATAAAATAATACATTTTTAAGATTATTTTATCAAACTAATCAAGTTTTGGAAAGCATATTTTTAATTTTATTATTATCAATATACAGTAGCTTTAATTTTAAAATTTTATACATTTTATTGGCATAGTATTACAATGATTTGAAATATAAATATCCTATATATTGATTAGTTTCATTGTATTACTGTTACAGAAAGCTGGGAAACTTACGTATATTTAATGACATTACTTTTTCATGTATACACTGTAAAAAATAGTTTGTAGATTTACACCGGCAATTGTAAATCTATTACTAGTCTGAGAGTAGTAAAAATACAACGCCACAGTAAAAATCCTACATTGAATGTAGTAGGTTTACACCGACGTTGTAAATTCACAAACAAAATTGTAAATTTACTAGTCTGAGAGTTACAAAAAAATAATCCTACTCTGAGTGTAGTAATTTTACAGTCATTGTAAAATTACAGAAACTTGTAAATTTACAAAAATCTAGTAAAAGTTCTAAAATCTAATAAAAGTACTACATTCAGAGTAATATTAGGTAAAAACGTAAGACGAATGCAAAAATCCAGTTTTACTCAAAATCTGGATACTTTTTGGCTAATACAATAAGGGATAATCCCGAAAATATTTATATAGTCACTTGAAAGAAAAAGGTATAGCCAGTAAAGCGTTTTATTCGAGTATAAAGTGTGAAAAAATTAGCCAACATAACCTCAAACATCACGGCTTACACCGTCGCACGTAAATTTACAACGTCGCTTGTAAATTTATAGTTTTCTAGTAAAAACACTACACTCAGACTAGGACTTTTTATTTCCAACTCTCAGAGTAGTAAATCTACAAGAGGATTTTTTACAGTGAAATATTTATAAAAATACTGATAAACGTAAATTTAAGTTTATGATGATTTTAAAGTATTTTTATAATATTACAATTTTTGTAAATCTTTCGGTGATGAATATGTGTTTCTACAACATTAATTAAAAAACGGAACTTATTTATGTCTACAAAATAATGTGCAGGTACTGCAAGTGCAAAAAGATATTCAGGAGGGTCTAGAAGCTCTTCTGGATCAAGGTCATCATCATGGGGAGGATTTAGTAGATCAAAACCATCGTATACTCCACGTTAGTAAAAAATAAACTTAATAAATTATAAGTACTCGTACATAGTATGTTTATCTGTGTTGTGAATAAAAAATACAGAAAAATGAAATCATAAGCCATAACAAATAATAGATATTCGTATACATTTTCCGCCTTACATTAATTACTACTTAAAATTCTTTAATAGTAAAGCCTTATTGCAACGTTATATACTATAGTTATTTATAACTGGCTATAACAATTTATTTATGTGTAGAAACAATAAAATAGGTATACAAACTTTATATATGATAAACTATCAGGTAATGTAATTTTGAATGTGCATAATATATATTAGAAACTTAGAATAGTATTTGGAAGTAAGGTTTTTTAACGTATAAATGTAGAATATTCATAAAGTGCTGTTTATATTTTCTAATCGACAAAGATATGTGCAAATAACTTAGTGGACGTGTTTAGTTTATTTCAGTTTGATAAAAATAGTGGTTATCTGCTTTTTTATATTAGCTTTATTTAGATGTATAAGGTCAGAAGTAAGACGTAGAAAATGATCATAGTATCTTTAATAAGCGTGAAATAAATAAATTAAAGCATTAAAATTCTTATCGTAATTTTTTTTGCCCGTGACGTTTTCCTTATAATTAATAGGTTGTTTGCAATGTTCAATTATTAAGATGAAAAATAATAATAATTTAACAAGATAAAAACAGTTTTGTATTGCTCAATCTTTACTTTTACTAGAATAAATGTGCATAGTATGAGGCGCTTCTGTTTGATCCTTTCTTCTTTTTCTTAAGAGGAAACCTTATTTTATGTTGAGGACCAAAGTCATAGCAGTATTTTTTGACCGAAATGTTTTTAATCATGCTAAAGGTTCACGTGTCTGAAGTACATCACGCAATATTATCGTGCCCTTAAAAAGCATGTGATTGAGAAACAATGTACGAAATAAATAATCACGGTCTTGGCCTTAGCCCATTTAAATGAAATATACATGCTTTAAAAGATTTAAATCATCTTTGTTTTCTTGTGTGTATAGCAAGCAGGCCTGCTCCGACTTCCTTCCACACAGGGCCGTCGTCGTCGTCATCAAACTTCTTGCACTCCGAATCCGGCAGACCTTCTCGCCCAGGTAGTTGTGTTCTAAATATAGACTTCTTCACTTTCGCATGTCCTTCAAGACAATGTTTTCCTCTATATAAGAAAAAGAAAAATCTTCTTTTTATAAACGATTTACAATAACTTGTATAATTAATTTCACACATCTTAAGTAATGGGTGATTTGCAGGAAAATATTAGCTTTGATGGCTCCTCTTATAAATGCTTTTGAGAGGCAAAATAATTGAAATGTTCCGATTGTATATGACGAATATAATATTTTTACAAAATGTTCAATATATGCAACTCAAACATACCCAAAATGTCAGTTCAGTGGCATATTTCTGTTACAAAATCACAGTAAGTTTGAGATACATCTGCCGTCATATATGATTTAAGTAATTGTAAGATTGTGCTTATAAAAATATATGTAAATGTGCACATCAGAATTATAAAATATTTAAATTTTATTTCTCAAAGTGTAATTTAAAATGTGTCTTATGATAAAACGGATACTACTATGACATCAAATATGCACGTATGTGTGTCCATTAATCTGCCTTTATGTGCATGAATATGACGTACTATACGTATACACGTACCAAAGTTATAATACGCATCTTTAAATATATACACACATGTCTATAAATAAAGAAGTGTCGTACCACGGAAGTAACAAAAATCTAATAGTTTTATGCAAATCACCCACGAGCACATGCATGTATTAATTTTAGATAGACTAATTTTAGATAATAATTTTCATTGACAATTTTCATTTTCAGAATCACTTTTTCATCTGTTTAAGATTGGAAATAATTTAGTTTATTTGATACTACTATTTTATAGATAAAAGAAAGATTTTATAAATTAAAAGTTTTTTAAGGAGTAATAATAGGCACCTTTCGATGAATGGTCTTATCAAAGTCTTGAATTTTGAAATAGACCCTCGCGCATACAAAAGTTAAAAAAATTATTGAAACTTTGAGAATATATTCATTACGGTATTTTCAACAAAAATTCGCTCGTTTTGTTATTAATATATACTTTTAAGTTTATTATAATACAATTTTTAAGAAAATAACGGTATTCATATAATATTTATGAAACAAAATCACACATATATATATATATATATATATATATATATATATATATATATATATATATATATATATATATATATATATATATATATATATATATATATATATATATATATATATATATTTCAGAGCTATATAATACATAATTAAATCAGATGAAAAGCGAATATTAGTCATTTTTAGCTTTAAAAACATGATAGAATTTTCTTACAAGTGTATGTCAATGTGGTGTTCGCGAGGGCTATTTTGAATATAGCTCATTTTCACACAAAAATAATACATTATGTGAATATTAATACAGAGATTTTTTAAATTTCACCACGGTGCGACCGTAATAAAATATAGGTACACTAATAATGTATGTGATTGATAAGATTTAAATTAAAATAAACATCGAAAAATAAGAAAGTGTATGAAGGTATTAGGATTTATATCCTAAGTAAAACCATCCGATACATGGGCAAATCCGCCGAACTTTTAACTTTCTGCATACAACAAATTTTGAAATAAAAATTGAAGACATATAATTGTAAATTCTTGAATAAACTTTCAAAGCCATTTATGAAAAGAATTGATGCACATGCCGGGATATATTTGAAATAATTTTTACCGGGAGTAAAAAAGAGCGCTTGTTTACTTGTGAAATCAATAAATTGCGATATATTTTCTTGATTTTCTTCTTACAAAACATTAATTAAAATTATCGCGTATTGCTTACGTATGCGCCCGTCTAACACATACAAAGACAAGAATATAAGAGTGCAAGAAAAAATTGAAGTGGAATGTCGAGTTTTACACACAATTCAAAGAGAACAATTTTCCGAGAATATCGGACATATCTCACTGTCCAAGGACGCAAAGGATATCAAGTTCGCTTCTCTTAATCCATTTCTAGATGAACAAAAACATCCTATCCTGCTTCCTTCGCATCATTACGTTACCATTTTAATTATTCGTGAAACACATCAAAATGCGTATCACGCCGGAATTAAATCGACCCTATACACGCTTCGTCAGCGTTTTTGGATAATTGCCGGAAAGGATCAAGTTTGAAAAATTGTGCGTATTGCTCAATGGCTATAGCTGAACTGGTGATAACGTTCGCACGCGCCAGCTCGCCGGGGTTTCTCTCTCCTTGCACAGAGAGAATTTTCTAATAAAAATTATAACGAAATTCAGGGTAAAAATTACCGTAAATAACTATAAAGCTGGGACACTCCTACTTTCTGGCACTTTTTCCTGATATTTTACTATAAAAATGACCTCATTGACTACAAATTCTACCGCACAGACTATAAATTTTACCGCACTGAATGGTAAAATTTACCTGATTTGAGAAAAAAAGACAGCTGATAAAGGAAACAACTGAGCGTGTACACATTTTAGGTTAACTCAAATATAAATGTGTATAAATATACTTATTTAAGTATTAATGATACTGCTACAATAATTGGAAGAAAATCCAGATTTTTAAAAAATATTTCGTACAAATTTTACCACAAATTTTGGCTTTCTCTAAGATTTGTACAGGGAACTTTTACTCTGCGGCAGGCAAATGTTACCCTTCAGTACGGTAAAATTTATCGTAAATATCAATAAAAACTGGCGGAAAGTTAGAGTGTATCAGCTTTATAGTCATTCACGGTAATTTTTACTGCGAATTTCGTCATAATTTTTATTAGAAAATTCTCTCTGTGTGCATCACAAAAGACTGTTTTCGGCGTCCGATGACAGCGCTCGGATTATTTAGCTGAATTTAAATGCGCGCGTAATTAGAATATAAAATTCTCGTTCGACGGAACACATGCCTTATTTTTCCGAAACGGCATACTTTGTCCACAAGAATAGCATTGTGTTTCTATATCGACGGTTGAGTGGAAGAAGAGGCTAACTAAGTTCTTACTTGAAGAACGAGCTAACTCAGAATTCGCTCAAAGGGCCATTAAAACTAATTATTTTTTACATTTAATTTTGTAATACGCATTAATAAAAAATAGGAAAATTTATTTTTCACAAATCATTTATTTTCCTATTTTTATTATTGGCTATTACAAAATTAAACCTGATAAATAATTAGTTAAATTAAACCTTCTTTGTGCGATTTCTGAGTTAGCCTGTTCTTCAAGCGCAAACCGAGTTAGCCTTTTCTTTAATCGTTTTCCGAACTAGCCTCTTCTTCCAATCAACCGTCGGTATGCACTAAATTGGTTATTTTTGGGCGATAATACATTTGTGAACGAGCTAAATATTTAAAGTTTATAAATCACGCAAACGTCGCGTAATTTTTACGTTTACGCAGGATAATAAGATATAATCACACATGGAGCCGAGTTCATTTTAGATAAAATTGTAGATGTGCCATGGTAAAAACAGAATTTTCTCAATGAATCACGGTTTTAAAACACACAGTTCATACACTAAAGGTTAAAAATTCGGCGGATTTGCCCATATATAAGAAGATGACAAAACTGTGTGCTTATATAGATTACAAAATGTATTGCAATTATTGTATTGGAATTATTTGTAAATCTTAATATACTTTTTATTAAAGGGAGCAGGTCTGGGTTAAACCCAAAACAATGAGTTCTGGAAACTTTTTATGTTCAAAAGCAATCATTCTGAAAAACCGCTGCAAATTCATTGGCACATAGCTTCCTCCAAACTAATCAACTGTTCTAATATGAAATGAAAATTGCTTTAATATATTAGTTATAATTATCAATTTGTTCGTTTTTGATTAGTAAACTTCTTCTATAATATTAACATCATAAAAATCTTTAGTCTGATCTTTCTGATCATCTGTCTCCGGTCTTGTCAAAAGATTAATAGTTTTGTCTTAAAAGCTTTACTATGACTATGTGTATCAGTAACAGATTTATTTAATACATTATTAAATTATCAATATTATTTATTTAGTTAAAATAATTTATGTAGCATATTGTTAAATTATCATTATTATTATTTATAAAATAATGTTTTTTTCCTTCAAGAAATCGTTTTTGCTAAAGTTTGGTAATAAACATGTTAATCTGTTGTCAGATTTTTAAAATCCAATAACGAATCCAATATCGTGAACTAAAGAATACCATAGCGACCTTGAAAACTCCCAAGTAGTAAGATTCAAGTAAATCCGATTCATGTTGAAAATTTTATCTTTTTCACACACACACGCACACATTCATACGGACATTTTCTAAAAATAGTGTATTGTTATTCCAAATGGTCCAAAATATGTTTCTAACATGTTTATTTTTAAACTTTTGTTTCTATTACAAAGCTTCCTTTAGGAGGAAGCAAAAATTTATGCTATAAATACTTACTAATATCTTAAATTTTACTGTTGTAAAACCTCAAAATCTTGATCTTAAGTATCACAATAAATCACTATTTTCAATGCCATATGTATTAATTCCTCACCCGATTCAAAGCGATAAAATTAAAGAAAAATTTATTTTCGACGGTAATTCGACTTCTTTTGACATAAATACAAATTAGATGGAGCACTTTTTTGTTAATTTTTGTTTACTATTATTTTTAGAGTTCCAACAAATTTTTTCGAAAAGAAAATAAAAGAATTAAAAAAAGTGCTTCACTTAATTTTTAATATAAGTCGCCTAGAATCGTGTGCGGAACAAATAAATGTGGTATTTTGAAAATAGTGATCTATTCAGACATGTAGGATCAAGATTTTGAGGCATTATAACGGTAAAAGTATAGATATTATCAAGTATTTATAATATAACATTTTTCAGAATGATTGCTTTAAACATAAAACGTTTCCTGGACTAGTAAAAATAGATTTTTTGGGTTTATCCCAGATCTGCCCCCTTAATTATATTATTGACGTTTGATATTTATTCTTGATAAGCTTAAGGTGACTTATTAAGAGAACTTTTATTTAAATGTTTAATAGAACACTACTTTTACATACTTTTATTTAAAACTTAAAACGTAACTAAAATTGGTATAAGAAACTATCTTTTGACATAATAACATTAAAATTGTTTGTTTAAACTACAATAATTCATCATTTTTTCTATTCAGAAAATAAATTTGTCAATTTTGAGAAGTGTGCATTTTTACTGAAACATCAGGACATCGTAAAAGTTATTAAAGAATATATAAATTAGTAAAAAAAATTCTTTGGAACCTCTAGATTGACAAAACTGATAACAGGGTCGCTTTCGCCCACTGTTAAAGTAGAGAAAAGCATTTATACAAAAGTAGTAAAAAGTAGTAATTATATCTTTGAGGTCTAAAAGTCCTGAGCCTCTGATATAGTTCGGATAAATGTTATAATAGTATAGTAACCTTGAGCTGTCCGAAGCATTTGAAAAATTCATTGTCCGTAGACTTTGGAGTCAATTTAACTAATTTTGAGCATTTTTGAGCAACTTACCTTTTCCTAATCTATTATAACAACGGTTGTCTATGTCAAAGCCATGAGTTATATTTGAATGCACTGTAGGATAATTTGCTACATAAATTGATAGCGAAAATATACATCAAGAATATTTTATAATTTGCAATGTTGTATACAAAATTTCAGCTTCATCATTTAACTCATCACCAGTGCGAACGAGCCCGCCAGTACATTCGAGCCATCCAAGTTCGGCGCCATATCCAACGGGATCGCATGCCAGTGCTCCTCCGCACCCAACGAATACACATTCAGCTAGTGCGCCACCATACCCAACCAATACTCACTCTGCGCCACCTAATGGTAAGTTTTTTATAATATAAAGGCGCATTCCGACAGCATAGAGTTCCCTAAGATGAATTAATAAAATGTATACCATTATTAAATACTTAGGAAGCTGGAAGATGCCTATTTAAAAATACATATGTTTCATTGTCGTTCAGCGCATGTGGTTTCCATGAAACTGTCTCAAAATTTCTTTTATGTAGATATTCTTTATACTGAATTTAAGAGAAATAGATAACAATATTGCCTTATAATCATTTTTAATTATTAAAAAAATTCAATAATTTTATATTTTCAAAAAAGCTGTATTTTATTATAAATATGTATTTATTAAAAGGGCAAATGACTTCAAAACCTAAAAACTCTCTCTACATTTGTTCCAAATATTTTAAGAAGAAGACCAAAAATATTTTAGCTTGATCCATAAAGAACCAATGAGTAGACCTCCAAAGCAAGTTGTAAAATATAAGTTGAAGATAAATGGGTTTAAACATTTTTTTCATAGATTTACTGTATGTATATAAATAATTTCACACTTAAAACGTTAAACTCTGCCAAGAAGCATCCGTGCCTACTAAGCACTCAATATTTTACATATTGCAATAGTACTATATACAACAAATCCAACTACGTAAATGCCGGCAGCGTAAATGCACATAGACGCGTCTTCCGTTACTCAACTTCTCGATATTATATAATAATTATTAGAGTCTTACATCACAAGATTTAACTATACTTTTATCATTTTTTCTTGAAATAAGTAAGTTAAATCTTTTTTAAATCCATATTTATTCTACTCTTTACAAATATTTAGATTAAACGTAGCACTCTTAAGGATTTTACATAAAAAATAAGTCAATAAAAAGAAAATGTTAATTTTTTTCTTAGCTTTTAATAAATTTATATTTAATTTTACTTGCAAAATCTTGGTTACAATAATAATTAATAATTTGCATTTTGTTATTCAGGAAAACCAGCAGTAGTTCACGATAATCATCAGCAGTCAAGTGCAGGAGTTTCGCACTCAGATCGTGAGTAATATAATTAATTATTTTTCTTTCCAATTGTCATTGTTAATTTATTGCAAAATCTTAGAATCATCGTGCATATCGTTTTACAGCATACTCAAGACAGCCAGCGCAAAATCCTCACGTCTCGAACGCTCCTTACGTTCCGAGTGGAGGCTATGGCGGCAATACCGGCAATATTCCCGCCGCACCCCACGGCATTTCTGTTCCAACCTTCTCAAATGGTCATCCCACGAATTCTGCTCCGTACCCAACCCACCTTCCTAACCATCCTCACCCAAATCCCAGCATTGGCTCTTCCTCCTACCCGACGAACTCGCATCCACCGACTTACGGCGGCAACGCGCCCATTCATCCGCAAACCTATCCCACCAGTCATAACTCGTACAATCCAGTACCTAATGCTCCGTACGGCTCACCTCCGAACTACGGTGGCTCCTATCACCCATCGGGCAACCCCTATCCATACGGTCACCAGGCCCCAACGTACCATGCACCTCCCCCGCCGGTCTATCAGCCGGCCAGTGCTCCATTCGTGCCCGGGCGCACGGTCTACGTGATGAGCGATAGCCACAAAAGCAGCGGACCTGGAATCGGCTCCTTCATCGCTGGTGGAGTTGCCGCGGGGGCTTCCAATGCTATCGTCGATCACGCCATCAGTAGCATCTTCAGACCCAGCACCAGTCACGTCCACACCTATCCTAGCGCACCGCCTGTAGGAACGTCCACTGTTACTCACACCACGAACAACTACTATTACGGTCAGCCAGGGACTGGAGATAGTGGAAATGGCGGGAATGGTCAGACAAATGTAGGAGCTCCCGTGAATCAACCTGCTGGTCAACCGACGGCGAGTCAGCCAGCCGCCGGTCCATCGGTAGCGGGTCAGCCAGCCGCCGGTCCACCGGTAGCGGGTCAGCCAGCCCAGGTACCCGAGGTTAGCGCACAACCGAATGCTGGAACTCAGGCGAACCCAGGTAACGTTTGTGAATAATTGCTTCCTTCCCTTAATTAGGCTTTGGTTAAGTATTGAAATAAGCATTTGTTTAAATTTACTGTTTTCTCTGTGATAAATGTTATATTTAATATTTTAAATAATTTGGAACAAATTAATAAAAGCAACTTAAAAACTTTTAACTCAATATTTTGTGTAATTAACTTTGACCATGCATATCCAGATATATGCTGTTCCATGGACACACACACACACACACACACACACACACACACTCTAACACACACACACACACACACACACACACGCACACTCTAACACACACATGCACACACACTAACACACACACACACATACACACAAAGATACACACATACATCTATACAAACATTTTCTACAAATAGTGCATTTTGATTCGCAATATCTCAAAACATGTTTCTAAACTGTTTTTGACGAAACTTTCTTTTACCATCAAAGCTTTGTATGAAGATTTAGTTTTTCTATTTGGAAGTCCGTATAAATGTTTATATTAATAGAATTAATTGAGTAACTATTTCTGACATTATTTTAAGGTATTTCAAGTGCAGGAGGTGGCGGTAGAACAAACCCTTCGGTGACTGGAAACGGTGTTGTCAGTAGAACACCTGAAGGACAGCCTGAAAATCCTCCAGCTAACACTGGTATAATTTCAGACGAAGATTTAATGAAATTTACCGAAGAACTGTTCGATAAGCAAGATACTAATTTGAACCAGTACGTCGAATTAAATCTACAAAAACGCACCACTAGCACTGGGCAACAAACTGTTCCGGATGAGGCCCCTGAACCGTAAGTTATAATATAACTGCAGACTAACAGTAACAATTTTATAAAATTATATAAAATATACATTTTATAAATTATATAAATAATACATTTGGTAATCACACTAGTAAAATTTCGATCGGGCGAAAAACGTCCCATGCGCTAAAAAGCCAATGTACGCACCAGTGTCGAAAAGTACTATTAGGCCCCCCTAAACACGGGGTACCATCCGGATTATACCATATGTTTAGGGGCAGGGGGGGGGGGGGGTAATATAAACTCTGTAATTAAAAAATTCTTTTGATCGCTCATACCTCGAACGGCATGGTCATTTTTTTATCAAACAGGGTTTATTTGTATCCTTTTTTGATAAAGATTCGAATTCAGAAATAATTTTAAAGAATCATTGATTGGATTCTTATTTTATAACGATTTTTCTATTTATGATATTCTCAATTTGATAAGGCAAATTATTTTGATATGTTAGAAATAAAATGATTGATTCGTTGTAAATGCATTTGAAAGAGCATAATATTTGTTATCTTTTTCGACCCGCAATTCGGGATAAGGTTTTTCTCTTATTTTGTTTTACGCGAAAAAGTAACTTTTTATTTAATTTGTGAAAAAAATATATTTTCTATTTCAACGATTACTGGAGTAAATCAGCAGCATTTTATCTAAAACTTTCAAAAAAAGGTAGCTTTTCACTATCTTTTGGCTGAATTATTTGTATAGGCCACGATGTCTTTTATTTTAAGATATTTGAGGTTAATAATGAAAAAAAACGCAACGCGCACATAATAGTACCTCTATAAGATGGTGTGGAAAACTGTAATTTAAACTAAATGTGTAATTTTAGTAAACATTTATTTCCCGAGTAAAAATGATTTAATATATAAAGTCATTTATAGTTATATATAATTATATATATATGATTATATATAATTATTTATAAAATCATACATAATTATATATAGTTATATACAAGTTTTGTCTCTATATAACTATACATAATTATGTATGATTTTATATATAATTATATATAATTATATATAAATCATTTTACTCGGGTTTTTGATAAACCATCAATGATGAAAAAACATACCTTTTTTGAACTATTAATTAGAAAGAGATATAGCAATTTAAAATTAATTTATTAGAACAAAGAATTTTATATTGGAACAATTTATTAAGTTTGAGGAAGCTACTAAGTGCCAATAAATTGGCAGCTGTTTTTTCTACGTTATAATATTGACAATCGGGGCCGTCCATAAATCACGTAAGGCTTTTTTAAAGAATTTTAGACCCTCCTCCCCCCTACACAAGACATTTTCATTTATTTCCCTACGTATTAAGTATACACCGTAAGACGTATAGAGACCTCCTATCACCCCCCCCCCCGAAAAGTTTTACATGGTACATCATTTCGTTATAATAGATTATTCAATGTTACTATACCCATAGCCCATTGTAATATTCCCTCCCCTCTCGAATAGACTGATTTGCCAACTACATTTCTAATTTATTTGAAGAGAAATTTGTTTAATAATTGCTAATCTTGAATTGCGTATGATGTATTTTCAGACTGTTTGTCATCAAACCGGAACTGGATACAATACCTACAGTATCGACTTTGAAAGCGCTATATGACAATTATCAACGTGATGGTTCATTAAAAGAAAATTTGACACCTGAAAGGAGAAACGAAGAAAGCGCCTTTTTGGATGAAATTGTCAAAACCCCCGTAATGACGAGAGCTCTAAATTGGCTAGTGGATCAGAAATACATTGAGTCGGACAATTATGAACAAAAAGATCTTCTCAGACGAATGTGGTTTAATAACTTTGATAGCACCTCATCTGGATTCGAACGAATTTTCTTATCCGAGAAATTCGGAGATTCCGGTATTGTTGGTATGCAAAACTGGATTTACTTCGCCCATCTCGAGTCTCAAAAGAACGTCAATTATTTGGGATACGTTGACCAAACCAACTTAAGCGGAGTGAGTATATTCAATCATATCTCTATTTTTCAGAAATGTTTCAATTAGAGGAGAATAAAGTAAAGTTAATAAAGTACTCAAGGGGGTGACTATTAAACCGTGAGTAAAGCCACAACAATTGACCTATGACCAATTGATTTTAAAGATACATTAAGTACATATATTTTAAACTTTACCTAACTAAAGCTATCAATCAAAATCAATATAAGATCTGTAAAAAGCTTGTATACTTTTCTTTTACTACAATACATTTATCACGCATTTTTAGGATACTTTTTACCGAATTGACTTGATACTTTCAGGATACTTTCATTATACGTTTTATTTTAATTTTTGGAAAAAACTGAAATGTTACATGAATTGGGTACTCGGTCCGATTACTGTGACATAAAAAAATTTTCGTATTTACAATTTAATTCAAATTTTGGTTGCCATTCAAAAAACTTTCTATGTAAATACATATTTGTTTTTCTGTCTTTTCAGATAATTGTTTCTGTTATTACATTTTTTTTTCAACGTGGGCAAAAAATGATTTAAATTTAACTATATATAATTGCACTTTCAATTATATATGTCTACATATAGTCACATATAACCAAATGAAAATTCTTGACACATGTCATGACATGTGATTATATGTAATTGAGTATCTTCGAATATATATATATATATATATATATATATATATATATATATATATATATATATATATATATGTGTGTGTGTGTGTGTGTGTGTGTGTGTGTGTGAAAGTGTGTAATTGCATTAGTGCTCATGTAAGCTAAAAGCTTGATAATAACGTTAAATAGACATGTAATAATGTTTTTTTATATACGTTGACATAAAAACGTATATAGTAATATGTAAAGATACGTATTTGTATATAAACATATGTAATGAAGCGTTATTATAATTAGTATAATATTACATTTTGCCTTGTTTTCAAGCCCTTGAAGCCATTTGAATATCCATAATTACATATGTCATGTCAAGACACGTGCCAAAAACGTTCCTTTAGTTACATGTAGCAACATATGTCTATATACGACGGTATAAAATTATAAGTGCAAAACACATCGTCAGTTACCCAATTGTGAATCAGTATCCCTATTCTGAATCATTTGCTTTTAAATCATTATTATGAAAGTTTTGCATGAGTTCTTTTATTATTTTGAAAGTACTTATCTTTCAAAATAAAAAAAAGAAATCATGCAAAACTTTAAAATCAAGCAATTTAGAATAGCATTGATTCACAATTGTGTCCGTAATAGTACGTATTTCTTTACATCATAATTATTACAAAATTAATTTTATTTTAAACATTATTTGATTGAACTTTTTAAGTTTATTTTTTCTAAACTATTATTTATGCACAGTAATTAGGTCTGGTACAGTAATCGGGTCAAGTACCCTAATGGACAATTTTGACTTTTTAAAAATTCTTTTCCATTCATGTGTATATAAAACAAATGAGAAAAGTGCCTTAAAAAGTTAATCAGGCAAAAAGTGCCTTCAAGAACATGCAGTCATAAGTGAATATTGAAAAAGTTTAAAATATGTAACATATTAGTAAAATTAATTGCCCCCTTGATGAGAAAAAAATAATATTTTTTTATTTTATTGAATTTCAGTATCAAACAATATGTAATAAAATCTTTATATATATATATATATATATATATATATATATATATATATATATATATATATATATATATATATATATATATATATATATATATATATATATATATATATATATATATATATATATATATATATATATATATATATATATATATATATATATATATATATATATATATATATATATATATATATATATATATATATATATATATATATATATATATATATATATATATATATATATATATATATATATATATATATATATATATATATATATATATATATATATATATATATATATATATATATATATATATATATATATATATATATATATATATATATATATATATATATATATATATATATATATATATATATATATATATATACAATAGACACTATTACTTTTGTTTGTCAACATTTTTTTATAAGAGTATCATAAGTTTCATTCATTGGATTCCAAGTCCAATTCTCTCAATATTTATTTAACTTTACAGAAGGGCTCATTACTAAAGTTGAACTACCAGACTGAAGGCTTCACCATGCAAAACGCAACTATTTTTGTTGGAACGGCGCCGGAGTTGGAATTAGCACTTTATACTGTTTGCTTCCATGCAAGGCCTAACAACTGGTGTCCTATATCTCTTGGTGGAGCCAAATTCTTCATTTTAACTCATTCCTTCAGATATTTCGGAAAAGACTTGATCGATTTAGGATTTCCAGCATTTTAAAACTTGAATGTTTTCATAATAAATATTCAGGGAAATACTACAATCGTATTTAAATTATACACGAAGTCAATTATTAAATAGATTTTTGTAATGCGTTTGTATTTAAAATAAATTTAATCGATTTTTATAGTTATATAAGTATAATATACCAACATTAATTTAACATAGATCTCTAGTCAAAATATTATTCTAAATTTAATTCAATAATAATAATTCGTATTTCTATTGATAATAAAAGAAAATGTATCAATTATTAAATGGTTTTAAGAGGACATTCTAATTTCTCGGATTTAAAAAAATGATTTGTTTTTATTCCCTAAATCAATAGCTATTTACGTGTAGATATGTTTCCAAAGTTACAGATTGATTATCCATGTAAATAGATCTAGAGTAGAGTTTACAGCTGCACGTATTTTCAGAGCACGAAAACTTTAAGTGTGTTCTTCTTGAAACGACTTTTTATGTGTGGCGGATGTAATAAAAAAAACTACTAAATGAATCGGTCCAAAATGTTAACATATTGTTCTACACATTAGTGGTTATTGCATGAACTACAATTATAATGATTTGTGATTACTTTTCCATATATTAAATCAATTAAATATAAGAAAGAGCTACTATTGGTACTTTTGACTTTCAAAGGCCGCCATTTTGAAAATTGTAGCCTAAAATCGTTTTACCTAGTTCATGCGATACCCATACATGCAAAGAATAAGAATATTTTTGTTATATTGATTTTAGTTAATACAGTCGACTCGGATCACATCCGCCATCAAGGCATCTGGATAAGAAGGCGTCATTTTGACGTAAAAATACTAGTTTAGAAAAAAAGAAAATATTTTTTCTAAATTTTTTCTTGTATCTGTATTTAAGGGCACTAAAATATATAAGAAAAAGTTTAAAACCTTAAAGTCTTAATTTATCATAACAAAAAATCTCTGAACATTGGTTGAATTGTCTGCCGAGAAAGTAGAATGTCCCCTTAATAGTATTTATTAGTCTATAATAGAATAGTACCTATAATATAATAGTTTAGTATGAATTCAGTATAGAGGAAGGTCGTACAGTATAAACACTCATAGCTATTTTGACTGTTCATTTTGATCAGAGTAAATAAAATTAATTTTCCGAAAAAGAATTTATATCACTTGTAGGGCCCTTTTTAAAGAAAAAAATTTAGTAAAAAAAAATTATCTGAAGTCAAATATGATTGGTAAAATTATTTACCTATGAAAATGCAAAAATGACGATTTTAAGATTTCTAAAAAATTGGGTCCAGTATGAACACCCATAGTCAATTTTAACTATTGCAAAAGATTTATTGTTTGAATTATGGCCCTTGCTGAAGAAAAAAACGCTGCCAACTGCTTTGGCACTATGCTTTTTTAAAGAGAATTTAATTGAAATTATTATATAAATAAGGAATTACTGCGCAGTACCGCCCATCATAATTATTTTCCTGCCTAACTATTTTCATTTAGAAACTTGTTCCCTACTGAAAAACGAATATTTTTCAATAAACATATTATCGTACATATCGCATCTTATTTCATAAGAGTCTTCAGTTAGCGATGTATCATTGATTCTAAAATCTATTTTTATCTATAAAGTCGAATAAAACCTATACTTAAAAAGGATTGATTTTTTTTTCTTTCATTGCAAAGAAATGCATAAGTCACAAAACCGCATCATTTTTTAAAATCACTTATTTAAAATTTTACTACTATTTAACATATACTATTTTACAAATTTCATCATCAAAATAGTATAAGAATTATAATTTTTCACATATTATAATAACTGATAAACGACTCATATAGTCATTTCCGGTACTAAAATAAAAGATGTTATGAGTACTTTATTCTGTATAAAATTCGCTTCCCAAAAACTATACCTACATTAAAAATTAAAAATACCGAAATTTGAAAATTCTTAAATTCTGAAAACTGACCATAAAAATAAATTTATTGATCATTTTTGCTGAAACTTTCAAATGCATACTGGGTATTGATAGCAAACAGATGTGCAACGTTTGGGAAAGTTACACCGCAGATTCAACGAATGGTGATACGCCACGTACTACACTGATAGAAACAAGCAATTATTACTATTACCCGAGACCCAAGGAATACGCGCGCATTAGAAGCGCAGAAGATTGAAAGTAAGTCTATTTCCCCATGTTTTTTCCCTTCCTCTACCTAGCACTGCCGCGCAGCATTGTGCATGTCTACTGCGCGTGTTTTGTCGCTATGCGATTGGTTTGGAGAGCCAAGTAAATACTGCTTGGGTCCTCCCGGGTAGAGACAACTGTTTACTTCATTCAGTGTAATACTCACCCACACATACATACATGCACCCGCACACGCACACACGCACGCACGTACACACGCACATTCATACAGACATTTTATAAAAATATTTTGATTCCGAACGTGTCAAACAATGTTTCTATAATGATTTTAGCATAACTTTTTTTTACCATCACAAAGCTTGATGTATGAGGAAGCAAAACACCTATCAAACTATTTCTGCTTAGACTGTTTGTAAAAAAGCTGTGGGTACTTGTAGATATAGAGTTTACAGATGTATATGCAAAGCTGTATTGAATATAAAAATATATTTTGAAAATAATATTGTCTTACATATTATTGATATATAAAAAAAATATATATGTACCTAAGTATTTACGAGCGGCAGCATACATTATAATTAAAATTACTTTTACATAATCTCATGCTTCTGCATTTGACTAATATACTTATGGGCATAATATTTCTTATAAAGCACATAATTAATATTTCATGTTAAAAAAATCTTAATCGTCTATATCAATAAATTGGAATTTCTCCTCGATAAAGGAGATGTCACTTCCTATAACTTTTCCGACTTGGTATCCAGGTATTAATACATCCATTTTTAAAATAACCATTACTGATCTAAAATGTAAAAATAATATAATTCTTTAATTAAACTTAAGTATTTTTTAAAAGCTCTATAATTCCACTTTGGCGTGTTTTGAGGATTAAAGAATTTTGTTATAAGGTCGGTGCTGGTAATATGGTCACGCAGTTAAAATGACCACTTACAAGAGATCTCGCTTTATGAAATATTCTAGGGTGCCATACTGATATTAATAACTCCTACAGTATATGTATTGCGTCAAAAGATGTTACGAGGCAAGTCAACCCCGATGCTGGCGCTTTCTAGTTACAAGATACTGTCATGCTTACACGCGAAAGCATGACGCTGATTTTTTAGCAGTGCTTGCAGGTCAAGAAACCATTTTTGTCATCATGATAATGAGCTAAAGAATAATCGTACGGTACATAAAATGGTAGCTTTTTTTACGTACTTGATGATGCATGATAAGTATTTGCCATAGATTGCATTTACGATATGAAAATTGCAACTTTCATTGATCCTTATCGGTTGATAAAATGATTATACGAATGCATTGCAAGGCAAAAAAAAGCAATCGACGTAGTTAAAAACGGCGATTACTCCTTTAATATTCCTAGGCATACTAATCCCTAAAATACAGACACCAAGGCGTATGCACAGCTCCATGATGGTTAAATAACACAGAAAGGAAGTCTCTGCTAGGCTGTTCTTAACTTTTTGATGTACTTACTATACCATTTTACCATTAAAACTGATAGGTGGCCATTTTACCGACACTGTTGATAAAATAACCAATTTTTAACTGTTTACAATTTCTTCAATTATAATTCAGAAAGTGATTTTTTTGCAAATAGAACTCATGAGTTATGAGAGATAGTTTCCGAAGCCTTAAAACCCTATATAATATATGTTTACTGGGAACTGAAAGTTCCTTAATAGGTGGCCATATTACCTGCGCCCCTCTTATATTTCAATCATCAATGTGTGGGAGACAAATATTTATAATTAATAAGGATTAATACTGACATTTGGTTAGTAATATCCTATCAAATTGGTAAACACTAATAAATTACTATAAAAAATTATGATATTAATTTCAAATTAAACTGGAATTATTGGGTTTTCCAAAAACAATAAAACAGTTCTTATTTAGTAAGTATTAAAAAACATTACTAACCTTTGTTGTCCATTATTCTTTATCTCGGTAATGACATGTTTATTGATCCGAACAATACTGTATTCGGTCAAGACATTCGATTGAACCAGGTGGTTTAATGGAGTGCCTAACATTATAAATGAATTCAAAGTGCGCCCATCAGATATTTTCAGTCTGTATCTATTTGTGTCTTCTGACAAATTTGCAAAATTAGTCAACTTCTTTATAGCCTGTATAAAAAGATTTAAATTACAAAGGGTTAACTTGAATGAATATTAATATCTGTGGCTTCCATGCATAACCACTTAAGGTGGATTCAGCGATGGGTACCGTATCAAGTGAGGGCCTCATGGAGGAGGGCTTACACAATACAAGACAAGACTATATTTGACTAAATATTGACTTGTTCTTAAAAAATTTTGACTATGTTAATCTCGTCTTGTTCTTGTTCAATTCTTGTAAACGAAAATATTGTCTTGGTCTTGTATTGAAAATTTTTAGTCTTGGGTATCAGTCTTTTGACATTTAAATCTTAAATTATAAATAAACTTAGTAACCACTTAAAAGAAAAGTAAAGGAAAAATAAATTCAAAGAATTTGAATTCATCGTAATGAATCATGATTAATATAAATTAATAAAACAGGTGCTCATCGGCATGCAAACTTTTCATAAAAACATCTAAATATTGGTGGCTTTAGTGCACGCCCTGTGAAAAACTAGTTTTTATCAAAATTACAGAGCTGGCTTCTAATATTTAAAAGTGAAACCTGGTACCATAATATTATCCAATGGGTCCCTGTACTCGGGATATGAGTTAATTTCATTCAAATATGCATTATTTTAATGAAAAAACGTACCTCTTCTTTTGAACAACAACTCTGCAATATTTTATGCTAACAAAATTAGTTCAAAAGTAAATTAAAGTAGGAGCATTAACAAACAACTGCAATTTAAGCTTAGTTTCGTATAAAAAGTATTATTCTGATGCAAATTTGAAGATGATGACCAATAATGCATGAATATTCGATGAATTTTAGCTCTTTAGTTCGATGATTTTTCATGCATTTTTAATCACCGCCTTCAAATGTCAATAACTTTGAATCAGAATAGTATTCTTATACTAAACAAAACACACATACAGTTCATTCCACCTACTTTAATTAGCTTTTTAGATAATCATTCTAGCATAAAAGTTTGCAGAGTTGTTATCGAATCGTTATTGAAATACCGCATATTTGAAGCAAAATACCTCATATCTTGAGAGCTTCATTTTTAAGTACCGGAAACCCCCTTTTCAAATTTGATAAAAAATTGCTTTCCACATGGAGTGTACTATCCTTGTTAGTATATAAATTCTCAACATGGGTTATGGTGTTTTACAAAAAATTTTAATTGTATCCGCACTGTATAACTTTTTCTTAAATGCTAATTAATTTTAAATAATATTTAGATTACAAGAAAGTGATAATGAAAAAGTGATTTAGCAGATACTTATACAATTTTTAATGCAACATTTATCAGAAAGTGGAAGATCTGTATGTCGCTGACATTTAATAAGCTAAAGTATATAGTTACAAGCAGGATTTTTACCTATTCACTCGCTTCATTTTAAAAATGATTTAAACTTTATTCTTAAAATCACTCCAAGAGTAAAAATAAAAAACCTAAAACCCACATATTAAAATCAAGATCATCAGCAATAAATACACCGAGCGCAGGACTATAAAAACGGAAACCAAAGCAAAATAGATAAAAGAAATTAAGAACGTAAAAGAAACGGAGCATTTACTCGGAGCGGTTCAAAATGTCACTCACAAAAAGTCTTTTTTATCAATTTCGGTTTTAATTTTGGTTTTTTGGTTTCCAGTTTCTGGTTTACATATTTGTTGCTCTTGGCCTTGGTTTCCATACGTGAATATAATTTTTTTTATTTTGACTCATTGCTCATCTCGGAAATCTGTTATGGTAAATCGTTCACAAAATCTTATATGATTAGCAATACAGTGAATCTACCTACTAACATCTGATTAGAGTTAATTTAAATATTTAAATAATTTTAATAAATGACGTATATAAATTAATATTTAGTTTAAGCAGTTATATCTCGGAAATCTATTATGGCAAATACGTTCACAAAAGTTTAGATGATTAAGAATTCAGTGAATTTTCGTATTAACATATGATAACAGTTAATTTTAATATTTAAATAATTTGAATACATTACTTACACAGAAAAAATTGCTGTGATAAGGATTATTACCTATCGTTCTGTAATTTTAGTAAAAAATTATCTTTTATCAATCCATCAATGATAAAAAGGCACACCCTTTTTGAGGTATTATTTAGAAAGAGTTATAGCAATTTAAAATGAATTTATTAGAACAAAGAATTTTATATTGGAACAATTAATTTAGTTTGAGGAAGCTAAGTGCCAATGAATTGGCAGCGGCTTTTTAATGACGTAAAGATGATGATCTTACATCAATATTTTTAAAAAGTCAATAAAAGTTATTTAAATTATCTTATAATAATTACATGACCTCAAAGTTAGGTACAAAATTACGATTAAGGTGGTTCTTTTCGAATTCCGAAGTCAATCGAGTGTGTTTTAACAAAAATATTGTTCAATGTATGGAAAAAATGTTTATTAAATTGATTTATAATTTTTACGATATTTCGTAATTGCTGCAATAAGAAACATTATATGTCGTCTCATAAATAATATTTTTACGTTAGTATGACTTTATGATTACGCTTTGAGGTTAAAAAAGTATGCACTTTTGGCATTTTCATTCTTTTTATAACAAATATCTTTTTAATTAGTTCGGCTTCCTACATTTTTGATTGAATCATTAGAAGGTACGAATTTTGAACTTTAATATCCTATTTTTCTCCTGCAGCGTTAGTGAAAAGTATATTAATATTAGTGCTCGGAATTGAGCGATTGCCGGCTATTCCTTATAAAAAGTGTAACACAAGGCAACTTTCAAGTAATCATTCCTAGAAAATTTGTTCGGCAATCGGGGTTAAAAAAAACCTACGATATTCTTTGAAGTCTAAAGAACAACGTATATTTTTTTCATAATATTCTCCAATATATACTTGGGTTTAAAGAGAAACAACTTAACAAATTTATTTTAAGAATGTTGTTAGAATTTTAGAATATCCTAAGAAAGTTTGGTAACGAACTTCGATAGTTATGGGCCTATGAAGTGAGCGCATCGCAGCGTGGTGGTATCAGTACCAAAAACTTTAAACAAGTTTATCTCAAGATGATTTTTTCTTTATCTGCAGATTGGATAAAAGAAAACTTATTCAATCAATCGGTCTGAAATTTTTTGAGGATCATCTGCAAACCGTGGGTCGTAGTAGAATTATATCTTTTGAATGAATATTTCATACAATTTTGATAACTTAATTCTTAAAAAAAAAAAACAGCTCTAAAATAGCTAATAATATTGAACGGACGCAATTTTGTTTAATTTTGGCATACAATGTCGTTTGAGTTACTCATGCAGATTAAGAATCCTTTGGCATTTTTTGTTGTAGATAAGTCTACGAACCAAAATCTGTGCCGCAGCCGAAATTCATCTTAATTTTCATTTTTAAGGCGTTAATTTCCATGTTTATATTTTGTAGTCATTAAATAAAGAATCCTCAAAGGTTGTTTAATTTTCGACCAAAACATAAGAATACTCCCTTAATATATCTATTCATTGGATAGTTACGAACAATTGTTTGAACAGAACTTATATAAACAAATCTCGACAATTATGTTTGTAGCAAGTATCAATAATGGTACTAGCAGTTTTTTCATGATTTTTATCTGAAATAATAATGTCGGATAACGAATTAAAAAATATAGTGTTATCAAATTCGTTCATTTTGTCAATATTCTTTTTGTATCTTTATCTGAGCATTATTATTAGATATAAAAATCACAAAAAATATGCTAGTACCATTATTACATCCGGCCCTTCAATTATGCAACGGCAAATTTTCGTAATATTTTAAATGGTCTTGTGACGGTCACATGACTCATTCATTCGCTTATGAAATCGTTCACATACGCATTCATTCACTTACACAAACATTGACTCTCTTACGTCGTCACTCACATACTCATGCAATAACTCACGCACTCATTAACACACGCACTCTCCCTCACTCACGCTCTAACTCACTTACATACTCATGCAGTGACTGACTCACACACTTATGCACTAATTCACGGATTCATTGCCACACAAACTAAATACCACACTGCCGCACTCAAATATACTTATTTATGCATTTGGTCACTCATACACGAATTGACTCTTTCGCTCTCTCACTCATGTACATACGTGTACTCACTTGCGTATTTATTCACTCAGCATTCAACAAAGATATGTTCTTTGGGAAGCAAAGTTTTTACGCAGTAAAGTCTTTATAATATTTTTTATTTTGAGACCGGAAACTATTTGATATCTGTTGTATTGCATTTATTATAATGTGTGATTAAGATGTTATTTATAGTTCTATAACTCGAAAGTTATATACTAAAAGTCAATAAATTTTTTACTAAATATTATTTTTATATAGAACTATATTCTTGTAAATCTTAATTAAAGTCATAAGATTTACTGATTCATGATTAAAAAAAATGTCAAAAAGTTGAGTTTTTATAGAGTGATAGAAGGATAGAGAGATAATGAACGTATAATACTTTTTATTTCAACACAGGAAGCTATTTATTATCATTTGCTTTTTATTTGTAATACTGTGTGAATAAGATTTTTTTTATAGTTCTATAACTCGAAAATTATATTCTATAAGTCAATACATTTTTTACTGAATATTAGTTTCATAACTGTTGCAACGCCGTCTCCGTAAGCGGGTTCTGGGCGTAGTCGTCCAGAGCGGACGGGTGGGTGCCTATCACCACTACACAGCGCGTCCTCAGGTTGCGGATAGAGGAACGACCCCTGAGAAAGAGGTTAGCTGCAAATAAACTGAATAAGCAGTCGCCGACAGCCGATAGGCCCATGCGTGGGTGTGATGAGCCCGCACTAGCGAACGCATTCATCTAGAAACACTACGCAAGCACCACAACAACTACAAACACTATACAAAATCTCCTATCTTACTTTCTTCTTCTACCTTACTCTGTAATCTATTTTTTTTACCACACATTTCAAACAAAAAATGGGCCAAAAATCCTGCTGTCGTGGAGGTTTGCGGGAGCGATGACAACTGTCCTGAGAGGGGATGTGTAGAATGATTCGCCACCTGGTCTTACACGGCAACAAAGCCAGCGAATGCGCGCTGCCTTGCAGGGGGGCGTTAGGATATGAGAATGAAACCGAGTGTGTCTGACCACGAGTTGACTATGTCCTCGCCAAAGTCGGAAAGCTCTCATACTTAGTTCTAGGGAGGTATGAGGGTTATCACCCCTAGACGGATGGACTCACCTGCGATCGGAACAGGATCCAAAACGCGCGGGTTTAACTTACTATCATGGCTCAAAGAATACAAAACCGAACCAAAACCAAAAGGAACTTAAGAGTGGGAACCTGGAATGTACGCAGTCTACACAGAGCGGGCGCGTTCCGGGAAATCATAAATGAAACCAGGAGGTACAATTTAGATTTGGTAGCAATACAAGAAACCCGATGGAAAGATAACGCGATGCTAGGATCCGGTAACTTCACCTTTTTATATGGGGGCGCGAGCGGGCATTCCCTAGGCACCGGATTTCTTGTTAACAAAAGCATCATACATTCCGTTAAAAGTTGCAATTTCGTGAATGACCGACTCTCGAATATCATCATCGAAGGAGCGTGGTATAATTATGTGGTTATTAACGTCCACTGTCCTACGGAGGACAAAGAGGAAGAAGTCAAAGATCTTTATTATGAAACTTTAGAGCAATTAATCGATCAATTCGCGTCTTACGACACCAAAATAGTAGTGAGGGATTTCAATGCTAAAATAGGGAAAGAGGAAATGTTTAGGCCCACTATAGGCAAAGAAAGTCTGCACGAAACCAGCAACGATAACGGTATTAGGGTCATAAATTTCGCGGCCGCAAAAGATCTTATAGTCAAGACCACACAAGGCAACGTGGACATCGCCGGACGGGGACACGCACAATCAAATCGATCATTTTCTTATTGATAAGAGGCGCCACGCCAATGTACTCGACGTAAGGACCTATAGGGGGGCGGATTGCGACTCGGATCATTATCTAGTAGTGGCCAAATTAAGAGCCAGATTAGTAGCCGGTCAAAATAGTAAGCGAGCGAACAAAGTAGAAACCTTTGATATTGGAAAACTACGACGCGGGGTAGAGCGAATCAAGTACCAAGTAGAAGTTAGCAACCGATTTCAGGTGCTCGAGGAAACGGATGCACAGACGGGAGTAGATGACGATCCGAACAGGTTATGGGGGGCTATCGAAAAACTATAAAATAAGCCGCGAACAAAGTACTGGGTAAGAAAAAAAGGCCGAATAGCAAACCATGGTTTGACGAAGAGTGCGAACTCTGGTTTGAAAGGCGCAAGAAGGCTAAATTAGATAGCGTACACAATGAAAGCGGTAGGGCCATAGAAGAATACCATGAAATAAGAAAGCAAGTGGGTGTGATTTACAGAAACAAGAAGCGCGAGTATCAGAAAAATTAAATTAGAAAAATAGAAACTAATAGTAGGGAAAATAATCCGCGCGAGATGTACAAAGGAATAAACGCTATTAGGAAGGGTTTTCAGAGTAGATCGCAGTTAATGAAAGATAAGGACGGGAACCTCGTGACAAGCGAAAATGAACTATTGAAATTATGGAAAGACTATTTCGATAAGTTATTAAACGTGCATAAAAACTCCGAATCCATCATCATACCGATCTTTAAAAAGGGAGATAAAACAGACTGCAATAACTACCGGGGAATCTCACTGTTAGCTACCTGCTACAAAGTTCTGTCAAACTTGGGGGTGAGGCGTGGGTCGAGGCGCAAAAATGGAATATTGCAGGTTTTTGTTGAATTCTTATTGGAAATGGGTGTTAAATAAATGATAATACAGAATGTAAATTTGAAATAAAATAACTTTCGTTTATTCAAACTCGCACAAGCAAGGAATAACGTCAGTAATGTACGACTGCTCTAGCTAGATGCTCTAGTATGACTAAAAACACTTGACAAAAGGGCATAAGAGAATATTGGGGCTAACGCATATAGTTCCCCACTCTTTTCTATATCTCGTATTTCAGTTTATGTCTTTGGGACATTTCTTAGTAAGTCGATTCATTTTTGTACAAGCATGTAGTAGTGTATAACTACAGTTACACACAGACGTATGCTAAAGCATAGCGATATTCCAACATTTATTCTCATAAAATTTTATTTCCGGAGGTTTCCAAGGATACTCAACAAGATGCGGAGGTCATAAATCGCTGTTTCTGCGTATGTGGTGTTGGTGTGAAGGTGAAGGTGCAAAAATGGAATACTGCAGGTTTTTGTTGAATTATCATAAAATTTTATTTTTGGGAGTTTTCGAGGATGCTGATCGAGATGATGCTGAGATCAGAGATCGCTGTTTCAGCGTATGTATGGGTGATGCAAGGGTGGCGGCACAAATTTTGAATATTGCAGGTTTTTGTTGAACTCTCATAAAATTTTAGTTCTAAAGGTTTTAAAAAATTGAATATCGCAGGTTTTTACACACTCACATTCAGGCACATATTTCCTCGCACACGCACAGTAATCCACGCACACGCTCCCACACATACACACCAACCCACGCACACGCTCCACATACACGCCCACCCTCACATAACGCGAAAGTAAACCAGTAGTCCTTTTATTTGGACTATGCAAAATGTAAATATGGAATTCTCAATGTTCGTTTTACATGATATTGGCTTTATTATCATTGACAAGGCTCACGATGGTGATTATTCATAGTACGTGAACAAACGCACACACTACCCACGCACTCACTTCCACACACACAAAGACACACACACACACACACATAGACGCACACATACACACACACAAATACACCAAACCACGCATATATACAGCAACCGACGCACACGCTCCTACACACGTGGCCCTCACGTACACTCTTTCACACATACACACACACACATCCGCAAACGATCCCACAACACGCCCACGCACAATCTCCCATACACATACCCACACATAATAAACCCACGCTCCCTCATATACACCCACACAGACGTCCTTACACACTCACACCAACGCCCACGCTCCCACACACACGCTTCCATATACACACGAATACCAACTACCAACTCACACATATGCTCTCACACACATTCGTACGTGCATTCGTTTCCATGCATACGCTCGCACACTAACTCACGCACACGCTCTGTCTCACACATTCTCACACTAACCCACGCACGCGCAGCCAACCGACGCTTACGCTCCCACACACATGAACACGATCATACATACACACACTCATACACATGTACACGCACACCAACCCATACACGCCACCCAGTACAGAGACTCCTTACGCACGCGCTTCTCACACACATACCTGCACATTCTCTCACATACATAAAACCACATACACCTGCACACCAATCCACGCATACTTTTCCGCACACACCTACACCCACGCATACGCTCTCATACACGGGCACCAACCCACGCACACGCCTCCACACATACATACACCTGTCATGCTTCTACACGTACCCACTCGCACACACCCTTACGTTCACGCTCTTATACACTTACACCCACGTACACGCTCTCACGCACAGTCTCCCACTCACACACACCGACACACTCGCTCCCATACACACACACGGACACCAGCCCACACAAACGAAGTGAAAAACGAAGTGTGCGAATCATGCCCGACAGAGGCATCGCGGCCGTCAATGCCTTCCTTATTCTTATGCATCCATAACCCCTGTTAGTTCCAAGAATTTTATATTTTTAAATCACTTTAAAAATAGACGAATATATACTTTTGGTATATACTGTTTGGTAAAAAGTGACCTCGCCGTTCTCGAGATATAAGCGAAAAAAAAATTAAAAAAACATAATTTTAATATCTCAAAAAATAAAAGATCTCATGATGTGAAAATGTACAGGTCATGAAATAATAAGAAGCTACATTTTTGTAAAGTTTCAAATATAATGAACTGACGATTCATTTCAGTTATCGTCAAAGAAAATAAATTAATTATTTTTACAAATTTTTTTATTTTGTCAAAAGAAAAAGGTCAATACTCAAAAACTGTTCTGAAAATCTTAAATTTTCTCAAAAATTCTCTTCATAGGTTTCCGAGATACAACCGTTTAAACAAAAAATGACGTTTTCGTGTATAACAAAAGAAGGGAATGACTTTATCCAAACTTTCAGGTCGGAAAAGTTAGATAATTTTATGATCTTTAAAATGCCTTTTCGCTGAATCGATGATATTATCGATTATTCTAATGAACCACAGAATCCAAAAAACTGAACCCCAAAAATCGAAAATCCGCAATAAAAATTAAAAAATATTGAAAAACCAAATAATATTTTTGAACCTTCAAATATTAAGGTTCATTGTGTATATGCAGAGCAAAGCTGATCTACGTCCAGGCACATACACACATACACATACACGCACACACACACAATACCTACACACATACGCACGCGCATACGACCGCACTCACGCACGCACGTACGCACGCACGCACGCACGGACACACACACGCACTCACACACGCACATATGGATGCACGCACGCACACACGCATACTCACACACACATGCATAATCTGGACAGATATTTTCTAAAAGTAGTAGGGTGGACGTACCGTTTCTGGCCACCTTAAGCTTTTTTTTGACTTTCGAGAACGTATTTACTACAGTAAAATATAATATTTAATCATTCCACAAAATTATACATATTATAAAACACATGTATTTGATAATTGTATTGTTTGTTTTAAGAAAAACCCTCAGGAAGTTTCACAAATAGAAAAACTAATATAAACTAATATATACTCATTTTTCACCGTTTTTGGCCACCTAATCACTAGTTTTGACCATAGAAAGATACCTGTTTTGGCCACAATCTAAATTGATGTTTACGATTAAAATATTTTCGTATTATCAATTATTACCAATTAAAACGCATACATTTAACAATAAAGTAGTTATTTCTTGTAAATGTTTGGATTTAATCTATTTTAAAATGTTAAATTATATATATTTTGTGCGCTAAAGTACAAATATACGTAAATCTCGTTTATTAATCTAAAAATCGTTAAAATGATTATTTTTCTTTCTTAGAACAGTTTTTCCTATCTTCACAATGCTACAAAATGCGTTTCTACATTAAAATTGATTTAATTCGGAGAAATTTCGAGGAATTAAATATAACCTATTATACTCGTAACATATAACATGCTTTTGATGCCTCTAGTATTTTACTTAAGGGGAGGGTAGGGTTTTCATGCTAAAAAAACACTTTTTTGCGAATTTTTTTAGAGAACTGGGTTGACCAAATTTATTCAAACCTTTTGTACACTTTTAAGCATCATTTCAACAACATTCTCAAATTTTTTCATGCAATTATGTCGGCAAATAAGCCGGTGACGGAGCATTTCTCAAAACGCCTTTTGAAAAAGATGATTTGCGGTGATCACTGTATCTCGGCCAAAATTACCTATAACCAAAATTTCGGTAAAATTTAATTAAAACATCACTAAATCCTCCCCCCAACGGTTTCTAAATGTATTTTTTTTTTCATTTTTATACGTTTTATAGCAGTTTGAATCAAAAGTTGCGATTTTTAACTAAAATTTTCATACGAACCGTTGGGGGGGGGGGGGGGGGGGAGGTTTATTATACCTAGAAACTGTATACCAAATTTGGTGTAAATCGGTTAAACGGTTCTGAAATGACAATGATCACGGACTTTGGAAAAGTGGTTTCGAGAAAAACGCGTTTAAAGTTTTTAAGTATGAAAAAGTTAAGAAAAAATCTTTTTTTTTTAACTTACACCGAGTCATCGATTCCAGCTCCATAAAGGACATTTCCTGCTGCAACATTGTTATCCTCAGCTTCTTTTTTTTGCAATCTACACAAAATCCTGACCTCTTTAGTCTGCTGTTCAGCTTGAAACTCTGCCTTACTTATCCGACAGTTATCTTCCAATCTTGTATAATCGTGCGCGCTTGGTCTAACGCTGATACCCATATCGGACAAAAAGGTAAGTAAAGCATCTGCGCCTTCATTGAACGTACTTGCAGCTATATACGATGCCAGTTCTACGAGTTTTTTGCTACCAGGTAACTTTTTCGGTGCAACTTTCCAAATCAACTGGTTAAGACTCTCATTGGCGTTTTGGGTAAAAACCTCCGACACATCTTTTTAAGAGTTCGTCCTTGCTCAACTCTTCGTAGATTGGTTTTAGAGCTTCAATAACGTCTTGTGGAAGTGGAGAGTATGCATGCTTAAAGTTTTCTACCCCCGTTGTGGCCAAAGCTTTTTTATAAGGACACCACGAAGTTATTTCATTTTTTGCACCGAATCGCAATTGTGTCTAATAGCTGCTCCATAGTATCTACTTAAATTGTCGATCATTTTTCCGGTGAGTTTTCCCTTACCGCCAAGGACTTTACTCCTACGTTTTTTACCAGCGTTTTTTCCTGTTTTTACGACTGTTTCTTCAACAGTATTTTTAACAAGGTCACGCAAACGTCTCCCCATTCTTTTTTGCACGTGTCCGATGCACTCCTTTTTACTAATAACAAAATCTTTACCATATGGCTGTGCTTTGACTAAATTACCGAATGTCTTACTATCTCCGTCTCCAACATAATTACCAATCTTTGTTCCATACTTCTCTTCGGAGCGGCTGAACATGTCTATTACTGCTCCCACTTCCATATTTCCTGATGGACCCGCGTGGTTGACTTGGCATTCACCGTTATTTACATGCTCTTCATGCCATTCTTCAAACTCAGCTGTATTTAACTTTTTTTCCCATAATTTGCACTGTTGACAATATAAACTGCTAGTTTGAATATCAATTACCTTGCCAGTCCAGTAGCCTATCAACGAAGTTACACCATATAAAGAGCTGAAACCTTGCTTCTGACAGGTTCCATCTCCCGAAACGGTCAAAACATCAGATTCTGAATTTTCCTTCGTTATTTTTATTTCTTCTTGTGCAGCGGAAAGGAGAAACTTTTCAGCAGTAGTTTGTACAGAAGTTGCGATCATGGATATATTACTTAAGTAAGATGTTTTGGATAAAAAGTGACTTGAAATGTCCATTAAGCCGCAGAATTTATTACACCCTGCTAAGCCTAAACCTAATGCACGCATTGTAAAGGCAAATCGAGTGTTAATCTCGTAGCGGTGACCAATTTTTTCACTCGACGGTATGTAGCGTGGATTGCAATTGGAGCACTTCACTTGTCTCTCAAAACCAAGACCTTCTTTTTTACAACATTGAAACACAACTTTTCCATCGCATTCAGCACACTTAACTACACTTGAAATTGAAGAAAATACTTGTAAAAAATCAATAATTCTGAAATGTTTTTCAGTATCTTCTACTACACTGTCACTCGTATTCAAGTTAATTTTTTTAGATGACGCGCTCTTAGTCGTAACTGTATCGTCGGATTTGTTCATTGGGTTAGGCCTTTTTCTCGGTCTACTCAAATAAATTCTTGAGCTATTCCGATCCTCTCGCGAAACTTTTGAATTTCTCGGTATTTTATAATTAAAGAAACAATTTCACGAGCACTATTATAAAGTCACTGCGTGGTACGCGATCGAACGAAGGTTCAACGGTCAACTGACGCTTCTCTTTCTATATAAACACGTATATAGCATGTATATAAGGCTTCAACTGCTTCTCCTTACTAAATACGACCTTTTTAAAACATGAAATCGGAACAAAATGATCACAGAGAGAATAAACTGTATACCTGCTCCTCAGCTACGCGCTTCGTTTTCGAGCGCCTACAGCTGCTGCGATTACACTTCGAGGATAGGGAACTAAAAGGTCTATAACTTCTAGAGTTTTGCTCCGATCGATTTGATTTTGGGACAACATTCTTAAGATGTTATACTACAAGAAAAAGCAAAAAAAAAGAAATCGATTTTTCGAAAGTGCAAAATCCTACCCTGACCTAAATTAACCTTTTTTCTGACTAAAAAAGTAGTCTGAAATCATATTATCTATTTCCTAGACTTAAAAAACTTAAAATAATCGTGTAAAACGTAAACCTGATGTATTTTTATGACTGAGATACTATGGCCAAAACTGGTATATTAACGTTTTTGTTGTACCACCTCTGGTCGCCCCTTTATTTTCTATAAAATTGCATGTTTCTTTGTGATTTTTAAATCTATTTTTAATATTTTTACCTAATTAATTGTGCCTATGCAGTTATTTTTGACCGTAAATGATATTACTAAGTAATATAGACATTTTTGTAATCTGCTTCTCTTGTCTATTTGCGTAAGAAAATGCCATTTTCGGTACAGCTAAAACTAAAAGTATTTCTTCTGTCAAAATATACTGAGCAACTGTACCTTCAGTATTACACAATATTTTAATACTTAAGAATCACGTTAATGCCGAAGTTGTATGGAATTCGACAGTTAAAACTTTTAAAATGATTAGAATTATGTTAGATGGCCAAAACAGGAACACTGGACACAAACTCCAACTGGACACAAAGGGCAATTCACCCTATGCCGTAGGCGGCCGAGAATTACACGAGTGCTCAAATCATCATCCGAGTCTGAAAAAGCCCTTTCCACCCATGCATGCAAAGGGAATGGAGAATAGGGCACTTCGAGTCATTCACTAGACCTCAGAAATAAAAGAAGTAAATTTTAAATTCAAAAATTTTTAAACATTCGAAATTTGAAAAACAAATTAAAATTTGGAAAAAGTTCAAATTTTTAAATAAATAAAGTTTTGAAAAAATTTTTAAACAATTTTGAGAGCTTTTCAGGAGCAGAAGAGAATGTACATTACCTAACAAGCATGAAAAGGGCCTTTTTCACGCACATGTTGAGAAAACATTTTTCTAACATGTTTTTAGTAAAACTTTTTTTACTGTCACAAAGTTTCTTCTTTGATGAAGCAAAAATGGCAAGAAGTTGAAGTAGATAAATTAGGAGAGTTCGACGGCACTTGGGTTCGTGCCTGGGCTGCTCAGTTAGTAACCCAGGAACCAGTTTTACCGACGATCGATAATTTGCCTACCGGTCGTTAAACCAACTTTACCCACAACCGATAACCCAAGAATCTACATTACCGACCTATATATAACCCATGAATCTACCTTAGCGACTGAGGGTATTATCGGTAGTTCTGGGCCGGGAATTGAAATTTTTGAATTGTCAACGGCGGTGGAAGAAACCCCATGGCTGGGTCGGTAAACCAGGTTTACCTTAAATCCAGGAATCTGCACTACCGACCTAGCGTATTATCGATAGCTCTGGGTGGGAAATTTAATTATTTGAATTTCTAATCATTAGGATGCTGGGTGCAGGATGTAGGATGACGGATAGATCTCCTTCCATTGCTGATGGAGGTCGGTAACCCAACTTTACCCTCAACTCAGGAATCTGCATTACCGACTGTGGATATCCCACGTGTATTATCGATATCTTTGGATAGTAAACTGTATTACCGATTGAGGGTAAACATAATTTGTCATAGGGTTTTTTAGGAGAAGGAGTGAAGGCCCTAACCATCTGTGAGGTACAACCACAACCACATCTAATAGATACCTCTCCATCAACCTTCATCTCCTTATTCACACACTCCATAGGTGTCTCTTCCAGGTCTGCAAGCTCCATTGTGATTGGGGCAAACCGTTACTAGCTTTATTTTATCCAGCCACTTCTTCTTGAGAGAGATCCCATAACAAGTACTCTGGAGGCGTCTTGTAAGGCTCCTCGAAGTATCTGACCTACCTACCCTGCTGAAAAGATTCTATTGGGAATCGGGTACTTTCCGATACAAATTCCCGATTAAAACCGATTCATTTTTTATTAAATATTTATTGCGACGTGATATATTCTGGTGAAAAAGGTTATTTTTGTAAAAGTTTATGTGTTCTCCAGATATCATTCGTTGTTCTTATATGAACCACTCTTTTATTATTTTTAACTTATTTTTAATAATTAATAGCACTTTTTACAATATATGTTGAATGGGTTTGATTATTTTTTCAATAGGATGATGTCCCATTAAATTTAAAAGTTAAACCGATTAGACGTACATAGTAAAAAACATTATTAAATTTTTATTAAAAATAAGTTAAAAATATGAAAAAAGTTGCTCATATAAGAACAACGAATGATATCTAGAGAACACATAAACTTTTGCAAAAATAACCATTTTCGCATGAATATAGCATGTGGCGATAAATATTTAATATAAAATTAATCGGTTTTAATTGGGAATTTGTATGGGGAAATACCCCATTTCCAATAGAATCTTTTATGCAGGGTAGATACAGGAGTAATCGCCCGATTACCAGGATAATCCGTGATGGTTATACTTCGTGCGCTTTGCAGAAACGTACTAGAGGTTCAAGTGTTGTCATCGTCGTCTTTGAGAGGAACAATCACCAGCTCCTTGAGGATGAAGTCTTCGACGGGTTGCTTGAAGCCTTGCATGTCCTCCTAGTACTCGATCTCGAAGACGAATGATTTTTCGGGGCTCGAATATCTTCTTCTTATATACCGATCTCCCCACTGGTCTAGGACTACTCCAACTACTGTAGGACTACTCCCACCACCTCTAGGAGTACCCCACCACCTCAAGGACTACTCCCACCTCCTCTGGAATTTCGCACACCATCAGCACCATCAGCACCATCAGCACCATCATCACCATCTCTCTCTCTCTCTCTCTCTCTCTCTCTTTCTCTCTCTCTCTCTCAACCAACAAGTTCACACAAGTTTCTTCACATCACCACTCATTGAGATCTATCAGTGAACATTAGAACTTGAATCCAGAATACTGGGTAATTGCACGAATAAGCAGCTTTAAGTGTTGGCGACGTCAAATCGATTGTAGCGTCATATTAAGTATTGTTAACGTAATCTAAATACATCAGTATATATATGTAACTTGCTTTACGTAATTCGCTGAGGATGAAGTGAATCTCGTTATTGTGTATCCCAAATGTATTCATAGCCATGATTACTCGGAGCCGATCGAGTAATATATCCATTTCTCATATGAATCTTCCATATTTGAGTGTTCATTAGAACCAAAATTCGATTGTAAATTTGGTGAACAATGGTAGTGGCAATCATATGACTACTATCATAAGTGGATGGAATAGATTCATCTACACTGCTATCATTGACTCGTGGAGCATTACCAGTCAGAGATTCTTCGGATTCGTCACAACTTACATTTTAACTCTCACAATTCTGATAAATATGGCAAATCTTATACTTTGAAGTCCCATGATATCTTGCAGAATTGGTAGAAGTTAATTTATTAAATTCCAACAGTGTATGGTCGAATCCATCTTTCTGATCTCATCTTCGATTTTTAAATAATTCTTTTTTATTTAATTGACTGTTGAGAGATGGTTCATACACTGACTTTGAAGAGCTAGCAATTGTGTAATTGATGGTAGAATTGAATGGACAGGAATCAGCTCTACTGCTGTCCTGCAGTGAGTTTCTAACCAAAGACTCTTCACATTTTTCAGATTGATCGGGAAGATAAACTTCAGAATTTCGATTAAATTTTCGAATCTCAGCCTTTGAAGAATTTTGATTCACTACTATAGAATTGGAGAAAAGTTTTTCTTGTGAACTAATATATTTAAGAGTTGGTTCTATTTTATCTTAATTCAACATCTTGCGCTTTAGTTTAATCGTCTCCATTAAATTGAGTTTTTAGTTACAAGTATCTTTCTGTTGTTGGAAATTGGCTCTAGATTTCTATTAATTACCTGAACAGTATGGGTAGGTGTAGCAAGATTATGCCCATCAGAACAACTGATGAGTTCGATACATTTTCTTACGCCATGACTCGGGCATTCTTGAAATTTATAAAATTTACATTTCCAGTATACTTTTCCAGACCGACGTCTATCTTTGTAAAAAATGTTACCAATGAGTATAAGTTACCTCTTCATCTTTCGAACTTTTCTGAAACTCGACAAGTATTTTGCTGGAAATTAATATTTCATGGTTTGAGAGCTATATAAATATTTATGAAATGTTAAAATCACTTGCGGGAAACGGTTAGTATACAAGGATGGTAATGTAACTGTTGGGCAAGTGTCGGTCAAATGTCGGTCAAATGTCTGTCAAACGTCGATCAAGTGTCGGTCAAATGTCTGTCAAACGTCGATCAAATGTCGGTCAAATGTCTGTCAAACGTCGGTCAAATGTCGGTTAAATGTCGGTCAAATGTCTGTCAAATGTTGGTCAAATGTCTGTCAAATGTCGGTCAAGTGTAGGTCCAGTGTCGGGCAAGTGTCGGTCAAATGTCGGTCAAATTTCTGTCAAATGTCGGTCCAGTGTCGATAAAATGTCGGTCAAGTGTCGGTCAAATGTCGGTCAAGTGTCGGTCAAATGTAGGTCAAGTGTCGGTAAAATGTCGGTCAAGTGTCGGTCAAATGTCGGTCAAGTGTCGGTCAAATGTCGGTCAAATGTCGGTCAAGTGTCGATCAAGTGTCAGTCAAGTGTCGGGCAAGTGTCGGTCAAGTGTCGGATAAATTCGATTCTGTGGCGGATATCGCACAACTCTATCGCACATTTTGCGATTCTATTTTATTTTAAAATATATACCCATCTTCTCAAAGCTCTTCTATGAAAGAGTGGATTTCGTTGACATGATTCGGATTTCTGGCCGATTGTTCAGCCAGGAGTAATCGGTGGCGATCTACGAGTTCATTTGGATTGCCCCAGTACACATAATCCATCTTTGTATCTCTTTTAGCAATTTTGTATCGAGGTAGTGATCCACCTTCTTTTTCGGAAAATAGTGGAGCAATAATATCAGTAAATTTCTTGCTGTTGTGAGTATGAATAGATTCATAACTTCTATACTTTTTCTTGTGAGCATTAGTTATATCAAGAATCTTGCGATAGTTTTACAAATCGTTTGAATTCACAACACTTTGATCAGGATGTTTTGCAAAGAGCAGCTCCAATAATCCCAAAGTTTTCGGATATCGCACATCCTTCACTTTCAAGTTATTATCTTCAAAGTATATCGATGAATCACCAATCATAAAACTAGCACCTCCTTTACGCACTCCATAAATTTTATCCACATTCTCTGTTTGATTCAACATGAAAATATGCTTATTAGTAGATGCATCATCATCTTCATCTACTGTTTCCAACGAGGTATCGTAAATCATTGTACGTTGCAAAGTTTCATCAAGACTCTCTGTTATAATTCTATTTTATTCGTCTCTTTCATCAAGCTTGTCAATCTTTTGAAAGTCGTTTCCAGATACGAGTAATATACGCGTACATTTTTAAATTTCTTTATTTCAGATAATTTTACAATCTTTTCAAGTAGATCAACAATTGGCTCAAACGTTTCTCCCAATGCTCTCTCAACACTAACTTTACCAAGCTTAAACGTATCGAATTTGCGTTTAAATGTAGTTTGTGCTGTAACAAGTTGGCGAAGAATACCTTCCTGTCGGCGGAAGTTTTCTATATTGATGCTTTGACAGCTCATAGTAGAATAACGATGATGTAGAACT